>CM059212.1:32952169-33209669 GCA_030347435.1 Clarias fuscus
CCAGTCTCACGACACACACACACACACACTTACACCAGTCTCACGACACACACACACACACACACTTACACCAGTCTCACGACACACACACACACACACACTTACACCAGTCTCACGACACACACACACACACACTTACACCAGTCTCACGACACACACACACACACACTTACACCAGTCTCACGACACACACACACACACACACTTACACCAGTCTCACGACACACACACACACACTTACACCAGTCTCACGACACACACACACACTTACACCAGTCTCACGACACACACACTTACACCAGTCTCACGACACACACACTTACACCAGTCTCACGACACACACACTTACACCAGTCTCACGACACACACACTTACACCAGTCTCACGACACACACACTTACACCAGTCTCACGACACACACACTTACACCAGTCTCACGACACACACACTTACACCAGTCTCACGACACACACACTTACACCAGTCTCACGACACACACACTTACACCAGTCTCACGACACACACACTTACACCAGTCTCACGACACACACACTTACACCAGTCTCACGACACACACACTTACACCAGTCTCACGACACACACACTTACACCAGTCTCACGACACACACACTTACACCAGTCTCACGACACACACACTTACACCAGTCTCACGACACACACACTTACACCAGTCTCACGACACACACACTTACACCAGTCTCACGACACACACACTTACACCAGTCTCACGACACACACACTTACACCAGTCTCACGACACACACACTTACACCAGTCTCACGACACACACACTTACACCAGTCTCACGACACACACACTTACACCAGTCTCACGACACACACACACACACTTACACCAGTCTCACGACACACACACACACACACTTACACCAGTCTCACGACACACACACACACACACTTACACCAGTCTCACGACACACACACACACACTTACACCAGTCTCACGACACACACACAGACACACGTACACCAGTCTCACGACACACACACAGACACACGTACACCAGTCTCACGACACACACACAGACACACGTACACCAGTCGCACGACACACACACAGACACACTTACACCAGTCGCACGACACACACACACACACTTACACCAGTCGCACGACACACACACACACACTTACACCAGTCGCACGACACACACACACACACACACACACTTACACCAGTCGCACGACACACACACACACACTTACACCAGTCGCACGACACACACACACACACTTACACCAGTCGCACGACACACACACACACACTTACACCAGTCGCACGACACACACACTTACACCAGTCGCACGACACACACACACACACTTACACCAGTCGCACAACACACACACACACTTACACCAGTCGCACAACACACACACACACTTACACCAGTCGCACAACACACACACACACTTACACCAGTCGCACAACACACACACACACTTACACCAGTCGCACAACACACACACACACACACTTACACCAGTCGCACAACACACACACACACACTTACACCAGTCGCACAACACACACACACACTTACACCAGTCGCACAACACACACACACACTTACACCAGTCGCACAACACACACACACACACTTACACCAGTCGCACAACACACACACACACACATTTACACCAGTCGCACAACACACACACACACACACACTTACACCAGTTGCACAACACACACACACACACACTTACACCAGTCGCACAACACACACACACACTTACACCAGTCGCACAACACACACACACACTTACACCAGTCTCACAACACACACACACACACACACACACACCAGTCTCACAACACACACACACACACACACACACACACACTTACACCAGTCTCACAACACTGCCAGTGATAATTAGTTGAAATTTGTGTGCATTAGAAGCCGCACACACCCGCGAGCTCACTGTTCACTTTTGAGACTTTGGAGGCGTTTGAGGCAGAAAAATGCCCCTGTTCCTTTATAATCCTACAGGTGGCGCTCTATGAACTATTTCCTATTACACATTACCTTCTCGTGTGGTGGGGAAAATTATTTGCGAAGTTTGCTTAGAGATAATAATTCTGGTGTATGAGAGAAATAACGTTGTGTTAACTCTTGTATTTGAAGTTAGTTTGTAGTGTTTAAACACTGTGTTTGAGAAAACTAATGTTAGAAGGAACAGAATACATTTAATTACTCATTAACTTTTTTTTTTAATGGTTTAAAACTGTAATAAAATCTGGGAAACATTTTATATTGAATTGAGATATTTATAGAATCAGCAGATAAAAATCACTGGTGATTCCCGTCCCTATTAAATACATTTCTGAGTCAAGCAATTAACACCACCTGATCTGATGTATACAGACTATATGGCCAAAAGTATGTGCATCCTGAACATCACACTCCTATGTGTTTCTTCTCCAAACTGTTACACAGAATCTAAACACACAGAGTACACAGCGTATCTGTGGTTCCTGTAGCTTTACAGTTCCCCTTCACTGGAACTAAGAGGAACTAACGGAATCCTTAGCCTGCATGACGACGCCCCTGTGAGATCCACAAAGCCAGCTCCATGATCACACGGTGTGTGAGGAGTGCTTGAGGAGTGTGTTGGCGCGTGAGAACTTGAGTGTCTCACACAGAGCCCTGAGCTTCTCCTCGACATCAGCGCCTGAGCCCAGGAACGGTCCTGTACACTCCAACAGCTAGTGTACAGTGTTCACAATAGAGTGCAGTGTGTTATAACAGCAAACACAGAGGTTTAAATCTGGGACCCTCACTGGGAACACATGGGTGTAATCCTGAGGGGTGCACATACTTTTGTCTGCAAACGAGTGTGTGTGTGTGTGTGTGTGTGTGTGTGTGTGTGTGTGTGTGTGTGTGAGTGAGTGAGTGAGTGAGTGAGTGAGATGACTCACCGTATCTGGCCCACAGTCGGGGCTGAACACCGGAACATTCTCTGATCAGGATGGGAAACTCAGGATTCGCCTTCTTCAGTGTCACATAGTGCTGCTGTACAAAATCCCTACACACACACGGTTATGTTAGACTAATTGCACTTAGTTATTGACCTAGTTAACCCAGTGTAAGTATCTATCCAGTGATGTAAACTTTAAAGCACTTTTTTGTAAGTCGCTCTGGATAAGAGCGTCTGCCAAATGCCTAAATGTAAATGTAAATATACAGTACTGTACAGCAGGTTCGAATTGTGTAATGCCTTCAAGTCCCACTAGGTGTCATTAACGAGCAAAAGTAAATAACTTTACTGAGTACTAACATGAGAAGTGAGCAGTGTGACATAGTGAATTATTAATAATCATATTTATATCCGTTAGTTTTGATCCTGCACAGCCTGTTACAGATAACAGTGTAAAATGGACTGCTGTAAACAGTATAATTGGCTGAGATGTTTGTGTGTTTATGATGAGGTAGCGGCTGATGTAGCTGCGCCTGTGCTGACTCCGTTTGAAGCGGTTTATAATCATCAGTATGGTGTTAATAAGCGCTTTATTCCGCTCTGTACCTCACGCCCTGACTCCCCGCTCCACTCTGACAGAACTGAAGTCGGATCTCGCGCAGGTTCTTGCTCAGGCTCGAGCCGATCGCGCGCACTGCGGCCGCTGCCATCTTACTGTCCGACCTTCCCGAGGCTGCTTCTTCTTCTGTGGTGTTTGTGTTTGGAGGATCAAAACCTCTACACTGCCATCTAACGACCACGCTCACACTGTGACTGCACATATTACACTCTGCGTGGCTAATTTTAATTTACATATTAATTAGCGTTAGTATGCAAGGTAAGGTAAGGTACAACTTACAGCTGGACTCAAGATTATGCATGAAATAGATCATGTCTATATAATTAATAGAAGGTATATTATATGATTTTAGTGACAAACAGCTGTGTACATCAGACAAAAAAAATACTTAACAAATGGGCATGAATAAAATGGTCAAAAAACTGTCTCGGAAAAAGCTGCAGCCAGCGTCGCGCTACTGCAGCCGCACTGCGCGCTGATTGGCCGACTCATCGATGACGTCTTTGGTCACCTCCCACTCGGAGAAAACCCGATACAGGCCTCGAGCACCGCTCAGCGCGAGCTCCGGAGTCTCACACAGCGGCGTTACTGCGGAGACCTGAGGGAACTTTATATAAATATAATAATAATATAACTAACCTTATATAACATACAGCAGCGGAACTCGGAGACAGCATGCCGGAGCGCGAGAGTAAGTGTGTGTGTAAGCTGTGCCACACTGCGGCTGTGCTAAGGCTGTTAGCATGTTTAGCTAACTCGGTGTTATTGTTAACAGAACCTGCGAGCTGTGTGTGTGTGTGTGTGTAGTACTGCTGCTGCTTTAATTCTCAGTTATGTATCAGGCCTATGTCTCTGACAGAGTAACAGTGCAGTGAATCTCAGGCTCTAATGCCATCCGGGTGCAATAAGTTTAGACTGCACTGTATCTGATGAGATTAAAGACTTATTTGTGTGTTACTCATGTGTGTGTGTGTGTTTGTGAACCAGATGTTTGATTTTCAGCTAAACTGTGTGTGTGTGTGTGTGTGTGTGTGTGTGTGTGTGTGTCCTGTAGCTGAGCTGTATTCCAACCCTCTGGCTCCAGACAGCCATGTTGTTGAGGATCATCGCTCAGCCCTGCAGTGAGTCTGGACTTCTACTGGTGTTTACATTTCTGTACACGAGACACACAGACGGAGTGTGCACATCACACCTTACTGTACAACACACACACGAGTGACTTTTTTTTGTCCTGTTTGACATTTTCAGATCCAAGCTGACCAATGAGGACTTCAGGAAACTCCTGATGACCCCGCGGGCCACGCCTTCATCGGCACCGCCGTCCAAATCACGCCATCATGAGTACGCCTGGGTTTTATTTCACATACGTGTGTATTCTGCTGCCTGTCCGGTGCACTGTACCGACAGGTTTGGTGTTCAGATCTCTGTGATATTGATGGTACACTCATGATCGAACAGTTACAGTAGCATGGTTATTACTCTTCCTGCTCCCCGTATGAGCACTGTCATCTTCTGTAGAAATCCATCTCTCACACAGATCTGTGCTTTTTCTCTCTCTGTAGTGCACCATCCATCCCTCTGTGTATATATAGTGTAGAATCACTGATAATAACACACACCCTATGGGTGTAGTGCACTGTTTAACATCTGTAACACCTGCTTCCCAGAATGCCCCGGGAGTATAACGAGGACGAGGACCCTGCTGCTCGCAGGAGGAAGAAGAAAAGGTGTGTTAAGTTTTATGCTCCGTAAGAAGGAGTCCATATAGGATTTGGAAGTCAGTCCTTGTCCTGTAACTGGTGTACTAGATATCGAGTAGAGAATCATTTCACCTGCTTAGTGTCTATTAAGTGAAATAATTTGTGTGTGCGCGCATGCAGTTATTATGCTAAGCTGCGGCAGCAGGAGCTGGAGAGGGAGCGAGAGCTGGCCGAGAAGTACAGAGACCGTGCCCGAGAGAGACGAGACGGCGTCAATAAGGACTACGAGGAGACCGAGCTCATCAGCACCACGGCCAATTACAGAGCTGTGGGACCCACCGCTGAGGCGTAAGTGTGTGTGAGAGAAAGAGACAAGAGTGTTGTTCATCCCAAATCAAATGCTGCTCAGCAGTCCTCCACACACACACACACACACACACACACACACACACACACACACACACACACACAGGAGGAGCTGTAGTGAACTACTGATTAACACTCTGTCTCTGTGTGTCCATGTGTGTTTGTGTTTTCTTGTGTGTGTGTGTGACAGGGATAAGTCAGCAGCAGAAAAGCGTCGTCAGTTAATCCAGGAGTCCAAGTTCTTGGGTGGTGATATGGAGCACACTCACTTGGTGAAGGGTCTGGACTTCGCCCTACTGCAGAAGGTAAGTCTCAGCACAGAACCTCATGAGACCACACACAGTGACTGTCCGTCCACTACAGCGGCACCTCAACCCCTGCATTCCTGTGATTAGGTGAGAGCTGAGATCACCAGTAAGGAGAGAGAGGAGGAGGACATGATGGAGAAAGCACAGAAAGAAGTCAAGTAATAAACTCCACACACACACACACAGTATGTTATACATTTAATTTCATTGTTATTATTTTCTCAACTTACTGACTTTGTGTTTCGTAGAAAAGATGAAGATCCTGAGCAGAAGATTGAGTTCAAGACTCGTCTGGGTGAGTGTGTGTATGTATGTGTGTGAAAGACTATTCATTCATTGTTCTGGTTTTTGTGGTGGAGCTAACTCCTGAGCATGTGAACACACACACCTGCGGTTTATTCTGATACACCTGATGTTTGTGTTTGATGTTTAAATGTCTACGAGCGAGACAGTCAGCTGTTTCTGTCTGATCTGTGCTCAAGCTCTTGCTATAATGAGATGTGTGAAGTGTGAACTGAGTTCAGCAGTCAGTGGTGTTCTATAAATGTGTGTGTGGTTCCGCAGGGAGGAACATTTACCGCATCCTTTTTAAGGGGCGTCAGATGGAGAGGAACGAGCTGTTCTTGCCGGGCCGCATGGCGTACGTGGTGGACCTGGAGGACGAGTACGCAGACACTGACATCCCCACTACACTCATCCGCAGCAAAGCCGACTGTCCCACCATGGAGGTACCGACCCGCTGACCCGACACGGAGACAGACGGGAGTGTAGTGGGGTAGATCAATGCAGAGGAGAGACCGATGATCCAATAAACTCTAAGCTCAGGTGTACTGTACTGTAGTGAGATTAATGATGGACTCGGTGCTTTGGGTAGCAAAGTCATGTGTCGGGCGTCCCTCTGTCTCTCAAGGTCAAGAGCCTGAGACGGGTGTGTAGAGGCTAGACACGTCTGTGTGCTGAGAGAGAAAGAGACACAGGTGGATGACTCAGTGGTTAGATAGACGACACACTCCATAGACAAGTGTTTGGACAGATGGACTGACGAGTTTTGTGTTATTTGTATAATTCTTTTGATTGTATAAAGCTGTTGCGACAATGTCAATTGTTAAAATTGAATTGAATAATTTGACTTTTTTGTAGTTAATTGTGCTACGTTAACTTTGTGTGTGTGTGTCCAGGCCCAGACTACTCTCACCACTAATGACATCGTGATCAGTAAACTTACCCAGATCCTGTCCTACCTGAGACAGGGAACACGCAACAAGAAGCTCAAAAAGAGGGATAAAGGTCTGTCCGTCTCTCTCTGTCTCTCCGCTTGTCTGTCTGTATATTTCTGTGTGTGGGTTTTTTTTTCCATCTGAATGAAATGTTTTTGCTAAGTTGTGTATTTAGCAGTGTACACAACCCTGATCTGTGTGTGTGTGTGTGTGCGCGCGCGCGCAGGGAAGCTGGACGAGCGTAAAGCCCCTGAAGCTGACCTGAGGTGAGTCTCCGCCCTTTACCTCCTCTAACACACCTTACTATAGGGAGTTAATCTCATTCATCATATCACTGTGTGTGTGTGTGATATTTCAGTATTTTTGATGATATCGGAGACTACATCCCCACCACGTCTAAACCCACTCGTGATAAAGAGAAGGAGCGATACCGCGAGAAGGAGAGGGAACGAGAGAGGGAGAGAGAGAGGGAACGAGAGAGGGAACGAGAGAGGGAACGAGAAGAGGAGAAACGACATCACAGCTACTTCGAGAAACCTCGCGCTGACGATGAGGTGACCTGCATCACTATACACTTCAGCACACACCGCTACACACTCCTACAAACAGTGTTATACACACTAAAGATGGACAGGGGTCGATTTTAGTTATGAATCTTTTTATTTATTTATTTTTTTTACCCTAGGTGATTGACGTATCGCCATACAGACTTATAAATCGTTTAATTCTCATGTTTATAATAGATATGAAGCAGTTGATCGGTCAGTGAGCAGAATCGTCTGGTTTCCAGTCTGAGTGGGCCTGGCCACTGATCAGCTGATCAGACAGATATTAACCATTTTGTACCGATCTGCCTTTTTCTCCAATGTCTGTTGAGTTTTGAGACTGTGGAGGCGTTTGAGGCGGTAAATCGTCACTATTTCTTTATAATCCTACAGATGCCGCGTCTCTGCACTACTCGTACATTTACACCCTCGTGGTTCGAGTGAACTACAGTTAAACCTCGGATTGCGAGCATAACTTGTTCCAGAAGCGTGCTCGTATGAATCTAAATAAGTGAATCTAAAAAATTTAAACTCTGATTCGTTCCACTACCCAAAAACATTCATATAAAAAGAATTAATACAAAATATAAAGTAACAATAAAAGTAATTAACCTGCAATTTACCTTCAGAAAGAGTCCTGACAGAGCAGTTTCCATTTATGCATATGCGTGTGTATGCCTCTGTGTGTGTAAGCGTGTATATGCCTGTGTGTAAGCGTGTGCGCATATATGCCTGTGTGTGTGTATGCCTGTGTGTAAGCGAGTGTGTGTGTATACTTGGTGTTAAGGATTCCACACATACACATCAATGATTAAAACACACAATATAGAAAACTAATAGAGGAGGAAAAGAAAACAGAGAGATTAAAACAACCCAGATACAATAACACACGTGTTTGAGATAAATCGAGGTCGATTATAGAAACCAAAAGATTTTGTGTGTATTTTTTTTTCTTCATGTATTATAAAAGAAGTTCATTATGAAAAAGAAAAAAAAAAAGCTTTTCCTGAATCTTAATTTACGAACAAAAATCTCAATATAATGAATCAGTCTCGTGATTCTGGCAAACACGAGGGAATCATTTCATTTGTTGTTGGTCATGTGACTCTCAGGGAACCGACACGCCTCGAAGTGAGGCTTTATTTGGACACGCCCCCTGCTGCTCATACACACTTCAGAGCTTCTGCGTCACAGTGACATCACTACTGTAGTCTTCTAATTTGCATATTAATAAAGCCTGGTGATGAGGCAGTGTTAATGCGTCTGTGTGGTTCTCACTCACATTTCTGTAGGTTTGTCAAATCAAGGAGAGTGTGTGCATGTCTGTGTGTATGTTCTTTACTGACTTTAGTCTTGTGTGTTTATCTCCACAGCCTGTTGAAATTGATAAAGGTAAATATGAATATTTTTTCTATTTGTTTTCATGTGCGCGAGTGTGTGTGTGTGTGCGTGAGTGTGTGTGCGAGTGTGAGAGATGATGAGTAAATAAGTGTGAGAGGAGCAGTATAGACTGTAGTATAAAGTGCAGCGTGGCTTTTTAATACAGCTGTGTACAGCCCCCTAGATGTCACTGCTAGTTACTACCAGAAATATACCCATGTGACGTGTGTCTGTGTCTGTCTGCACAGGTCCAGGATCAGTTAAAGACCAGCTGAAACTCATTAATGAGAAGTTTGCAGGAACCGCAACAGCTACAGAGTGGCAGCAAACATATCCTTTATTTTATCCTGATTTGGCTGATGTGCTCACACACACACACACACACACACATATCGTGCAGTGTGCTTGTGTTACGGCCTTAACTGCTGCACACTGCTGGGACGAGACGTGAGGAGAAGAAACACGTGGGAGATTTCTTTGGAATGTCCAACAGTTACGCTGAGTGTTACCCTGCTACGTGAGTTCACACACACACACGTGCGTACAACCATCTAGACACACTGCTTTTCATAAGTCCTGAAAACTACTTTATCGTGTGTGTGTAGGATGGATGACCTGGCTGTGGACAGTGACGAAGAGGTCGACTACAGTAAGATGGACCAGGTGAGTGCAGTGTGTGTGTGTGTGTTTGGCATGCACTGTTACAGCTGTGCTACTTTAGAATGTTTTTACTGTGTGTGTGTGTGTGTGTGTGTGTGTGTGTGTGTGTGTGTGTGTGTGTGTGTGTGTGTGACAGGGAAATAAGAAGGGACCTCTGGGCCGCTGGGACTTCGACACACAGGAGGAATACAGCGACTACATGAACAACAAGGAGGCTTTACCAAAGTAAGGGCACACACACCCTGACGTAATGGCCATCTCTGAACTCAAACACAACTGCGGGTGCCAAAACCTTTGTGGATTACAGGGACAGTCATTAATCTTATCAGTTGTGTGTTTGTGGTTGTTCTCTCGTCTGATGCTCAAGTATTTTATCAATAATGGTCATTTAATTGTGTTACACTGTTTTACACACACACACACAGTTGCTGAATGAATGTGACAGGTTTTATACACACATGAACACTTTACATTCTGTATTAATCAGCACTGCTCTGTGTGTGTGTGTGTGTGTGTGTGTGTGTGTGTGTGTGTGTGTGTGTGCGCGCGCGCGCGTGTGGCTCAGGGCTGCGTTTCAGTACGGAATTAAAATGTCTGAGGGCAGAAAGACGCGCCGCTTCAAAGAGACCAATGAGAAAGCAGAGCTGGACCGACAGTGGAAGAAAATCAGCGCTGTGAGTACGCACATGCATACAGAGGTGGAAGTGTACTAAAATTTTATACTCAAGTAAAAGTACTGTTACTGAAGTGCAAGTAAAGTTACCATTCTAAAAATCTATTCAAGTAAAAGTAAAAAGTAGCTCATAAAAATTTACTCAGTAAAAGTTAGTTACTTTTTTTTTTTTTACAGCGGGGTGGAGGATGAGGCATTCTAGCGTAGTTCAAAAAAGATGAGCAGATATAAATCTCAAACTAGTTGTTTTTAACTGAAGGAACACCTTTGCATAATAAAGCTGTTGTCTTTCTTTTGCTTGGAAATCAAAGTGGTCGCTTAAATATGGCATTACGTCCCAGTCTAGTGTCGGGCCGTACAGCAAAAGAATGGTTCAGGGTTCTATTATAAACTGTATGGAAAGGTGGTATATGGCAGAAAGAACTAGATCCAGTCATTAACTGATGAAATAATGACGTTTGTATTGCTTTACAAAAATACACACACACACACAACAGGACGAGGATCAGATTCAGGGTGAACCCAGGCCAAAATAATAAACAAAATGATATTTATATTTAGTAGCTAGATTACCTGCAAAAAGAAAAACAACACAAACAAAAATACAGGTACCTTCCCGGACTCCCTAAACCAAAAACAGTGAAGAAATTCCCTCTTCCCAAAATAAATGGCAGCCACGCCCCTACTACTGGTGAGTGCACAAACATACAGTGAAATTATCTACAAATATATACAAAGACCAAACAAAGCAATAATCAAAATCAATGGGAGGCAAAAAGTCAAAACCAAATATCAAAACGCCAAAATCACAATCTTTCCTCTTTCCCGCGTCTCTCCGGTTTATATATGGTCGCGCTGGTTGATGACGTCACTCTCAGGGCAGAAGAGACCGTGTGGAAGGTCAGGTAGATGCCAATGTGGGGACAGTCAGAAAACCTGGAGTGGAGCCTGGAGCGGCGCGCGACTAGGACACGATACACACACGCGAGCGCAACCAAGCATTTATACAAAGCAGAATGTTTTTATTACTTGTTTAGGTTGTGTTTAGTGTGTGTCTGTGTTTTATCAGTAATCTTACACAGAGTTATGGAACATGTCTTACACACTTTTTGATGTGAGCCCTGATGTGTAAAGTTAAATATGGGTTTTTAATAATAATGTATAATGTGTTTTAATCCTCAGATCATTGAGAAGAGGAAGAAGATGGAGGCTGATGGGTGAGTGAGAGTGTGTGTTGGGGGACGGATTAAAAAAATTCTTATTGTGTCCGATCATTTAACACACAGGAGTTATTAACACAGATTTATTGTGTGTCTGTTTCAGGGTGGATGTGAAGAGGCCAAAATATTAAAGTGTGTGATTTATAGAGGTTGCATATGCAATCAGAAGGTAGCTGTGCGTGTGTGTGTGAGAGACTCCCAAACTGTTAATGAACAATGTTTTTTTTTTATTCAGTACATTAAGTGTCAGATGCATAAATATTAGTGTCCGATTCCGAGTGATCAGAATAATCAGACTCTGTAATAAAGAGAGAGTGTGCAGTGAACGTGTGTTGTGTGTGTGTGTGTGTTTTGTTAATTATTACATGTTTATTAAACTGACACAGAACACAAACACTGTAAAGTTTATAAAATAAAATTAAACACAGCCACACAGAGAGGGTGCCAATATTTCTTCTTCACAGTGCCGTAATAATTTCATCCTCCACTGGAGTGTCATCTCTTCCCTACACACACACACACATTAAATGCCTTTTTTACACCTCAAATCTTTTTATTTTTTATATTATTATATATTAATGTGTTTTTTTTGTTATTATTAGTGACTCTCAGTTCTACAGGTTTCAGTCTTTACTCTATTTCTCAGACTATAAGTCACTCTTCACTGTTTAAACCCAACAATACAGACCATGCTTCTACACACTCTCTCTCTCTTTCTCTCACACACACACACGATGAAGTGAGTTCTCACCAGGAAGACGAGTGTGTGATGGATGATCAGCTCTTTGGTCAGATGTACCATGTTTGGTTTCATGGCCAACTCACCAAACAGCATGGGGACGAACACCACCGCCAGGTTATGTGCTGTCATCTTGTTTACCTTACTGTGGACCTGCACGCTGCGCGCACACACACACACACACACACACACACTCCGGTAAAACAAACAAAACAACTCTAAGAATACACTTTACAAGCCAGAGCGCTCAGCAGAGAATCACGCAGTACTGTGCAGAAGAGTTAGGCAGGTGTGAAGAAATCCTGTAAAGCAAGGTTGTTTTTAAAAATAGATATTTTAAATGTTTGTGTTTTGTAAATTGCTAAAAATAAATAAATAAAAAAAATTAAGTGAGCAAACAGGAGAAAAATCCAAGTCAAATCAGTATTTTGTGTGACTACATCTGCATTGATTCTTACACGTGCACACAGTCAGTGATGCCAGGCGTGTAAACTTTTACACTGTAAGCAGATGCTGATGACCATCAGTTCAGTATGGAGGTTAAAATCCAGTCATAAACAGAAACAGTGAAGTTCGAGTCTTACACCTGGGTGAGGAACAGCTGAACTGTGCTACTAAGACGAGGTTCCTGTGCTCAGTGTTTCTGAGGTCCACCACAGCCAGACTGAGCACAGGAGCAGACACGTAGTGGAATACTGCATCAGCGAGGTCTCTCCCAGGCAAAGGTTTCAGGAGCACGTGGAGACGGGTGAGGACGACCGTAGACGGAGCAGTCGGCCGAGGGAGCTTAATGCAGCAGATGAAAGACGCGTCATGTTTACTTTCCTTCAACATCAGATGATGTCCAGCAGTGCCATCAGCAAGGAACTGGAGGAAACCCGTCTACTGTCTGGAGAAGTGTCCCTAGAACATTTAATTCTGTTCTGCAGGTAAAGGGTTCTCACACTAAACACTGATCTGATTCAGATTCTCTTCAGGGGTCCGTTCTTCGTACGTCGCTTGACACATCTAAGATGAGATCATCGTGCTAATTACGATGCGGCTATTTTGGTTCTTCGACACACCTGTTGTTGATGATTAGTATAGCTGGATTGAGTTGTCTAGGATTATTGCGCGTCCGTGCATTTGTTTAAAAGGCGATATGCATCGACAGTAGAAACACTGATCACAGCCCCTTCGATTGGTTGACGATATGGCAAAAGAGCAGCTCAATTTTTTTTTCTCAAGCGGAGCAAGAGCTTTTATTAGAGGGTTATGGAGAATTTCAAACTTTAATAAAGATGATTTAAAATAAAAATAATTATTAAATGCGTGAATGCTGCCCATGTTACATGTTCCTTGATATGTTATTTTATTTATGTGTGTGTGTGTATATGTATGTATATAATCTCAAATCCTATTTGTATTAATTGCTCTTTTTGTTATCTTTAATGTCAGAGCCAGCAGTGGACCCATGCGAACATGGGAACAAGTAAAAGTGAAGTAGAAGAACAAGTACTGTATAGTAAGAAGACGTATATTGTCATGCTGTGCTAAAGGATCTTGTCTATCACGCAATACACGAGGAATCTGAAAAACTCTGCGTATAATCCTCACACCTTCAGTAACCGGTTGCTCTCTCATAAACGAACAAGACATGGCTGCGACAGATTTGAGAAAATTACCTCCACTTATATAGACGCAATCGGGGGATAGAATGTTACATATTATTAGACACACACGGAGATTAACACACGAATGATGACGACAGCCACACACACACACACACACACACATGTATACATATACTGTATGTTTGTTTAAATACATCCATCCATAAATATATATATATATATGCAAGATACTTTTCTTTTCCCACATGAGTCAGTCCGCGTCAGTCATGCTCTTTAACCAATCAGACGTGACCTCGTCATTTCAAGCAATCATAACCCGCCAGGAGCGCAGCTTAAATCCTGTTTACATGAAATAAACCTGCTTCCGAGCAGCTTTAAGCTTACGGACATGTTGCTATGACAGCAAGTGTGAGATGCGCATCGAAGAACGCTAACTGAGTTAGCGACGTACGAAGAACGGACCCCTGATCATTTACTTTCCAATTGTTTACATTTTGTTAAATATAAACTATTTACATGTTTTAACAATTTAGAAAGTGTTCTTATTTTACAGCATTTTTTTTCTCCACACGTATAAAACTCCTGCACAATACGGTACGAGGACACGGAGACGGATAACACACAGACAGACAGACAGACAGGCGTATAGAGTGTGGTCGTACTTGTAAAGGTGACCGAACAGGGTGGACAGTAGGACCATGTTGTCAGGAGGAAGTTGTTTCACCAGTCGGCGATATTCCTGCAGTCTTTTAGTGTCATCTGGGTGAGCTGAAACACACACACATATACATACAACATACATACACACACAACACAACAGACACATACACTGATGTCACTGTGGTGGATATTTCTTGACTTTTTTCTGAGCAAATTAGAACTGTGTGTGTGTGTATGAGTGTGTGTGTATGAGTGTGTGTGTGAGAGTGTGTGTGTGAGAGTGTGTATGTGTATGTATGTGAGTGAGAGAGTGTGTGCGAGTGAGAGTGTGTGTGAGAGTGTGTATGTGTATGTATGTGAGTGAGAGTGTGTGTATGTATGTATGTGAGTGAGAGTGTGTGTGTATGTATGTGAGTGAGAGTGTGTGTGTATGTGAGTGAGAGTGTGTGTGTATGTGAGTGTGTGCGTATGTGAGTGGGAGTGTGAGTGTGTATGTACGTGTGTGTGTGTGAGTGTGTGTTGTGTGAGTGTATGTATGTGAGTGAGAGTGTGTGTGTGTGTTACCTGCTGCTTTCGCCCAGCTCTCTCTGTCAGATGGAGTGATAAGTTGAGTTGAGTTGCGGAGGAGGTTCTTCAACGCTCCCGCTACTTCCAGCACAGAAACTTCATTTGTCTCCAGAGCGACGGCGTCCGGAGCCTCGCGCAGCTTCTCCACCAACTCCGCGACCTTAACGACCGAGCCACAGGCACGGTACAGACCCTCCACCCTCAGGCCTACACACACACACACACACACGCACACACACACTTCAGAAATGTTCTACAGGTGAAACTCATAGCTTATTCTGAATTCTTACATTTCAGTAATAAATGTTTTTAACTAACAATGAGATGTTCATAATTAACTCTTTCATTAACTCGTACACATTATATAAAACTGGTGTTGGTTTAACCAATCAGTGACATGCTCCGCCCTTAAAAGACATCAGAACAGGAAGTGGAATCATCCCGGGTTCCTCCGGTTCCTCAGGTACTTGTAATGGAGGAGGGTTTATAGATGTATTGTGTTTTTCTCACCGTAGAGCGTGATGTGAGAGATGCAGCGCTGCACTTCAGGAGGGACACACCCCCTAACCTCTGCAGGAAGTATGTACAGGGAGCACTGTCGTGACTTCCTTTCTCTGGTGGCGGCGCTCTTGAGCAGAGCGTGAAACTTGCTGCAGCTCTCCTCACGCTCAAACTGAAGAAACACCGTGCTGGTGGGAGGAGAAATCACATGAATATGCAAATTAAATCAGAAATATGCAAACTAGAACCACACTAATATTAGAACAAAACTCACGTCTCTGCTGCGCTCACCACCACTGTGTTCTCCAACATGACCACATCTGTACACACACACACGTCATGAACACAAAGCAGTGCTGAGACACAGGGTAGGTGAAGAGATGATGAGTGTGTGTGTGTGTGTGTGTGTGTGTGTGTGTGTGTGTGTGTGTGTGTGTGTGTGTGTACTCACTGAAGTGTGTGTACCGGTTGAGGATGATGGGGGTCCGTGGTGTGTTTGTGTGTAAGGAGTAGATTAGGATTTCTCCCGGTCGGATCATCGCCCAAACCTCTGCGTGCTCAAGTGTACGCCCCTCTCGCAGTGACAGGCGGGACACGCCCATCACCCCATCAAGCTCCTCCTCCAACAGGGGGCCAGGCATCACCACCTGAACACAGGAAGCAACAGTCATCCAAAAAATGTCTGTGCACATGTGTGTGTGTGTGTGTGTGTGTGTGTGTGTGTGTGTGTGTTACCTTGACAATGTGCATCATGTGATTGAGCAGCATGTCTTGTGTGTCCGCAGTACAGAGAAGAACATCCGTCAGTGTCAGAATCTCAAACTCATGTGTATCACTGTAACACACACACACACACACACACACACACACAGCGACACTGAAAGTGATGCTGAAAGTCCTAAAATGTCTTTTAATTTGCAGAGTCCGAGACGTCTCCACTTCCTGTAAGTGATGATGCAGCTCAGTGCAGATCTGAGAAAGAGAACGGTAGATTCACGCGATTCAGGAATGTTCCAACGTGCCCGCTGTTCCTGTGAGAGTGATTTCTAAACATCTGCAAACATCTGCTGTGCACACTGTAACTACATGATGGAGGTGGAGACACGTAGCCAGGGTCTGGAAGAAGACCCAAATTGTCCTCCTCAGCTGAGAGGAAACTGGTTCAGATGTCCAGGAACCACCAAGGCACCTGCCATCAACTAGAACCTGCTGGAACACTGTCTCCACTCAGGCCAGTTTAACATAACCATGGACTCCAAATGGAAGCTCCAAAATGCACACCTTTAAGTTTCCAGCTGAACACATGAACGAAGAAGAAACGGTGAGGTGTTCAACTCCAAGAGCTCTGTAGCACATGGTGGTGTGAGCATCACACTCTGGAACTGATACCTTGAAACTTCAACATTCTTGATCAAGACTTGTAACTTTGAAAGATGAAAGCCTGAATCTCAGGACATTTAGAACTTTTAAATATGGAACCTCAGACCTTAATACTCTTTGGTCTTTGAATTAGGAATATTTGCAGCTAGATGGTCCTAGATGTTTTAAATATAGTACCCATGAATATACTGTAGAATGTAGAAGAACTTTAATAAACCTTGGACCTGAGGTGTCTTAGAGCTCGCAACTGTTCAGCCAGTAGAATGGCTGCAGTACACCAAGTGGATGGATGAAGGAGGAGAACCTCAGAATGTTTTTTAGCAAAACCTCAAATCATCAGCTAGACGAGTGGAACTTGTCCACAAAAAACCATCAGAGCCTCAGGAGGAATAGATGCAGCAGGTCAACTATACATTATACAACTATCTCGACACTCGACCCATGCCAAGAAACCCAACAGATTTAACTAAACATAACCGATTCTGCTACAACCAGAGTTCCTCCAGGAGGAGATGTCAGATATCTAACCAGAGTTCTTCCAGGAGGAGACATCAGATATCTAACTAGAATTCTTCCAGGAGGAGACGTCAGATATCTAACCAGAGTTCCTCCAGGAGGAGACGTCAGATATCTAACCAGAGTTCTTCCAGGAGGAGACGTCAGATATCTCCGAGTTCTTCACGGAGCTTGGTGATGCGACCAAAAGCCAAGAAGTTCTGCTGTGTGTAGAATTCTGATCCTGTGTTGGTTTCAGGAAACCCATTAAATCTTCTTGAGGTTTTCTTATATTAATGAGATAACAGTTGTGTGTGTGTCTGTGTGTGTGTGTGTGTGTGTGTGTGTGTGTGTGTGTGTGTGCGTGCGTGCGCGCGCGCGTGTGTATGTGTCTGAGCGTAACTCACCCTTTGGACTGATTGAACACAGAGATGACCTCTCTTAGGTCGAGAACATCACACGCAGCTGATTCGGTCTCCTGAGAGAAGAGAAAACGCTCATCATCCAGCCTGCCGTGGAGCTCCTCTAATTCTACACACACACACACACACACACACACACACACACACACACACACACACACACACAGGATATTATAAGAGGAACATACTGTGCAATGTTTTAGTATGCAATAATTGTGTGTGTGTGTGTGTGTGTGTGTGTGTGTGTGTGTGTGTGTGTGTGTGTGTGTGTGTGTTACTTGTCTGCTCTTTCATCTGTCTCTGTTGGTCGAAGTCTGGAGTTTCTGTAACACAGAGACAGTCAGCTTCTGTTCTGCTGCTCATTAAAAACACAATAATAATAATAAAATCGTGTTTGTGTGTGTGTGTTTTAGCAGTGGAAGGTTGTAAGTTTGAATCCCACAGTGAGTTTGTGTGTCTCACCTACGAACTCGTTGTGTCTGAGCAGCTCGGTCTGTAAGGCCTGTCCTGCGTTCTCTGCCAGCGTGATGGCTGAGCGCTGATCTTCACCCAGAACCTTCGCTCCTGAGCACAGCAGTGAGAGCGTCTCCTCCACGTCGGCTCCACACACTACCTCACACAACCTCTAGAGTGGGGAAACACCACACACACACACACACACACACACACACACGGTTTTATAAAGCAGCAGGGTGTGATGTATAGCTCCCTCTGCTGCCCGTGAGTTGAACTGCACTGCTTTTCTCCCTGGTCTGTGTGTAATTCATTCTTCTAGAAATTACTTTCAGTCTATTGACTGTGAGCGAGACCCTGGTCAGAGGTCTGGCATTAACAGAGCAGTGTGTGTGTGTGTGTGTGAGAGAGACAGGACTGACCTGGTTGAGCAGCTTCTGGCTGTAGGCGAGAGGATGTGCTTTGCGGTAAAGCCCGCTGCAGTACTTGGTCTGGATGAAAGCGACCCGTTGTTCTGATGTAGCGTCAGGGAGGATCTGATCCACCACCGGGACATTGTGACCCCACACGCCATTGCTAGCTTTGTTCCCGTGAAGCACAAACAGCTGTACAGAAAGAGGATGCGTCATTATTGCCACGGAGCTTCTCAAACCCCAGGGGCAGAATGACACGCCTTCCCTAAGCTCCTTACACTTCTGTCATGATCTATACATCGGTGTTCATTGGTGAGTTCTAGATTCTGTTAGTTAGAGCATGTGACTCAGGAGGCGTGGCCTCTGTTCCCATCACCATCCATTACTTATTATCATTATTAATATAAAAAATTATTTATGATTATTTCTTACTTAAATATCCAACACAGCTGCTGAGTTCTGCTCTCTGATTGGTCATAAGGTGTTGATTAATTCTCATTATAATATGTTATCGTTTCCATAGCAACAGCTCATTTACAGAGATGAGTTTTTTTCTTAAATTCTCATTAACTTCAAGAGAGAGGATAAAGAGGGGCTGGGGAGCGAGCGAGAGTTTATAGATGCTATAACATAAGTGACAACAGGAACTCACTTTTACACAACATTACAAATTACTGTTAAAGTGTGAAGGTTCAGTTCTTTGATAAATTAAAAAATTATAATTGTTGCTGCGGTGTGAGAGGATAAAACACTCAGGAACATGCTGTTGGAGGAAAATAATCAACTTCAGAGTGATAACAGTCCACTTCAGTAACACCTGACTGTCACTGAGAGGAAGCTGCAGTGTAATGTGTAGAATAAACCTATAATAAACACTGACCCTGACTGTGGAACTATACAGAACAAACACGGTGTAGTGTAGAGCGGAGTCGGAGGAGGAGGAAGAGGAGGAAATAATAAGAATATAAAGTGAAAGACATCAGGACCGTGTCAGGGCTGTGAGGTGAGCTCCAACACGAGTCTGGCCTAAAGTCTGGACTTGTTTTTACTTATACAGTGCAGTGGTACATCGACCTACGCATAAGAACTCGAATTAAATGGATTAAACCCGTATGCAGAGGTTCCGCTGTATTATTATTAAAGCACATGTCTTTAACATTGCGTGAGTGTGTGCGTTCTTGTTCTGACCTGAATCAGAGGCTCGGTCCACACTTTACTGTCCAGTTTTAGACTCCGCACTTTGGACCTGTTGGTCCCCATCATGCGATGACCTCCTGCAACACAATACAGCCAGAATAAACGACCGCAGGGATGAAGAAAGTGTGTGTGTGTGTGTGTGAGTGAGTGTGTGTGATAGAACCAGAACCACAGAAACACTGCCAGGGCTCCAGATAAACATACATCATTAGGAACACAACATTTTTAAAAGCTAAATGTCACCCTTTCCATAACGTAACCAGAGGAACTCGTGTAGCCGGGCTGATTTAAACTGGAGCCGAAGACCATTAGTTAGCTGTGCTTTACTAGCATTATTAGCTAATGATGACTGAACACTGACCGAGCCCTGCTGGAGACGTCTGATGTAGAGGAGACAGGGTTTGTAAATGCAGGCAGGGAAGAAAGTCAGAGAGTTTTGTCCAGCTAACCTAGCCTAGCTAGGCCAGATACGATGCGTCACACCAGTTAGTTAGTACAGCGCTGGGTAAGTATAAAAAAAAAAAAAGAAAACAATTATAAAATACTAAGAGTAAATTAATATCTTCTGTTGTTTTGCAATTCACCTCTCCAGCTCCTTGTCGGACAGAGCACGAGTGTACAGAAGCAATCTTAATGAGATATTAATAAACCGTTTCCTCTACAGAGCAGTGATGATTCCTCAGTTAAAGATTTATATTCTTAATAAACCCAGAAACAGGAATTCCAGCGCACCTCCTGCTTGAAGCTACCGGAAGTGTCACATGATGGTATGTCCTCACCTGCGCAGGCCTCACAGATCACCATCAGCAGGTTGATGGAGGCCCACTCCGGGTTTGGACTGCCACAGTCGGCACACACTTTATTCCAGGGATTGGACCACAAGCACAGCGCCACCTCACTGCAGGACAGGGCGCTGCGGATTACCACGTTCAGATGATCAAGCCACGTCTGTAAATCCCGCGTGGAGTCTACAGAGAAGCTGAAACAGTGAATGGTGGAGGAAGAGAAGATGAAGATAATGATGATAAGGGACTGTTTTTGATTTTTTATGAAAGATGCATAAAGGACTACAAAACCACCCCTCAACTGTGGAACAGGAAGTACAGAAAGCACAGGAAGTGACTCACTTGAAGATTCTATACGGTGTAATGAGGCTGAAGCTGTGGCGTCCGGTCTGCTTCACTGACGCCACATTCATGGACACAAAGGTCATCCCAAGTCCCAAATTAAAGTCCTGTAAAACATTCTCAATATAAATTCTGTTTTAATATTCAATATAAACACTTTTAATTTGGAATTTCAAGATTTGTGAATAAAAATGCAAAATATAACTTAGGAATCCAAAAAAGTCAAAAGAGTAAAAAATGGGCATATGAATTTAAAAATTATTTCTAAATGTACAATGGAACACATTTCCCTCCTCCTCTCACGTCTCTACCTCTTTGCTGTTGTAAATCCACAGATTGTGTCCACAGATGGCACTGTAAACTTTACTACGTGGTTCCTTCATCGTCATTGGGCCGTGAAGTCGAGGAGGCGCTAGCGGTTCCCGTCCTCGGGACATGAGAAGTGACGAAACCCATTCTGTCTTTACATCTGTGCACAAAAACATTTGCAAAACAAATGCACAACTAATTGTGGGTATTTTTACTAAATGGAAATAAACAGATGAAAAAGAGATTTTATATAATTGACTGTAATGCTAATGCTTTTGCTAAGAATACCTCTTTTGAGAAGAGACACATTCACATTCAAAGATGCTAAGATGCTAGCATTAATAAAGATGTTTCCTCAGAGAACCGAACCTGAACAGCTACTGAAACAGCATTATGATCGGGCCCAGCACGGAACCTTGAGGAACACCTGTATCACTCTTACCGTCATTGTGAGCCATGAACTCTAAGCGCTTCTTGCGGAAGTGAATGAAGAAGCGTCCTTTGTCCTGCTGACGCACGTTGGTGATGCTCGACACGTGGAACACATACTCGGAAAACTTGTCCTGCGTGAAAGAAGCTTGCATGTGAAGATCTCATGAAAAACATTTTAAAAACAAAACAGTGAAACATTGAGACTGAGCCGAGAGGCACCACGTAAGAGACACCTGACCACCCTACTCATAATCCTCTTTGTTTTAACTCAGTTACAGTCAAGTTAGGACCTTTTTCTCAATAATGCTCTATCGCTCCTAACAAAAAGAGAAATATAGAACTAAAGATGCTGTCTTCAAAGATAGGAGGAAACATGACTCAGGCTTTCTACATGAAGCAAAAAGGAAGAATAAAAGAATGTGTTATCAATGGTCACGTGTGTTTTTATCTTTAGTCACTATCAATCACAGACAGAAGTATTTGAGGAATTTCCTGCACAGTGATTTCCAGTAAGCTGCTCTAACTTCCGCACAGGTTTAACAAGTTTTATCAGGTTTTATAAAAAGCTGTAGAAACTCACCGATCGCTTCTTCCACAGAGACATCACCTGACCGTCAAATGTCGTCCACAGAACATTGTGTCTTTAGGAATAAGAAATAAACATGTTGTATCAGAATGAACTGCAGTGGGAGGGGCCTGAGTAAGTCTTAAGGCGGGGCAAGACACTCAAATGACTATAATGTATAAACAAAACAAAAAAATCTGTCATGGTGATTCCCTGTGTGTGTGTGTGTGTGTGTGTGTGTGTGTGTGTGTGTGTGTGTGTGTGTGTGTGTGTGTGTGTGTGTACTAACTGTGGCTAAGTGATTGTGTTGCTGGTTCAAATGACACCTGGTCACCTTTTTATCTACTTGAGCCTTCTGATGAAATCTCATGATATTGAGATTAGAAGTTATCGCTCGGCCCTGAGTGACGTGATCATCAGAACATCATGAAAGTGACAGTGCTGAAGAGTTATTTACTTGCGACCCTTCCAGACATCCAGCCAGCTGGAGCGTGAGACAGCACTCTCTCTTTTAGGATTCTCTTCAGTCTGGACGACGTTCCCCACTGCCCTTGATTTCCTCCGGCTCACACGGATGGTGGCAGCGCTGCAAGACCATGAGGAGCAGAGGCTTTAATGAGGACCCTAACCAGGAAGTAGAAATAAGCTGAGCAATACGCTGTCCTTACTTAAGCTTACCGCAGAACCTCTCATGCCTTACTCTGTACCATCACTTATCTTGTTTACCAGGATGTGTTCAACCCTTACTAAAAGACCCAGGTTAGCTCAGTGGATAAGGATCTGCAGCTGCAACTTAAAGGTTTCAGTCGGAGTATAGCGTAGTGTACCTGTTCCACCTGTACTACCGCTCTGACTTACCCTGTACCTCGTGCTAAATCCTACACGTCCGGGATCGAACTAAGCAAACACCAGTAGCCTCACAAAAGGTTCAAGAGTAATGCTTAAGGGAATGATCCTGCACATGTAACCATAATGTTACGAGCTCAAGCCCCAGTATGAGCAGTATAATAGTTGCCCCTACCTCACCTTGCCACTTCACATACGCAACCTCCGCTCTGTCTCAGGTCATCTTCTGAAACCTCTGAAGACCAAGCTTCATACTATGGGAGAACGGGCTTTTTGCGGCACCTAGACCGTGGAATGCTCTCCCTGAGTATCTGAGGATGCCATAGACTGTTGATGATTTAAATCTGGTCTTAAAACTTAACTTTTTATCAGAGCTTTTGAGTTGAAATAATTTGTAGCACTGTGAGATTTGCTTCAAATAT
The DNA here is from genome assembly GCA_030347435.1 of Clarias fuscus. Taxonomy (NCBI): domain Eukaryota; kingdom Metazoa; phylum Chordata; class Actinopteri; order Siluriformes; family Clariidae; genus Clarias; species Clarias fuscus. The sequence goes on from CM059212.1 coordinate 32,975,965, forward strand.
AAAGTGCATTATAAATAAAATGTATTATTACAAATACATTACAGCACAGTGAAATTCTTTCTTCGTATATCCCAGTGTAACTGGGATCAGAGCCAGCCATGATGCAGCACCCCTGGAGCAGACAGGATTAGGGGCCCAACAATGGCAACCTGGTGACGCTGGGGATCAAACCGCCAATCTTCCGATCAGTAACTGTAAATGCCTTAACCCTCTGAGCCACCACTGCCCAATCTGAGGCCAGGGCTATAACTCCTAGCTTCTCTCATGTCTTATTCTGTACCATAGCTGACCAGGACCTGGACCAGACGTTTCTAGTGCCAACACTTTGGAGAATTGATCAGGACCCTTTACAACCCTGAACACTAACCTTAATGTCTAAACATCATTCCTTAAGTCTTAACCCCTAACTGTTCAGTGTAACATAGCGTTCATACCACGGAAGAGTTCAGTCATTTCCAGAATAGCATTAATAACCATGATTCTATGGGTTCCTGGTAACAAAATGTTCCTACAGCAGGATAAGTAACTGTCCTGCTCCAACTCAGTCCTTGAGTAAGCCCTTGACCTCAAACTAACCCTACACCCTAACTCTGATTCAGAGCCCCTAACCTGCCTGGGCACTTAACTCGTAACCACTAACCACTGCATAACATCTAACCTTCACCAAGACTGATCTAATGCCTGTACCAGAAAGGTCCAGTTCCCACACTCTGTCCTGACACAACTGGGTTCTTGAGCAAGATCCTAACCAATATTATTTTCAAGACATTAGGGGATCTTCGTCAATTAAACTCTATAGCTTCATCTAAAGGTTTATTATTAAAAGTGCTGTAGACGTAAAACTCCTTTTCTCCAGGACACTAAACCAGACCCTCTGTACACTTTCTCACACACACACATATATATATATAGTATGGTTCTAGTCTCACCGTGGTTTCTTAGGGGCGAGCGGCTGACTCTGTTTCTTTATCACTCGTGGCTTTACTGGAATGATGTTTTTAGACTGAGAATTAGTCACCTGAGCAGTCCTGTAATAAAAAAGAAGAAGAAAAAGCTATGAAGCTATGGGTCAGTGCACTATTAGTGAGATGTTTATCAGTTTGTATGTCCACCGGTACCTCAGTATCTTACCCACCTTTCTGTCTGGGTGAAGTCGTGAGGTTCTTTAGGTGGGACGGAGTGAAAGAACATGTCCGAGTTTGGGGTGAGAGGCGTCATGGGGCACTCATCAGCCGAGGAGTCGGAGGTTACGCTCTCCTTCAATGATTCTGAACTTTTAACCTCCTCTTCATCGGACGCAGAGGGGCTTTGAGGAGGCGTGGCCGGCCATGGGAACTTCTCCACTATATCTGCTCCATGTGTGTCGTTTGTCTCTTTAACTTCAGGACGATTATCAGGAGGAGGAACGTGCGAGTCGCCATTGAGTTCTGACAAAACAAAAGCAAAAACTCGTTCTTCATTTCTCTGGCGCAGCACTGTGTCTGTCTTTTACTGCCAAAACATGTGCTGTGTACGCAATAAACACTGTGTGTGTGTGTGTGTGTATGTTACAGAAAAAACAGTGGCTGTGATGAAGAAGAGTTACTGCTATCCTCCTGGAGTTAATTATTTCCAGAAACAGCAGAGTTTTATGTTTCTTATACAACAATAATTAGGAAGAATCACAAGACAAACTACAAACTGTGTACTTTTTATAATCCATGACAGCCGCATTCATAACCTTCTGCTGCTTTTGTTAGGACACACTGATGAAGATTTCTTTATGGAGTTAGTTGTGGTATAATGCACATTAGAATACTGCTGAGTTCTGTGTGACATCATTCCCGTGTACACAACAATATTCTTGGACAATACTCTCTGTCTGAGCAGAGTGGGCGGTTTTTCCAGTTCTTCCAATGACTGTGACATTCCGTACAGCGGCCGTCACTGTGACTGTGGGGTTGTTTTTTATTAATAATGCTTACATAATAAAACACACCTGTGCCGGTTACTTCAGATATTTTATTGTCCTTCTCGGGTTTATCCAGTGATGCATTATTGCTGGGCAACATAAACAGAAAACACAAATAGAATTAATAACAAATAAAAATCTTATTGATGATGATGATGATGAAGTAAGACAACTCCTTGTGACAGTAGCTCACCTCTCTAATGAAGCACTCTGTGAACTCTTCAGCAGGTACCGGGCTCTCGGCTTCGGCACAGGAGCCGTCATGTCAGGTATGTGAGGTGTGGAAGGTGACACGAGCTGCTGTACGCTGCTGAAGCAAATATTCATTTCAGTTACGCTACACCTTGGCTTCACTCCTGAACACCAGGAGTGTGTTCCCAGTGCCAAAACTAATGAGCAGAGAGATCTGACGATAAGCTAGAGCTCAAAATATTTAAAAAACAAAAAAATAGCTAGTTAATAATAATAATAATAATAATAATAATAATAATAATAATGCATTAATAATATAATAAAACTCAGATGACACACGGAACTGCTTTTTAATATATTTTAGTTTAAGCCTTTAAAGCTAAAAGACTCAATAGCAAAATTAAATAAAACTAAAAATTCTTCAGTATAACTCTGAGATAAATATGGAGAGATCTGATGTGCTCATTTATCTCCGGACCCTATCACACAACACACACACACACACACATAGAGAGAGAGAGAGAGAGAGAGAGAGAGAGAGAGAGAGAGAGAGAGAGCATTGCTGTCTAAATAAAGTTCATTTAAATAATTTTAAATGATTTGATTTGATTTTCCTGAAACTGAGCCAAAAAACTAAGCCAATGCAATCCCTGAGCCCACTACCGCACTACCCCACTACTCCACTACCCCACTACCCTATACCCCAGTGAGGGTCTGAGAGCGGAGCTCCTTCAGCCGCTTACCTGAGATCAGCCACACTTCGGAGTCACTCCAGAGCTAAACAGGCCTGAACTCATTCTCAGAACAAACCGGTTCCTGCTCCACCTGTCCGACCCGATGGTGCTCCTCTCACACTCTCTGTCTCACTGTCTGCATGCTAATGATTTACTAAACACACCCACACTTACTCCACACCAGCGAGAACAACACCCGCACAAATGCACCTTTAACCCCCAGGGCTGGCATCAGACTCCACACACTGATGACATCACCGCCCGTGTGCCGGTCACAGGTTTATTGGGACTTTCACACTTACGTCTCTCTGTTTTTAGATCAGCATATTTATATGACAAGAAATTCTGCTGTAAATCCGGATGAGTTGATTGTAATTAAACTGTCGCAGTTTAATTATAAAAAACAAAACAAGTCGCAGTTAAATAATTAAAAAATATATAATTTAAGCAGAATTAACTTAAAGACAAAACGGTCAGGCCTTAATATTTTAACTGAAATAAACTTGAGGAAAGTCCAAAATCCACGCAAAATTCAGTCAGATTTTTTTCTTGTCTGCATGACCACACAATTTATTTCATTTTATTTTATTGAAACACACAGAGCAGTTCATGTACTTGGCCCCCTTTCTTCATATTTGCACAATGAAAATAAAAATCTTGGTGTATTTCTGGTTTTCTTCCTTAAATTTGAATAAAAAAGTAAGATGGGCTTCTTTTATCAACCGACCCGAGTAGCAAAGCTAAATCCTGAAACAGCTGTCAAAGCGTTCATCACTTCCCAGATCGATGGATGTAGCTGATGTACATGGGGAGTGGCCCCAAGGTCACTCAGATCAACATCTGCACAGCTCCTCTCAGTCCCACACACTCGCTAAAAACCTGCTGTAGCACCTTAGTTTTGGACTTCTCTCTCTGATCTCATTAGTTCTGCTGATTAAATCTTTCGTTCTGATCATAGCTCACTCAGTTGCTTTTAGTTCAGTCTAACGTTGCCTGAGATTTCCTCTCAGGTTATTATATAGATGTGCCCGCGGAATTTAATTGCACGTTTGCAGAAATGTACAGCGACATCTGTTGAACTTTAGAATAAACTCTCATTTTTAGGTGTTACAAACAGAACAAATCAAGATTTGGGGGAATTTTTGTCTATTTGTCTCTTTGTTTCTTTGTGCACGCATCACGTAAAATCTACTGAAGGAATTTTAATGCGTTTTCACAGGTGTATCTGAGGGAACATATAGGCTTTATTTGATCGCAATCGGTCCACGGGAAGAGAAGATAATTATGCTACTTTGAAATTTAAATGGAAAACGCCCTTATTAAAAAATATATAATAATTGTGTAGTTTCATTACCACAGATGGCACTCTGGGCGTATTTTAAACTTGTTAATTACTGATACAGATTAAATAAATTATTTAAAAAATACATTGTCCATTAAAAAATCATTAGTTCATTTTGACATCCAACAGTTGGCGCTGTTGATCTCTAACAATTAAAACAGACCTGGAGAGAAAACACCGTCTTCTTTACTGCAGTAAAACTCCCAACTTGTGAAATCAGAAAAATGCAAATGGTGTTTTTTTTTCCAAAATGCATCTTACTGCAGGTGAGTCTCAGGTAGAGAAGCACTGACCCAAGGAGAAGGTAACTGACAGAAAAGATCAGACTGACTCTGCGTCGACTCATACTGCTCATACTCTGTGGTGTCACTGAGGTCCGCAGCAGACTCGGGCTCTCCGGTGTTCTCCGGCTGGCTGTCCTCGCGCTGCTGCATCCTGGCTGTGTCGCCGCACGAGCGACCCAGCTGCACGGCTCCGTGCGGACAGCTCAGCCTTTTGTGTTCCACGTCCCCGCATTCAAAGCACCTCAGCGGCTCCGTGGTGGTGAATACGGTGTAGCCGCTGTCCCCCTCTTTACATTTAAAATTCACGTCCAGTATCTGATCTTTGATATTTAAAATCATAAACACTTGCCGGCGGAAAGACAGGATGTGTCGCATGTCGGAGCTCTTACACCCGAGCGGGATCGCTCTCATGGGGCCGATGAACTTCCCGAAACGGCAGCTCCTTCAATATCGCCTCGTCCTTTATGAACGGAGGCACGTTGGAAATGACCACCCGCGCTGCGGCGGCAGACAGAGGGGTGACTTTAACAGCGGCTCCTCTCACACAGATTCCGCTCCGCGTCAGTGCGTTCGCGAGGTCGACCCTGTTCACGAACACCACCACGGCCTTGCTCATCCGGGAGGCAGAGTAGATGTTCTAACACCATCCGCTCCCCTATCGCAAACAAAACGTCCTCAATGGGCACACCGTCTTCCGGGACGCACCTGACGCCATGCCGGAGAAAGTCACCGGCCTCAGAGGCTATGGTGCCCGCTCGCTCTCTCTCTCTAAACTTTTATATTTTTTTAAGTGAAACACAGTCACTAACTAAAGAAATATAACTAAATAGATAAATAAATAAATAAATAAACAGTCCTCCGAAAACTTGGCAGGATGCCAAACAGCCTTCCGCACGTTCACTCACACCTGGCGCATGCGCAGAGAGAGAGAGAGAGAGAGAGAGAGAGAGAGAGAGATTTTGTTTATTTTATTAAAATCTTTCCTCTACTACCTGTCTGTATCAAGGCTGCCTGTAACTATAAGAAATCTACAGTAGTGTGTAAGGTGTGTTTTACCTACCGCACGTAACATTTTACAGTAAATCAGTTTAACAAATTAGAATAACTGATTTGGATTTATCAGAGTGTGTGTTGATTGATACACATACAGAGAACGTCTTGAATCAGTGCTTTGTTTTTTCTGTTGTATATCAGAGACTCCACATCATCTAATCATACAACTACCCGCAGCTGCAAACGCTCTTTCCATCCTCTCTTTATTCTCTCTCTCTTAAGGTTAATAAAATAAACATGTTGTGAGGAACCGCAAAGAAGCGTGAAGCCTCGAGGCTCAAGGAAGTGACAGGAAGTGGTTTGTTTGTTATCATGTGTGATGGTGATGGTTGTTGTTGGTGTTGAGAAGAGAAATAACAGCAGGTACTTGAACAGGAAAATGTGGTGCTTTTGGCCGCTGCTGTGGTACCAGTGCCCGGAAAAATAAACCCTGAACCTGAACTGATGTACTGTCAGTTACTGAACTTTCAAAATTACACTTTGAAATAAACTCCTCTCTCTGTTAGAGCAGTGGTCTCACCACCTGGCACATTCACACACACACACGCACAGTCACATACATACATACAGACACACACACACACACGCACGCACACACACACATGGCCTGGGTTCAGGAAAGAGTTTTCTGATTTGAAGTAAAATTATGCCGCAGTGATATCAGGTTGTGTCAGGTTGATGTAGGATTTTTATCCCTAATTAAAATGGCTCATTACACTGAGAGAGAGAGCGAGAGAGAGAGAGAGAGAGAGAGAGAGAGAGAGAAAGAGCGATGGGTCATGCCATCAACTTTTCCCTCCTTTTTTGTCCTTATTGTCTCTCAGTGTAATAACTGTGAATGTAGATGAGATTCAGTCAAAGAAACAAAGATTAAAATGTTAACATTACTGCAAAAAATGACATCATACGTGCACAAGATCTGAGGCTTATACGTAAAACTGACCTGGAGAAGGTTAAAGAAACGTGCTGATGGAGACGCTCTACACTTTAAATCATCACGTCACGAGAGATAATCCCAGGGAGATAACTCGATTATTACAAAACATTGCTGTCACAAGAATCAAAAATTAAAAACTGTTAATGTACACACTCCTCACAACAGATAGGAAACTGTTTGACTTTTCTGAATTTTGACTCACTAAAGGTTCAGGACGATTAGTAAAAGCGTTTGCACAGCCTGTGACCTTAGAGCTGCGTTTAGGGAAAAATACCCTCGTGATTGTTGCTTTTAATCATTGTGATTATGAAACCAGAACTAGATCGAGTACAGTATATGATTCCAGTACAGTTATTCATCTATTATAAAACAGATTACAGCAGCTGCTGGAAACAGTAAACTAATCGTGAATAATAATAAAAAGGTGGATGTTAGAAACTAAAAAGCACATAGAACAACTAATCATAAAATTGAAGAATGAGACTGATAGGATCAAAGATCTGAAAATTCTAACGTTTTCAAATGGCTGTATGTGAAAGCTTTTTTAAAGAATTAATGTAAATTTTCTTTATGTATAAAAAATCTTATTCAGGAAAAATACATTTATGACACAACATGTTGAGCTGCAAAGCAAACATGAAAAAAACACAATTGATCAAGAAGATTTGGCAAGAGTTACATCAGAAATTAATTTTAAAAAATGACTTCCAAGCATCCAATTACAAGCTGGGAGTAAGGGTTCACCCCTAGAGGGCACTGCATGCCCGATATGTTTTGTTTTGTGTAGTTTTGGTTGTAGACTCCCAGAATGCACCTCGGTCAGGTGATGAGAGTGCTCACCTGAACCGAGGTTTGTGTAGTTCCTAGTATGTCTTGTATGTTATTTGTATTAGTATGTTTAGCCACATGAGTGCTTAGCCGTTAGAAGGTTTATCCGCTAGTATGGTTTAGCCTCATGTGTGCTTAGCCTTTTGTGTGTTCGTTTTCCCCTGTAGGTTCAGTTACTAACCCGGTTAGGTCATCTTCCATTTCCACAATAACCAGAATAGTTACTAATTCAATTAACGACTAAGCCGCTCTCCCAGTCTTTAGTCTCTCCCTGTCACTATTCTTGTCTCGTCTTGTCTCTAGTCTCGTCCCTGGTCTTGTCTTGTCTCTGTTTTAGTCCCAGCTCCATGTATTTTTATGTAAAGCTCTTAACCTGTGTTTCGCCATAGAGATTGTGTTAAGGTCTATGCTCTTGTTTATAGTTTGAGTTCTCTGGTTAAGTTTCTTTGTTTTATTTACTTTTTATTCATGTTTTATTTTATTGTATTATTAAAAGACTTTTGGTTTAAACCAACCCTCTGCGACTATGCCTGCCCTTCTTAAGCCCACGCCAACATCAGCCAGTAATGCCACCTAAATCGTGACACTGGGTTTAGATACAAAATATGCAAGCAACAAAGTAATTAAACATTTTTAAAAGAACTGGGAAAGTAAAATTACTGTACATAATTAAAAGTACACTGTAAAAAGTTATGTTCTGGTTTTACTTAAATATAATGTAACATTTTTGCATCCTTATTTACAGTCGCATGAGGCATCAATCACATGCAAAAGATGGGATAATAACCGGAACATCAGCAATCTAGTAAAATAAATCGACATTCAAATGATTGGTCCAGGTCTTACTGAGGACACGTGTGGGAAGTGGGATGTTTTTCCGTTGCATGCAGTGACTTGGGCTGTGTGAGCTGCACACACACATTATTGTGGTGAAGACTCAAAGTGATTCTTATAACTGCTCATGATGCGTTCAGTTGTGAGTTATTTAATTAAAGCTTGACTCATACTGACAAACATTCGCTCTCACTTAAGATTCACGATTCAAAGGTGCTTTACTGGTGGGACAAATATTTACATTCGTATTGCAAAAGCTCAGAAATACATCACAAGAAAATAACAGAAATACTCACTCACTCACTCATCATCTATACCGCTTAATCCTGTATTCAGGGTCACGGAGGCCTGGAGCCTATCCCAGGAGACTTAGGGCACATGGCAGGGTACACCCTGGACAGGGTGCCAATCCATCGCAGGGCACAGACACACACACATACACACACTACGGGTAATTTGGGAACGCCAATTAGCCTAACCTACATGTCTTTAGACTGTGGGAGGAAACCGGAGTACCCGGAGGAAACCCACCAAGCACGGGGAGAACATGCAAACTCCATGCACACAGAGACGGGAATCGAGCCTGGCTGGGGATCGAACCCAGACACTGGCGGTGCAAGGCGACAGTGCTAACCACTACACCACCGTGCCACCTATAACAGAAATTGTTAGTTAAAAAATAAATAAATACAAATAAAAAGGAGGGAAGATCAAAAACAGAAAAACAGAATAGTATAAAGAGTAATAATAAATAAATATATAAAATAAGAGTACAGACATTTAATTAAAGTGACAGTATTATAATTAACAATATAAGAAAAGTAAAGCATATAATAATAATAATAATAATAATAATACCCTCAGGACCAGTAATTGATCCACCAAATTTGGTGGACATTTCTATCCTACAATTGATGTCTAGATTTTCTTCTTTTTCCTCTCTGTCCTCATACTCTCTCTTCGTTACACAGCTCCTGCATGGCTGCTGCATCCCACATAATATTGCATGTGTTCTGTTGTATTCTCGTGTCTTTTGGATGATTGAACTCATTGAAAATATTGCAATTTTCTCTTTCTTGTGCGTAAATAATTTACTGCCCTCAGGGGAATCGGGGGTTGGAGGGGTGAGGAGTGGGACTGCCTACCCAGGGCCCCAATGACGGGATGGCCCTTGCAATTCTGGAATGAAATATGAGAGATATGACTCAAGTAAGGAAGGGGACCAATGAGAGTTTTTATGAACAGGGCCCGGAGTTCTGTGCTACAACCCCTGTTTTCTAACACACAGTATGAGTGCAGATCAATCCCTGCTCTCCGTTATCACCCAGATGAGGATGGGTTCCCTGTTGGTTCCTCTCAAGGTTTCTTCCTGTTGCCATCTCAGGGAGTTTTTCACACTTCAATAAATCTTTAGATTCTGTAAAGCTGCTTTGTGACGATGATCTGTCTATTAAATGGTAATATTAAAATCACATTTTTTGAAATAATTTTATTTTGTGGTTTAAGCTATTTTTTTTCTTTTTTAGAGAGTCTTTTTGAGTTATTTTCATGTTTGTTGTATAAAATACACAGATGTGGAAATTACCATCACTGTAGTATTTCTTCGACACAATATAAATTAACAATTAACAATAAAAATGAACTGAAATGTTTTTGGTAAGAGAAGCGGAGTGTGTGAATATGAGTCACAGCTCTGATTGATCTTACTGGAATGCAGAAGAAAAAATTAGAAGGTTTTTCCGTTGCATGCGGTGACTCGGGCAGTGTTTCATTAAAGCTTGACCCAAAATGACGCTCTCTCTCTCTCCTCACCAGTTATTGAAAAAAGTGTGTGTGTGTGTGTGTGTGTGTGTGTGTGTGTGTGTGTGTGTGTGTGTGTTACTGCTACTAATATCTTGGGTTTTTTTTTTTTTTTGGAGTTACCATTACATCACCACACCAGTAACAGTAATGGCAGCATGTCACACACTCCACTGTAATTTCAGTTTGACTCTAAAGGTGGGTGTACACTGCATATTGAAGGTACGTTCCAAATATAGATAGATAGATAGATAGATAGATAGATAGATAGATATCTTTGAAATAATGTTTGTCTCAGCCATGGAGCTCATTATTATGCGTCATATCACACCAGTAACAAATTCCTACTGAAATGTTCTGAAACATTTTCTTGGATCGTCTACGATGAGGAGAAGGGCTCAGTGTCTCAGCGACCTGCTGGGAGTTCCAGAAGAAAGCCAAAATGAGAGATGAAATCAATCTGAATCACCATTAATTTATTTGGGGGTTTATGGGTTAAATGATGATGGAAGGTTACAGTAGCATTGTACTGATCATGTAAGGTTGTTATTATTGTATAATCTTTTCAGCAGCAATGAAGATTAACCTAATTTTTTTCCAAAAATGTTTTCTTTTGTATTTTATTTATTTATTTAAAAATATATATTTTTGTAAAAAAACAAAGAATTTTAAAAAATGCACTATACATTAGAGCAAATAGGTCAAAAAGCAGAAAAAGAATAGAAGAATCTATTTGTGTAGTATTCTCACTGTTGCTGTTAGCTTCAGCTGCTCCCATTAGGGCGTTGCCACAGCAGGCCAGATCATCTGCACATTTAAACATTTAACTACATTACGTGCAAGTTTTACACCGAATGCTCTTCTTGCCGCAAGCCTCACATTGTTACCCGGGATCAACACCAACACTAAGGGTGCCTTCATCTAGTGTTGGGGTTTGGAGCGTTGGCAGTAAAGTGCTGTTTGAAGCCGAGCACTAATTGAGCCACTAATGAGATATAAAGTTATTGCAGAATAAGTTAAATATATACACTACCAGTGGTGGCCGATCAATACGGGGCGCATGGAGGCCGTCCCTTAAAGTTAGGAATGCTACTTTAACATGTAATTATTTAACATAATAATTATTTATTTTAATAATGAAATAAAGTCATTTAGTCACAATATTCTGCTGTATTTCTTTATATAATTTATTTGCAATTTTAAAAAATCTAAACTATATTACATTCATTTGTGTTCATGTACGCGAGGCGCCGTGTTTATGTAGTCACGTACTTTTTTGAAAAGCATGTGACTTGAGGCTGAGCTCTGATTGGATCTTTTAAAATCACCCTTGGGGTGTGACAGAACACCCACTGTGCGCCCCGAACCCTCCCACTTTTGTTCTTAGTGAATCAATATTGTTTTTAAATATTTGGGCTCATGTGATTGGACTATTTTCAAGAGTCTTTTCCAGCACTTCTTATGGCAAGCGGAGCTGCTGACTGGATGCGATGTGAGTCATGCCTTTATTTTATACTAGTAGTAATGATGCGCAATCACCTGATAAATGCCTATTTACAGGGTAGTGTTAAAAGTTTATTGAATTAATACATTTTAATTTTGTTTGTGCCCCCCCCAAAAAATTATTGTACACTACTTACAATAAGTTAGGGATATTGTTATTTACATAACTTTTCCTATTTGCTCTGAATTTTAATGAAATAAGTAAAAGTTCTATGGAAGCAAATTAGCATCATAATTACTTGAATTATATCCGCCAAAATACATTTCTGAAATTTAATCACTGTTGAATTGTTAATTTTGAAATTTAAATACTACTGAAATATTTGACTTTAAAAAGCATCATCTTTGAATTGAAGTGCTCTGAATGTCACACGAAATTTTCAACAATCCATTTCAAGCTGTGAAATTCAGATAGAAGCTTGGAAATTCAAGTACAAATTCAATACAGGAAAAGCAAATCTAGCCAGAACGGAATCCGTTCGTCAGTCACGTGACCCAGGGAAGCTCGGTAAGTGCACCTGCAGCGTGTTACACTAATTATATATTATCAGATATTTTAGTCATTTTACTGTGATAAAGGAATTCAGTCAAAGTTTAGTTAAAGTGGGGCTAGTGAGCATGAGACACAGACTGATGTTTGTTACACACACGCGCACGTACGAGAGAGAGAGAGAGAGACAGAGAGGGGGGAGAGAGAGATACACAGTGGTGGCCAAAAGTATTAAGACAGCACGTGCCATGTACGCCATGTATTAATTCTCTCTATGCACAGAAGATGTGACGTCACCAGTTAGTTCAGGTCCGGCTGAAGAGTTGTGTTAATTAAAATCAGCTGCTTTAGTTAATTGATGGAACAGATGACAGGACTTATACTTTCTGAAGCCAGGGTGTCCACCTCTGTACAAAACCTTCAGGTTTAGAAGAAAATGACTTCAAACTAAATACTGACTGTTGTATGGCAATTTAGTAGCATAAAATAAGTTTTTCTGTATAATCATTATTTAAATGTTTGAGGTTGTTATGAAAGCAGTGACTTTCACTTTTGTCCACCACTGTATATATTATTATAAAGCTAGATATAATTATGTTGAACATGTGTGAATATAATGCCTCAGGACAACTAGAATTAGTCCCTGGTCTTTGTTTTTGCTTTCAGTACAGGTTGTTCTCCAGCGCATCACCTGGCCTCACAATGGAGATGAGCATGGTGATGTTCACTTGCTGCGCATGTCAGGCTATCAATCGTCAGTTCGTCAAAGATTTTGTGATTTATGTAGATTTACTTTTTTGTATTATGCTATACTTTATGTAAATGTGAGCTGATATTACTTAAACATATTAAAGACATGTCCAGTAAGCAGTTCTGGGTTGTTACTCATAAAAATTAACAGCAGTAGATGGAAGAGAAGCTGTATTATCATCTAGATGTTGTCCAACTTAAAACGAAATTGCAAAATAACTGTATTTTACAGCCAAAAAGCACGATCACTTTGCTTAGTCACCAGAGCATGTATTTACACCAAATTAGTCTAGGTTATTTGATAAGCAGTGGTTATATCTCATGAGGAGGAGTTTGTCTAATTGTTTGTCAGACAAACTGTTCCTATTTGGTTCCTCTTACTGCTGATTTCCATGGATATAAACTTACTGTAGGGAAATGGCTCAGGATCTCCATCTGACTTTTAATATTTAGTCACCTCAGTGTCGCATTTGAGAGAAGCTGTATACTCATCAGCTAAAGCAAGTAACTCTCACCGAAGTGCTGCATCCTATAGCCCATTGTGATGAGAAATCAATTCACCCAGTGGTCAGCAGAGATCATTATGCAGATAACTGAAGCTATGGAAAGCAAGTTCCTTGATTATTAACTGTAATTTAAATACTGAATTTAGGAATAGTAATACATTACTCCATTACTATAATTAATTGTATATATTTATTTGTAATGTGCTACTTTGTAATATATGACCCCACACTGCCTGCATTTGTAAAAAAAAAAAATATATATATATATATATATATATATATATATATATATATATATCTTCTTGAAATGAGATTGAAAGTAAGAGTAGTAAATATACAGATTATATATGGGAAGAATGTAGACCCACAGTGGTTAGTTATGGTTACAATATTCATACAGTATTTGGGAGCAATAGTTCATTCAAGCACTGATCAGAGGTGCTAGAACATTAAACATTTTCTGATCACAAAACCTTTTTCAACTCTGTATTGTAGACACGTCCATTCACATACTAGTTAAAACAAACTGTTGTAATGTTGCACAGATGCAACCATTTCACTATGCTCATTTAGTACAAAATTTATAAATGGGAGCATTGGCTTGCAATAGTTAATAGCATTAATCAGGAATATTATGATCATAAAACAGCAGCTACAGTATTTTACAGTAATTGTAAATACCATTTTAAGTATGAACAGGATCAAACAGTCATAAATATTACTCATTGTTCAAAAGATTCATAAGATTGAAATGCAGCAATGTAAATGTCACACCCAAAGGACTGGGATGCAGCCCTTGAATGTACAGCCTCTTAATGTTGTAAAATTGTCCATTGATGAAGGGGATTCCCAGACTTGGGGCACACCACTGGAGTGGTCAGAAGGAGGTATTCAATCAGCAGATTGTTGAGAGCCTTAAAAGCAGGGGTGGGGGGGGGGGGGGATAATGCAGAATAAGTTAATTGAACATCACACATGCGATAACAATCAAACATACACCCAGTATAAATTTTATAATGTTTTGGTGTTTGGCCTCTGTACATCACCACATTTGCCGGTACACTATGCCGGTATCAATATGCCAGTGAAATTGCAAGCAAAGTGTGGCATTAACCATTCAGGAATTACAGACATGTTCACATACACACGCACTTATTTTGGGGGTTCGTAAATAATGGGGGAAAACAGTTAAACTTAAGGATTGCCTTTAATACTTGAATAAAAATTCTTTGCAGTCAAAGAAGTCTGCAGAAGTCTGAAGTCTGAAACCCATGGACATGACCAATGCTGAATTTCCTCTCTCTAGATGCTTTGCCAGACTCCTGTTTCCTCTCTTTAGATGCTTTGCCAGACTCCTGCTTTCAGTCTTTGTTTTTCCTTTAGTAAAAAGCATGCTCTACTTTTATTTACTTGCTGAGTGCTACACCTGGCCATGCAACTACTTGTCAGCCATTTTTTCCCATTATTTATGAGCCCCAACCCAAATTTTATGACGGTTTTAAGTTAATGTAAACATTTAACCTAACAGTTACTGTAAGATCACAGCTAGTTTTCCTGCAGCTGCACACAGTCAGAGCAAACTGCAGTGTCATTTCCTCCACAATTACAGATTTTTTTTTATCACAAGGGCTATCAATTGACTGACTTTTGGTGGTACTGAATATAATTTACCTGTTCCATAAATACTTGCAATTGCCAGATTTGTGACTCATTCCAGAATCATCCTTTTTTAGACACTTTAGTAGCAGATTCTCCATTTTTGCCAGACTATATTTATGACCTTTCTCACCTGTTATTGTCATTACTTTGCCAGAAATTAAAAGGTAGGAAAGATTTGGCAGGATGTGTATGAACATCATGTTAAAGTCTGTGCCCCACTTTAACTAAACTTTGACTAAATTCCTTTATCACAGTAAAATGACTAAAATATCTGATAATATATAATTAGTGTAACACACTGCAGATGCATTTACCGAGCCGCTGCCCTCCGCCAGGGCTGCGACTGTACTGTAGCCCCGGATAAAGTGGCGATAGAAGTTCGCAAACCCAAGAAACCGTTGAAGCGGTTTGAGAGTCTTGGGTAGGGGCCAATGACGTACAACCTCAAGCTTCTGTGGGTCCATGGCCACACCCTGGGACGAGATGACAAAGCCCAGGAACGTGGTGAAGCATTTGTGAAAAGCGCACTTCTCCAACTTACAGTACAGTCGGTGGGCGAGCAATCTCTTAAGGATGGCCCTGACGTGTCGGATGTGTTCTTCGGCGGTGCGTGAGTAGATGAGTATATCGTCTAGGTAGACGAATACCCATTTTCCCAACATGTCCCGGAGAACATTGTTCATAAACTGCTGGAAAGCTGCGGGGGCGTTACAGAGTCCAAAGGGGATAACAAGGCTTTCGTAATGTCCATTAGGGGTGATGAAGGCTGTCTTCCACTCATCGCCCTCTCTGATACGCACCAAGTTGTAGGCGCTCCGGAGGTCCAACTTTGTATAAATGGTGGCACCAGAGAGGCGTCCAGGGCTGAGTTGGTAAGAGGCAGCGGGTGTCGGTTTTTTATGGTGATGTTATTCAGCCCCCGATAGTCAACACAAGGCCGTAATTCGCCCGAACTCTTCTTTACGAAGAAAAACCCCACGGCGGCGGGCGAGGAAGAGGGTCAGATGGTACCCTGACGGAGAGCGGAGGACACATACTCCTCCATCGCCCGCGTCTCAGTGGAAGAGAGAAAGTATAGACGGCCGCGGAGTGGAGTGGAACCTGGCTGGATCTCAATAGCCAGGTCGTAGGGGCGATGCGGAGGAAGATGGTTGGCACGTCTCTTACAAAAGACCTCAGCCAGGTCTCGATATGCAGGAGAGATGGCGTTGGTGTCAACATCGGGGGCCTCGGACTCCCTAGAGCACGTCCCAGCTGGCGTTTGTAGGCAGAGTTTGAGGCAGGTCGGGCCCCATTGCAGGATCCGGTTTTGGGACCAGGAGATGAGAGGGTCATGCTGTAATAACCAGGGGTATCCTAAGATGATGGGTGGTGAGGAAATGGAGGTGAGGTGAAAGCGGATTTCTTCTTGGTGTTGGTCAATGGTGAGGGTGATGGGCCGAGTCTGGGTGGTGATAGGGCTGGAGGAAAGGGGCCAACCGTCGACGGATGTCACTCGAACTGGCTGGAATAACGCCTCAGTCTCCACCCCCAATCTCTTGGCATAGGAGGAGTCAATAAAGTTTCCGGCAGCCCCGGAGTCGATGAACGCGGAACTTTGGACTCGTCTGTGGCCATGCTGGGTGATTCAGAGATGCTGGGTGTGGTGGCGGCGAGATGGAGGTGACCCGGTGAGCTGCCCCCCTGACCGGGCCTGATCGTTTCCCGGGCGTGAAGGGCATATAGCTCTATGGTGTGCCGCTGACCCACAATAGGCGCAGAGTCCTTCCATGAAACGTCGTTCTCGCTCTGCAGGGTTCAAGGAGGCGCGTCCTAGTTGCATGTGTTCTCCGGCTCCCGTGTCAACCACGGCGGGAGGTGGAGACCCGGCAGACGCCCTAGTGGTGGTGGTGAAAGCTGGTGATTGGGGCGTGGAATGTGAAAAAAGGAGCGTGATGGGCGGCAGGGTTCGGGGGGCTGGCTTCGGACGAGCAAGCAGGCGCTGGTCAATCCGGAGGGTGAGCTGGACCAAACCCTCCAGTGTAGCCGGAACCTCTCGTCCGGCGAGCTCGTCCTTGATGCGAGAAGCCAATCCTTCGTAGTAAGCTGTCCGGAGGGCGGCGTCCCCCCAGGTGGTCTGCACGGCAAGGGTACGGAAATCCGCGGTGTAGCGGCTCACGGACGACCCACCCTGCCGCAGATGGTACAGTTTGCTGTCGGTCTCCACAGCATGAAAATGTCAGAGGGGGGGGAAGGGAGCGGCGCCGCCACTGCGGGGGGCGTGGCAACAGCCGACTGAACAGCCACCTCGCGGAGGGTCGCATTCTCCTGCTGCAGCTCCGCCACCTCGCGGCGCAGAACCGCGACGTCTTGGAGCTCCCTTCGGAGATCACTGATCAGCTCGGCATGCTGGTCAACCACAGCACAGAGGCGAGCAAACTCCGCTGGGTTTACTGCTTTGAGCTCAGTCATTCTGTCACGAGCAACCGAGGGACGAACACATGCAGCCTTAGCAGTTAGCCCGTGTTGCATGGACGGTAAACCCAAACGCGGAAGCAGCGCGAGCAGGCAGGATAACCACACGTTTACTCTTAGAACTCTCTTAAAAAAAGAGCAAGGATCTACACAATTATATCTGTTAAAAGAGATATAATGATTGAATATAAACCAGTACCTGATTAACTGTGTAAGTAAATCCCTGAAATACAACATTTTTAGAGTTGATGAAAATTTTGACTCAATAAATAAACCCAAATATAACTAATAAAGCCAAATCTTAAAATGTATTAGCAGGTTTGTTTCACTGTGTACTAATATTTATCCCATAGCTGAACCTTTTTAAATTAATGAAATAATCGCAGACAGTAATTTAATATCTTGCAAGATGTAATTGATGTAAACTTCTTTTATTATATGTGTGTATTATGTGTGTAATAATAATAATAATAATAATATTTAAGAAACTGAATCTGATAGGAACGTTATGAATATGGTTCGGCTTTGACTCTTTAATGTAGTTCCTTTTTGCAGGGACTTTTATCTTGCTTATGAAGAAAAAATATTTACAGTATTGTGCAAAGGTCTTGGTCTCCTTATTTCATCATATTTTACTTCCAAAGTTCAGCACAACACTGCATTACTATATATTATGATATTTAGTGCAAAGTGCAAGCAGGGACTCCGGCAGGACGAACTATAACAGCATAACTAAAAGGGTGAAGCAGAAGGAAACACAGACATGAGGGCTCCCTGAGATGTAAAGCCACCAATCACCTCACTGTCAACAAACCTGAGCGATCAATGAGAGTGGGGAAGACAGCATCTAAACATACCAGTTCACCAGAATACTCTACGTCCATGAGTCCCCCAGATCTGCTCCTTTACCTAAGGCTAATCTATTTACAAAAATGCTTGGCTAAATAAATAGGTTTTTAGCCTAGACTTAAACACTGAGACTGTGTCTGAGTCCCGAACATTAATAGGAAGACTATTCCATAACTTTGGGGCTTTGTAAAAAAAAGGTCCGCCCCCTGCTGTAGTTTTCATAATGCGTGGTGCTGACAAGCAGCCTGCATCCTTTGATTGAAGTAGACGGGGCGGAACGTGAGACACTAGCAGTTCACTCAGATACGGCGGGACGAGACCATTTAATGCTTTATACTTCAAAAGTAGTATCTTCAAATCGATGCAAAATTTCACAGGGAGCCAATGCAATGTAGATAAGATAGGGGTGATGTGCTCGTATCTTCTGGTTTTAATGAGGACTCTCGCTGCTGCATTCTGGACTAACTGAAGCTTGTTTATACACGTAGTTGAACCACCAGACAGTAAGGCGTTACAATAGTCCAACCTAGAGGTGATAAAAACATGAACTGGTTTTTCTGCATCATTTAGTGACAATATATTTCTTCTTCAATATATTATCTTGACAATATTTCTAAGGTGAAGGAAAGCTATCCTTCAAAATGAAAGGCTGGAATCTATAATCACACCAATGTCTTTACTGTTGCACTTGAACGGAACAGAAAGGCCATCTACAGTTACAGTGTGATCAGAAAGCTTACTTCTAGCTGCTTGTGGTCCTATGACTAGAACTTCTGTCTTCTCAGGATTAAGCAGAAGAAAATTAATTAACATCCAATCTCTTATGTCCTTTATGCATTGCTCAATTTCAGCAAACTTTTGCTGAGACGTATAACTGTGTGTCATCAGCATAACAATGAAAAATAATACCATGTTTACGAATTATGTTGCCCAGAGGAAGCATGTAAAGGGAAAAAAGCAGTGGGTCTAAAACTGAACCCTGTGGAACACCAAACTCCATTTGAGAGTATAGTTACGCAACCCTGATCAGTGGCCAATAGGAGGTCATTTACTACTTTAACGAGTGCTGTCTCTGTGCTGTGATGAGGCCTAAATCCTGACTGATACAGTTCATTTATGCTATTTCTATGTAGATGTGAACATAGCTGCTGTGATACTACCTTTTCCAGAATCTTAGAGATAAAGGGAAGGTTTGATATCGGCCTGTAATTAGAAAGCTGACAGGGGTCAAGGTCAGGTTTCTTGATTAGCGGTTTAATAACTGCTAATTTAAAGGATTTGGGAACATACCCACTGCTGATTGAACAGTTAATTACTTTCAACAGGGGTTCTGTTACTGGTATCTGCTTGAGAAAATGTGTCGTTATAGGATCTAATATACAGGTTGACGATTTTGATGAAGAGATTAGTGAAATTAGTTCTCTCGCTTCAAGGGGAAAGTATGTGATGTGGTGTGGTTAGTTTATCATCTGTATCACTTAAATTGTCTGGTTTCAAAGCCTGAATTTTTGGCCTAATATTTATGATTTTGTTATTGAAAAAGTTCATGAAATCCTCACTACTTCATGATGTTTTTGTGGAGATTTCTGCAGTGGTCTTGTTTTTAGTTAATTTAGCTACGGTATTAAATAAAAATCTCGAGTTATTTTTGTTATTTTCTATAAGAGTGGAGAGATACAGTACGTTGATCTAGCTACACTAAGAGCTTTTCTATAGTTCAGGATGCTCTCCTTCCATGCTATTTGGAATACTAACAATTTAGTTTGGCGCCATTTACGTTCTAATTTTTGAGCGGTTTGTTTTAAAGTGCGTGTGTGGTCATTATACCAGGGAGCGAGTTTCTTATCTATAATCAATTTCTTTTTAACTGGAGCTACATTATCTAAGCTATAATGAAGTGTTGACTCTAGATATTCAGTCGCCTGATCGAGTTCTGTGAAGTCAGATGGCGATCCAATCAAAGTTGATAACTCTCGGAGATTATTCATAAAGCTCTGTGTGGTATTTGATGTAAATGTACGTTTAATACGGTAGCGCGGTGTTGTCGTACATTATTACTATGACAAACATTAATTGAGACAAGATAGTGATCTGAGATAACTTCAGACTGTGGAATTGTGGTTATATTTCCTATACTTGATCCGAAGGATAATATTAAATCCAAAGTGTGACCTGCTTTATGAGTGGGTCCTACTACACACTGATTTACTCCTACTGAGTCCAGTATGGACATAAATGCTGTTCTCAGAGGGTCTTCTGGATTCTCAAAATGAATATTAAAGTCTCCAGCAATTAACGCTTTGTCTACAGAAACGACAAGGTTTGAGAGGAAATCTGCAAATTCACAGAGAAATTCAGAGTACGGCCCTGGGGGTCTGTAAATGTTGATTAGCGGGATCGAGTGAGCTGACTTTATGTTACTATAGAGAGCTTCAAATGCATTAAATTTAAATCTGTGTTTTTGTACGATAGACAGATTATCATTGTAAATAACTGTGACGCCTTCTCCTCTACCAGTTAGTGGTAGAGGCTGGTGTATGTAGCTATATCCAGGAGGACTTGCTTCATTTAAAGCTACATACTCATCCTGTTTAATCCAGGTTTCTGTTAAACATAATATATCAAACTCCTGATCTGTGATAGTTTCATTAACAATAACTGCTTTAGATGCGAGAGATCTAATATTTAACAGTCCTAGCTTCAGATCAGAGGTGCCGGCTGCACATTCAGTTTGCTCTGAGTTTGTAGTATCTATGTTAATTAAATTACTAAAACAGACTTTCTGAGTCTTTCCAAATTTATGTTTATGTTTAGCTCGGGGAACAGACACAGTCTCAATATGATGAACCCTGAGTGACAACTCAATGCAGCTACCAGATGGTTGGTTTAGCCTGTTTGTCTGCTCCCTGGCCTGGGCTCTAGATTGTTACTGATTAACTAGGCCTCTTCTGAGACTATGCGCTATACTACAAGAAATGAGAGCAGCACCTTCCCGAGTGGGATGGACACCATCCCGACCTAACAGGCCAGCTTTGCCCTCAAAGGTCTTCCAGTTATCTATAAAGCCCACGTTATTTTCCGAGCACCACCTAGACATCCAGCGGTTCAGCAACCATAACCAGCTGTAAGCTATGTTGCCACGTCTCATTGAGATGGGACCAGAGCAAACTACTCGCCTTCGCTAGTTTAAACACCTCTGTAAAGTTATGCTTGCTTACCTCTGACTGACGAATGGTGTATATCATTAGCTCCAGCATGTACAACTATCTTAGAGAATCTATGCTGTCCTAGAGCCCTAAGCAGTCATGTCCGCGTTCGTCATAACAGATGTTGGTGCTTTATAGTCCGTTATTGTTCTTAGTCCTTGCCACAGACTCCTAGAGTCACTCTGTTGGAGCTGTGACTCTAGTTTCCTCCCGTAGCGCTTCGCCTCTTTCATCGCCTTCCGGACGTTATATGACGCAGCCTAGTACGGGTCCATGTCCCCCGACGTAAGTCCCGCATTGTAGGCACCAGTGCGATATCTCAGAGCGCCGTGGATGGTTTTATCCACCCACGGCTTCTGATTGGGAAACGTTCTTATGGTCGTTTTCTGTATGGTATCATCCGCTAGTTTACCGACATATCCCACAACCACTTCCTTAAACACACTGACGTCATTGGAGCTGTTTCGGAACATGTCGCAGTCTGTGTCAAATCCCAGTCTGCGTCCTTCTGTCACGAGCTATCGGAGGGTAAGCACAGAAGCCTTAGCAGTTAGCCCGTGTAGCGTGGATGGTAAACCCAAACGCGGAAGCAACGCGAGTAGTCAGGATAACCACGCAATTTATCTAAGAATTCTCTTACACAAAGAGTTAGGATCTACACAAATAAATCCGCGTTCTAGCAACACACACTCAATCAAAGAAGCAACTCAAATCGGTGAGTACTCACAGAATAGTCAGCGAAGCGTCAGACAAGGCATGGGCGAACTCAATGACTGAGCAATGTGAAGCGCCATTTTGTCTCCTTTTATGCTTCCTGGAAACCAGACCATATTACTTCCAGGTCCTAGTGCCGGTCGTGTTATGAGTGTGCATGACACCTTCGACTTAAACAGGATCAGTCTCCTAGTGAGTAGGGAGCTAAAGGCCATCATATTGGCCTGGGCGTCATTCCGGCGAGCACACTTGCGTCAACACCAAAAAGTGCAATAAATGTGGATGGTTCTAATGGTATTTGGCATATTTATAACAAGTTATCAAAAATAAAACTCCAAAAATTATATAGCATGTGGGATCAAAATCCTCTCTAATCCTTGCCAGTTTTACCTTGGACCAGTGAAGGTGGACAATTTTACATTGTTACATTGTATGTATCTTTTGCCACAGTTTATCTGACATTTTTTTGTATATAATTTTCCCATTTGCCTTTAAGTATATCTAATGTGGCTGAGTTACTTGTGCTTAATAACGTGTATACAGCACTAATTATCTGTTTAGCATCTAGTTTAAAGCTACAAACAGAATCTAAGAGGGATGGAGAAGGAGACAAAGGGAAAGATTCAGAATTACAGGAAATGAAATTTCTCAGCTGTAGATATCTATAAAAATGTGTCCTGGGAATGTTAAACTTTTGTATAAATTGTTCAAATGAGCCAAAGATGTTGTCAGTGTAAAGATCGTATAATGACACAACACCACACTCAAACCAAACCCCAAAAGCATTATCCGTATAGGACGGAGTCAACATACAGTGCCCATTCAGTGGTGCAATCAAAGATAGATCAGTAAGCTTGAAATGAATTCTGAAACTGATTCAAAATTTTAACGGAGTGTATAACCAGTGGGTTTGAGGTAAAACAAGATGTGGGCCGTTTTTGTGGAAATTTAGCACATAGTAATGATAAGAGAGATTTTGATCCCATTGATGCTTCTTCTATAGCTACCTAGATGGTAGGATTGACATCATACTGCGCCCAGAATAACATTGCCTTTACATTAGCAGCCCAATAATAATAAAGAAAGTTTGGCCAATCCAGAAATCTGACTACTTAAATTTTGAAAAAAGATTTGGTTAAAAAGATTGGAAGACACTGAAATAGGTATAGGAATTTTGGATTTATTTTAATTGTGTTTATTCTTCTGCCCAAGGAGAGAGGTAGCAGGTCCCATCGTTCAAGATCCAATTTCATTTTGGAAAATAAAAGCTGATAATTCACCTTGTACAGATTGGCATGGTTATGTGTTACCCAAATCCCTCAATATAAAATTTTTCTGGGACTAATCTTAAATGGGATTGAATCAGGAAACTGTGCTATATCATTTTTAATTGGCATAATTTCACTGTTTTGTAGATTAACCTTGTAGCCAGAAATTTCACCAAAGTCTTTCAATAAATCCACAAGTTTTGGTAGGCTATGATGATGATCAGATATGAAAAGCAGCATGTCATCAACATAAAGGAAAACTTTATGTTCCACACCCCCACAAGAGATACCTTTAATAATGGCATTTTCCCTTAATGCGATAGCCAATGCTTAAATAGCTACAGCAAACAGGCACCCCTGTCTCGTACCACATTGAGATAGAGGTGGGTTATAAATAACATTCAAGAGGCGCCTAATATTAAAAAAGAGTATCTGTTCTTTATAAAGTCTGTTTGAGCAGGTGAAATAGCATCATACATACAGTAGTAGGATTACGGAAACGCCAAACATCTGCCAATCCATAGGCCTCCAGGAAACTCTGTATAACTTTTGCTGATTTGGATTTGGGCATTTTTTTTTAGGGGAACTGCGATCTAAAACAGTGGAAAGAACGCATTTATATCACCTCCTATGATAAGCTGGTGAGTTGTCATATTTGGGATCCGAGACAGAAAGTTAGCAAAAAAACCTTCATCATCCCAATTGGGAGCATAAACATTGGCCAGAATAAGTGGAAGCCTGTATATTTGCCCAACTACGATAATATAGCATCCAGCAGTATCTGTGTCTATAGTAGTTGCTACAAATGGTAAGTTTTTATTAATCAGAATAGCAGCCCCCCTCGCCTTTGAGCGGAAGTTGGAGTGATATACTTGTTCGATCCACTCCTCCCTTAGTTTAGATTGGTCACATGGCCGTAAATGGGTCTCTTGAAGAAAAACTATATCAGCTTTGAGGAGTTGCAAATGAATAAGGACTTTTTTCCTCTTTACAGAATGGTTAAGAGATTTAACATTCCAACTAACAAAATTGATCAAACATCCATTAGCCTGTCTAGAAGAAACACCTATTTTTGTCATAAAAAGTTAATAAAAGTGAAGCTCCAGATTTCCAAAAAGTAGAATAGAGCCATGAAAAAAGAAAGCAAGAAAGAAAGAGAGATAAGAAAAAGAAAGAGAGAAAGAGAATTTAAAAAAGTACTGCTGACTGGCATGAACCCGAACCCAATCACCCATTAAAACCAGGTGACTAAACCAACCCACACAAACAAATCCACACATTGTGCTTATTTGTATCCTATTGAGCCAAAATCAGGCTCTCACGGAAACCGTCTTATGAACTTGAAACATTTAAAATATATTAACAGATCTAAACATTAACTAGTCAACATCATCCTTATTATGGTTATAAAGCATTAATTACAAAATAACATTCTACAGGTATTAAAATGGAAACTTCAACATAACTACACTAAGTTGTAATAAACCACTAAAGTTTTTTTCCACAGTCAGTACTGAGTTTACCGTCCATATGCCAACGTTATGAAATACGAACATCCTTCAGTAGTTAAGGACTGGCTTCTGCGGGAGTAATAACGCTATGCTTAACATGCATGGCTTTATCCGGATCTGTCAACATCTTGTCCTTGCCCTTATAGGTGAGTCATGCAGGATACATAATGCCGAAGCGCACACCGTCCTGTCCTCCTAAGAGTTTTCTAACCTCAGTAAATGCCGCACGAGCCTTGGCCACACTTTGAGTGTAATCGGGAATTATGGCTATTTGCTCCCTGTTAAAGCGAAGTGGACCTATCTTTAGATACAACCTATCTTTTAGGTAAGAAGCAAATCATTGCCATGCTGTTCCACAGATTCCAAGCCTTGTAAGAATAGATGGTAGAATCTTGTGGTTTACCGTGTCAAATGCAGCTGACAGGTCTAGGAGGATGAGGACAGATAGCTGATCTAGCAGGATGGAGATTCTCAGTGACTGCCAGAATGTGCCACTTTGAATCCTGATTGATTGGGATCATTAAGGTTGTTCTGTAAAAGATAAAGAGTCATTTCGTGGATAACAATCCTTTCAAGAATTTTACAAAAGAACTTAGAACACTTTACTCCCCTTGAAGCGAGGTAACTAATTTCACTCATCTCTTCTTCAACATCGTCAACCTGTATATTAGATCCTGTACCGACACATTTTCTCAAACAGATAGTACCAGCAATAATAGAACCCTTGTTGAAAGTAATTAACTGTTCACTCAGTAGTGGGTATGTCCCCAAATCCTTTAAATTAGCCGTTATTAAACCGCTAATCAAGAAACCTGACCTTGACCCCTGTCTGCTTTCTAATTACAGGCCGATATCAAACCTTCCCTTTATCTCCAAGATTTTGGAAAAGGTAGTATCACAGTAGCTATGTTCACATCTACACAGAAATAGCATAAATGAACTGTATCAGTCAGGATTTAGGCCTCATCACAGCACAGAGACAGCACTTGTTAAAGTAGTAAACGACCTCCTATGGGCCTCTGACCAGGGTTGCGTCACTATACTTGTGTTACTGGACCTCAGTGCAGCTTTTGACACCATTGATCATAGTATTCTCCTTCACAGATTAGAAAAGGTAGTAGGAATTAAGGGAACTGCCCTCTTGTGGCTCAGATCCTATTTGACTGATCGTTATCAGTTTGTAGATTTAGATGGTGACCATTCCTCATTTTCTCAAGTGGAGTTTGGTGTTCCACAGGGCTCAGTTTTAGGCCCACTGCTTTTTTCCCTTTACATGCTTCCTCTGGGCAACATTATTCATAAACATGGTATTAGTTTTCATTGTTATGCTGATGACACACAATTATATGTCTCAGCAAGACCAGATGAGAAAAACCAGTTTGCTAAAATTGAGCAGTGTGTGCAGGACATAAGAGATTGGATGTTAATTAATTTTCTTCTGCTTAATCCTGATAAGACAGAAGTTCTGGTCATAGGACCACAAGTAGCTAGAAGTAAGCTTTCTGATCACACTGTAACTTTAGATGGCCTTTCTGTTCCATCAAGTGCAACAGTAAAAGACCTTGGTGTGATTATAGATTCCAGCCTTTCGTTTGAAGCACATGTAGATAATATTACCAGGATAGCTTTCTTTCACCTTAGAAATATTGCCAAGATAAGAAACATATTGTTACTAAATGATGCAGAAAAACTAGTTCATGCTTTTATCACCTCTAGGTTGGACTATTGTAACGCCTTACTGTCTGGTTGTTCAACTAGGTGTATAAACAAGCTTCAGTTAGTACAGAATGCAGCAGCAAGAGTCCTCACTAGAACCAGAATATACGAGCACATCACCTCTATCTTATCTACACTGCATTGGCTCCCTGTGAAATTTCACATCGATTTTAAGATACTACTTCTGACATTTAAAGCACTAAATGGTCTTGCGCCACAGTATTTGAGTGAACTGTTAGTGTCTTACGATCCGCCACGCCTACTTCGATCAAAGAATGCAGGCTGCCTGTCAGTACCACGTATTATTAAAACTACAGCAGAGGGCAGAGCTTTTTCCTACAAAGCCCCAAAGTTATCGAATAGTCTTCCTATTAATGTTCGGGACTCAGACACAGTCTCAGTGTTTAAGTCTAGGCTAAAAACCTATTTATTTAGCCAAGCATTTTTGTAAATAGATTAGCCTTAGGTAAAGGAGCAGATCTGGGGGACTCATGGACGTAGAGTATTCTGGTGAACTGGTATGTTTAGATGCTGTCCTCCCCACTCTCGTTGTTCACTCAGGTTTGTTGACGGTGAGGTGATTGGTTGCTTTACATCTCAGGGAGCCCTCATGTTTGTGTTTCCTTCTGGCTCTCCCTTTTAGTTATGCTGTTATAGTTAGTCCTGCCGGAGTCCCTGCTTGCACTTTGCACTGAATACATTCACCTTATACATGTTGACTGTGACCATACCTAACTGCCATCTCTCCTTATTTTCTGTTCTCTCCTTTTCTGCTCTCTCCTCTCTCTCTCTCCTTTCCCTCTCTCTGTCTCTCTGTCGAGCTATACATGTTCGCTCCTGAGTTGCCAGTGATCCAGACCCCTCTGCCCTCTGGAGCCGTCTAACCCGTCCTGGAGTCCTGCTTCTGGTTGGAGATCTCGTCGCATGGATGCCCCTTGTGGTCTGACTGGATTCGTATGGTGGCTGGGGATGGTTTCCATTAAGGCTGTCCTATCATCGATTGATGCCTCTGGGGACCTGTGACTTCAGTTGTTCGATAGCTCAGGATTTTAATCTCCTACAGTCTACCTGAGCCTTCAGGAACAAACTGGACTCCTTTTAATTTTTTATTTTAACACATCTCCTGTTACACTGAACTTCCAGTACACATTATTATGCTGATCAATCCCTGCTATCCGTTATCACCCAGATGAGGATGGGTTCCCTGTTGAGTCTGGTTCCTCTCAAGGTTTCTTCCTATTACCATCTCAGTGAGTTTTTCCTTGCCACCGTCGCCCTCGGCTTGCTCATCAGGGACAATCTTATCATTTTGATTCATACACATTGCATACAAACTTACTTCTTTTTATTGTGTAAAGCTGCTTTGCGACAATGTCAATTGTTAAAAGCGCTATATAAATAAAATTGACTTGACTTGACTTGACGTTGTCACGGCTGGTCCGTGTGAGGCAGGCTTGGAGGTCCCAAAAGCAGAGACAATAGGCTGAATTCAATATAACGGAGTTTAATTCAAAATGAGGAGGTGAAAGAGAGAGAGAGAGATGATCAAAAGAAACCAGTACTTGGGGTGCTGTCTGAAAAGAGCTGTGGCGTGGCTTGGTTGTGGCGGTGGATGAGAGACATAGAGCACTGAACGCACAGATTGAACGAGCGCAGCAGAGGAGTGAGCGTGGCTGTGTGGGGAGGTGAGGGCTTTGGTGCACTTGTAAAATCCGATGTGCAGTTTGAGGGAGATATTGGAGTCTCAGCAATCCAGAGGAGAAAGGCAGGGCCGGAGTCAAAAACAGAAGCAAAGGTTCAAAGCCGGGTTATCAACGGGTTCCAACTCGTGAAGCTAAGGGTGTAACTAGAAGAGAAAAAGGGTCAATAACATGAAAGGTAAAAAGGTATTATTTTCACAAAACACTAGACACAAAAAACACTAGGCTTGTGGCACGCAATAATTCGGCACTGGATGGTTGTTTGTGGCTGGTTTAAGTAGGGAGAAAGTGACGAATGAAATGCAGAGCAGGTGTGCTCATGCCGGTGAATGAGGCGGCAAAACAGAAGCCGTGAGATGGAATGTGGAGAGGAGTTGCAGGTGATCATGGCTTGGTTTGAGCGGAGGGCGTGACATGGCGTACTGTTACAGACGTCAGTTCTCTGATGCGTTTAACCGGAGCTGTGATGATGACATCTCGGAGTATGCTTGTTTCGGAGTTGCTAGCTTCGACACTGAGGCACTAGCATTCTGGTTCCATTCCACCTGTAAGACTGCCTTGGACTCTGTGGCTCCATTAAAATTCAGGCGCCTCAAAGTTAAATCCGAACCCTGGTTAAACAATGAGACTCGTGCTGTCAGACGTGAGTGTCGCAAAATGGAACGAAAATGGAAAAAGGATAAATTGCAAGTGTCTTTTATTTCATTGAGAGACGGCATCTTTATCATAAAACTGTAAAAGCTACAAAAACCAAACATTTCTCTGAGTTAATTTTAGCTTACTGCCAAAAGCCTCGCATTTTATTTCAGTCATATTATGTAATTCTTAATGGTCCCCAAATTGTCAGGTTCCAAAAGCTCTTATGCAGGGTGTGAAAACTTTTTCCAGTTATTTATTGCTAAGGTTTCTTCTACAAGGGCTCTTATTACATCTCCTGCATGTGACCCATCTATCTCCAATATAAAACACCCGTCCATAACACACACATTATGGACAGATGGTAAAATAGCACAGACCACAATGTTCATATGTACATTTATCATATTTAAAGGAATTTGTCAAATTTCCTCATGTAAGTCATCGCATATTTGACCCATGTAATATGGCCATGTTAGAATTGAGCCTTATATTTCCCCCAGAACATTATACAAATCAACAATTTAAAAAACAAAACAAAAACAAAAAAAAGACAAACCATTATGGCACATTATTGCCATAATGTGCCCGGCACACAGTTTGTTTTTAATTTTATACAGTACCTAGACCTACAGAAATTTACAATTGACTTATTTACAAAAAATAAGTTTCATTTAGTTTTAAAGTGAATTTAGTGATTTAAGCAGTTATGTATTTAAACATGAACAAAGGTTTAAAAAATGTAGATTACCACTAATAATCTGATAGGGGTTACTGGGGATTATAACATCTGTATATAGACTTGAATCAGCGTTAGTTTCCTTTAGATTATGTCTGTAAACCAGGTGGAGCTTCTTAAGACCAGATCAAAATCATTCCAAAGCTCAAAGTTTGATAGCTCAAAGGTCAAATCTACTTTTCCACTCTTTTAACTTTGTTGAAATGGCACAACAAAGGTTCTGTGTGATCATATTCAGGTCCTGAACTTGGTCAGGGGAATTGACAGTGCTGTAAACTAATGGGGAAAAAATCTAATCATGGTTGTGTGGTTCATTTGGTTCCTATTGTGGAAGTTTATTACATTTGATCCATAGTAACTATCCTTATATAGAGAATTTTAATGTAATTCAATTATATTACTTTATTATATGAATATTACTTTTGTTATTCCAAATCTCTAAATTAAATGTTAGAGTAAAGGGTTAAGGCAAAATTTATGATTGATTGATTGATTGATTGATTGATTGATTGATTGTCGCCTTGCTCCTCCAGGGTCCGGGTTCGATTCCCGGCCAGGCTCGATTCCCGCCTCTGTGTGCATGGAGTTTGTATGTTCTCCCCATGCTTGGTGGGTTTTCACTGGGTATTCCGGTTTCCTCCCACAAATCTCTGAATTAAACGTTCAGAGACGTGCAGATTAGGATAACTGGTGTTTTCAAATTGCCTATAGTGTGTGAATGAGTGTGTGAATGAGTGTGTGAGTGAGTGTATGGGTGTACCCTGCCTTGTGCCCAAAGCCTCCTGGGATAGGCTCCGTTCCCCGCGACCCTGAATACAGGATAAAGCGGTATAGATAATGAGTAAGTGAGTGAGTGATTGATTGGCAGGGCTCTGAAGGAGAGTTTGCCTAGGACACGATACACATTAGAACTTCCACTGGTGTAGACATTTGATACAATAAGCCAAATGCCACAACAACTGTGTCAATAATTACCAAGTACTGTAATAATTCCTAACCTGAAGCTCAACAGCTTACAGATCATTTTAATGCCAATGATAAGTCATATGTGACAGAGTGATTAAGCCTGTCACTGTAGAATCAGGAGTGTGCTGAGAGATGAGATGAAAGAGATGCTGCACTTCATTTTTATTAAAAATGTGGACACTGTAATAGTTCTTGCTGTGGGATGTAGTTTCAATACTTATAGTCAGTTTGCATAATCATCTCACTATACTGTAACCTGCAGTGCCATGTGGTTTATGTACATTACCATCAACTTTTAAAACATAAATCCCCAGAGTCGCGCTCCTACCCAGGGGAAATCCTTACACCAGTTTGAGTTACCTGGGGATATTTTTAGGTCATATACTCTAGTCTATCTATAAAGCATTGTGTACTGAACAGGAAATAAACCTCACACACACACACACACATTTAAACACACGTATGTAATTGGCTGTGGTTATGCAAAGCAGAGCAGAATAATCACACACTTATTCATATATAATGAGATTATCCTCAGTAAAACCCAGAGCAGAGAGAGCGAGAGAGCAGCTAAAATAATTCACCAAAAGATTTATAATTATTATTATTATAGTGTATAAAATTGAGCATCAGATCTGAGGGTGTTTTTACATGTGGTCATTTAAAAAAATAACGTGAACCAAAGAATCATTTTTAAATATAATGTGGATCAGCAGCACTCGGTTCTGTTTGTGTTCACACTGTGAGTTTATTTGAAAGGGGACTCTTTCTGTTCACACTTCAGTTCCTCTGGAGCTCTCAGAACCAGCAGCCGTGGTTACCCACAACACCAACATCGCCGCCCTACTGACTCTACTGGCCTGAAAATAAATACGAGTAAATGTGTTGCTCTGGATAAAATCGACAATAATGTTTATATTTAACATTTTTAGATTTAATAGATTATGATCTATATATCGTAGTCGTCGTTGCTGGATTTGTTCCGACAACCATTGGCACCCACAGCAGCGTACGGCCTTAGGACCAGGTCCAGACCAAACGCCAGCTAGGGACCAAAGAAGAAAGAAGAAGATCTATGTATCTTCAGAAAGAGTTTTACTCTATACTCTCTATAATTCATTTTATATTATGCTTATATAATATATACTATAGTGCTGTAAATCCTGTATATTTTTGTGCTACTGCACTTTATACTACACCACACTTATATTTAGATCATTTATACTGTAAGATATATTTTACTATTTTAATTTGATAATTTTTCATAGTGTCTCACTTTTTGTTTAGTGTTTGTTGATTTTACTCCAGTTTTCTCACTGAGTGTTAATTATGAGCAGTAAAAGATGTCCAGATTAGATTTTATTGGTCGTTGTTTGGGAGTGAAAGCCGTGTGCTGTGACCTGGAGCACAGGAGAAGCTACAGCAATGAGGACATCGACAGAAACGGCACAGCGTGATAACATTCTGCTCATTTCGTGTACGCTCACTTCTATGATGTCATACAGGAACGTCTCCAGACCTTTGAACTCGGGAAAATAACCCAAAGCCATGCTCGATAAAGGTGAGTGTTTACATGTCTCGATACACACTTCCTCTCCTGAGCGTCTCGCAGCGATCACAGCTGAACTAGCCACATTCTGACGTAACAGTTAATAAACGTATTCAGAGTTTAATCCAAAAACCCGCAGCTCCACCGTTAACTCGTTTTAACTACAACTACAACGGTTTTGTTAGGGCTCAAAATGACCAAGTGTGAAAACACCCTGAGGAAAACTTAACACTAGTACTCACTCCACACAAATACTAGTGTACTACTGTTAATATAATAATAATAATAATAATAATAATAATAATAACAATAATATGTAACAACAATAATAATAATAACAATAATATGTAACAACAATAATAATAATAACAATAATATGTAACAATAATAATAATAATAATAACAATAATATGTAACAATAATAATAATAATAATAATAACAATAATATGTAACAATAATAATATGTAATAATAAAATGTCTCCAGACATCCAGAGAAGCCCTGCATCATCATCATCATCATTAACATGATTGTAAACCCGAATAAGTTAAAGTAAAAAGTAAGTTGGCAAAACGCAAAAAAATGTAGGTAATCAGTTACATCAATTTTTTAAAGTAATGATGTTTCCAATTGTAAGTAAACAGAACTATCAGTTTTTGAGTTTGTTGTACTCATTTCATATTAATCGTTCTTTACTTGCATTATTGAGGAGCCTAACTCATACTATTTAATAGCAATTACCTTTTTTTTAGTTGTTGCTAATCAAATAAATTGTTGTTGGTCTTTCGGCCGCAATGGGTCGCCACAGCAGACGATCCAGTCCACACACAAGCTTGGCACAGGTTTTACACCAGACGCCCTTCCTGACACAACCCTACCATTTTATCTGGGCTTGGGACAGGCACTTCATCCAGTTGTTGGGAATCGACCCGGGCCTTTCACATGGCAGGTGAAACACCTCCCACTGAGCCACCAGTGCCTTATTGCCCTGATGACATCAGACACAAAATCACTAGTCTGAAAGATTTTAAGTTGGTGGAACTTTAAGGTGACAGTTACTGTTACTTAAGTACTTACGATTACTTAAAATATCAAATTTGTTCAGCTAACTTGAAAAGTGTCATTTCTACAAACTCATAAATACCAAGAAGTTCTAAATACTCATCAAGGTCTATTAATTGAAACTAATTGTAATTATTCGAGTTAACAGTACCCAATATGTTTAATTACTTTGAGCTTTAGGGTTTACAGTGTAGTGCGAGAGAATTAGCGAAGCGAGTTATTAAAACACAGCCAGGTTAACGGTTTACATGTGTGTGTGTGTGTGTGTGTGTGTGTGTGTGTTTATAGGTGAATCACACACTGCTGTTTCCTGCTAACAGTCCTGAGTGACAGGCTGGAACCTGCCGAGTCTCCTGAGAGGAACAGAAACAATTAACATGTGATTCAACATTCATACTACAAACATAAATCAAATAATTACAGCCAAAGTGTGTGTGTGTGTGTGTGTGTGTGTGTGTGTGTGTGTGTGTGTGTGTGTGTGTGTGTGTATGCGCAAACCTGTACAGTCTTGTCCTCCATATTATGATTCCAACAGCGGCAACGATGGCGAGGAGAGAAACGACAGAGACTCCAGCCTGAGAGGCCGCGTTCATGCCATAGTCTGAGAGAGAGAGAGAGAGAGAGACGTGTATGTATGTTTGTGTGTGTGTGTGTGTGTGTGTGTGTGTGTGTGTGGCATTACTGTAGACATAGACCCATTAATCTGACCAGCTCTGTGCCCTGTGCTCCTGACCTTCCTGAGGTGTTTCTGAGGTTCAGTAAAAATGTTTCCTGAAGCTCTTCCCCTGTAGCTGGGTGACTCCTGGTTGGCTGGATAACTACATGAGTGATCATTAGAGACTTTCCAGGAGTTCCCTGTCCCTCACTCTGCGGGGTTTGAGTTCCATAGTGTCTGTGACTCTTTAAAAAGACCTCTACAGGAGAGAGGAACGTTTGTCTGAGTGAGACACAAACCCGTGCAACCACTCTCTCACTCCAGTCCTTCCTTCCCTAAATCTCAGTGTTTATTTTCTTTAGATTTAGTCTGATTGGATTCTGCAGCTTTGATTAGAGTGTCATGTGACATGCAGTGCAGTAAGAGTTGATGAAACGGCAAAGTGTCTCACCTTCAGTCAGACGAGTAGCTTCTCCTGATTCACACTGATCTGAAGGAAGACAAGCAGAGAGCAGAGTGTACATCGAACACACACACACACACACACTACAGACCAGAACTGTTTCACTCTGATGGTACGAAGCTCGAATAAAGTCAAAGGAAGTGTGTGTGTGTGTGTGTGTGTGTGTGTGTGTGTGTGTGAGCAGAGTTACTGTCACCAAACCAAAATATTATTATTTTCCTTTAACAGTGTGTCACTGTGTTTTATTTCACTTATTTCACAGCAGCTTACCAACAATTACACGCTCTTATTAAAGAATAAATCCTGTGAAAAATACAGTTTCTCTTACTGGATCTTCATCTCATTAAAGAAAACGGCACCACATTAATGATGTGTGTATTATCAGTGAAATAATCAACAACTTCTGACAAATAACAACAACAACAACAACAACAACAATAATAATAATAATAATAATAATAATAATAATAATATACCTGTACATGGAACTGTGTGTATTACCTGTTTAAATATTAATAAAGGTGTGTAAGAGTGAGACACAGTGTTTACTCTGTAAGAGATATTAATAATAAACAATAATAATACACACCTCTGTAAGGTACCTGAAGTCGACACCTGAGTAATTCTGTGTTAGTGTGATCTGATCTCGTCCCACCGCCACCACAATGCTCTCACTCACATTTCCATTTTCATCTGTGATGGGCACCTCCTACACACACACACACACACACACACACACACACAGTTATACAAATCCACACTCACGGCACAAATTACATATAACTACATAGACATAACTCCACCTGTACACACACTCCACCCGTACACACACACTCCACCCGTACACACAAACTCCAACCGTACACACACACGCCACCCGTACACACACGCCACCCGTACACACACACTCCACCCGTACACACACACTCCACCCGTACACACACGCCACTTGTTCACACACACCCGTTCCTCATGATGTTGTTAAAGTTCAGAATTTCCTTTTTAAATTTAGGAACCAGGTTGAACATGTGTCGTGCTACAAGTACATGTCTAGACTGCAGGTTTATTATTGTCCACATCACATCCAGCTTTCTGCTTCAATTCAGCCTTTAAACACTGAAGGGGTGGGGCTGAGGCGGAGTTAGGTCGTGTGATCTCAGTCTGCAGTGCGTGCAGTAGTGTGTGAGGGAGAGTGAGCAGGGTGTAGTGAGGAGTGAGTAAGGATTAGTGATTAGCGTAGTAGTGCACATCACTCTGCAGTGAACCGTTAGAACTGTGAGGCCCAGGGCCCGTATTCACAAAGCTTCTTACACCTAAAAGTTGCTCCTAGTGATGAAATTCTAAGAAAATTCTTAAATCTAGGACTAAATCTTAGTAAAGATAAAAATTATTCGGGAAACATCTCAGCCCTAAAAACAGCTCCTAAGGTAAAAAGCGTTAAGAGTAGAGAGGAGGACTTTTAAGAGTTTCTATAGGAGAGGACAAAATATTCGGAAAGAAGCAATATTCAAACACTGAACGTAAAGCTAAAAGTAAACACTGCTCTTCTGTCCAATTTGGTTTTCTTGTTGTTTTACTCCTTTCCATCTCTCTTGGATTGTTGGCTACATACCAACCAAAAGTGCAACTTAAACAGACTGTAATCATGTAAACTGATAAAAGCTGAGACATTTTGCTGCCATCAATCTGAAATGGATCACAAGTAATAAAATCAGTACAGTACATAAATGTAAGAACTTAAATATGGTAACTACTGTGTAGAAATTAATTGCTTCAGAAGTCGATACATGTTCAACATTTGGTTGTTTTAATTATCTGTAGACGACACGGTGGTGTAGTGGTTAACACTGTCGCCTTGCACCGCCACAGTCCGGGTTCGATTCCCGGCCAGGCTCGATTCCCGTCTCTGTGGGCATCTTCTCCTTCGGGTACTCTGGTTTCCTCCCACAGTCCAAAGACATGTAGGTTAGGCTAATTGGCATTCCCAAATTGCCTGTAGTGTGTGAATGAGTGAGTGTGTGTGTGTGTGTGTGTGTGCCCTGCGATGGATTGGCACCCTGTCCAGGGTGTACCCTGCCATGTCCCATAAGTCTCCTGGGATAGGCTCCAGGCCCCCCGTGACCCTGAATACAGGATTAAGCGGTATAGATGATGAGTGAGTAATTATCTGTAAGATATTTTCCCTATAACAGAAACCTTGTATAAAGTAGCCTGCAGTCATGATTATACAATTTCATTGTATTCAAACATCATTTCACTGTTTGTTCTATTATTATATATTCTATTTTCACAAAGAGAACATTTCAAGACCTTTGCAGATGTTATTTTTTATCAGCCAATCACAGTCCTTGAATTTCTGCATCATCCCTAGCAACGGGGTCCACCACACCTCCTCACTAAGGTAAAAGTTTTTCTACTTTCCTTTCTGAGAGTTCTTCTGAGAAGTTTTCTAAATCACTTTTAGTCTAGGACTCCCAGCTAGGACTTAGGATAAGACAGGAGCTCTCTGAGAGAATTCTAAAACGCTTTGTGAATACGGGCCCTTGAGTGTAAAGTTCACACTCTTTTACTTCACCTTGTTTCTTTCACACACACCTGGAGCTTGTCCTCTCTGTAACAGAAATATCATCTATAAACTCAAGTGTGTGTGTGTGTGTGTGTGTGTGTGTGTGTGTGTGTGTGTGTGTGTGTGAAAGCTGTTTGTGGTGTAGTGTGTGTCCTTGAGAAACGCAGTGTTTCAGAACCACACTGTATTGTGTGTAAAGTGCACGATGCAGTCGAGTTACTCACGTTTCTGTGCCAGTTCATGTGATCGAACTCCGCGCTGCCGTTCAGTCTGTACACCGCTGAGCCGTTCGCCAGCAGCTCCACACAGCACCACAGCGGGTCTGGGGTAGAACCTGCAGGTAGAACCGTGTTCATCAGGAACAGCATGAACACACCTGCAGAGAGGATGAGAACAAAACACACACAGGTAGATATGAAAGGGCGTTTTCATTAGAACCTGTGAGGAGTATATCACTGAACTTAACCTTTGCAGTGTAAAGGAGGTGTAGCCGCTTATCAAACCTGGTAAAGTTTGTTTTCAGTGTAGAATAAGTGGCAGGAAGGGGAAGCATGATAGATTAAAAAATATAAAAACTTTGAGAGAATTTACATTTTAATGTTATTAACATGTCTGATTGTTGAATTGAGCAAAAAAGACCCAAACATTCCTTATTCGATAGAGTCATAACTGCTGAATTACAATCTTATTTATATTAGGGACTATTTAAATTCCGAGTGAAACCCTCAGGTGTTGGGGAACTGTGGTTATATTGGGGGGGATTTTCTCTCCCAGTTGTTCAATAATTAAATCACACTTTTTCTGTTGTTTGCTCTCCCAATTTATCTAGAAGCCGAGTAAGAGACTGCATAGAATTTTCTAAATTTGTTAAAAACAAGACAATATCATCCACAAAATAGACAAATGATGTTCAGTGTCCCCTCCCCAAGATCTGAAATCTCATGGGACTGACGAAAACCCATAGCTATAGGTAAGACTGAATCTTTTTTCAGAGGATTTATTTTAAAAATATGGGGCAATACTTTGTCTGAAAATAGCTTTGGAGCTTTGGTACTGTAAATATGGTTAAGTGCTTCTTTATGTTCTTCAATACTTCAATACTTAGATTAAAGCAATCATTAAATGTGTATATATATATATATATATAATCCAGGTATTCAGATTCTTACAGATCGCTGTAGTAATTTGTCAAAGCATTATGTTTGTCTCTGTGATCATAGTATGTTTTAACCACAAGAATCTGGTAGCTTAATGCAGCGTAGTTTATACAGTAGCAACTCACCTAGACTTCAAATGCACTTGCAATCCCCCAAGAACAACTAATTCTGGTTACGAGAAACATTTCACACACTGTGGGTGTCAGACCGTTCACATACCCACGCTATACACTCACTAAACCAAACTGGGAAATGTTGACTTTTCATTATGAAACCTGAACAAATGACATTTAAAAAGTGTAAGGAGAATAAAAAATTTAAATAAAACAAAGTGAAATCACAGGATGTGTATAAAATACTTTCTGTCCATTAGTATGGGTTTTGTGTAATTTCTGTAATTGTTCCACTTTATTTCATCATTCAGACAAAAATGTGTCTCCCTGTGAGACAAAAATGCCAAATTCAGGAGCGGAATATCTATAGTATGAAGATAAAAATACAGTGCTTTCTAGTCCACTATATTTTCTGCATTTTTACTACGTGTGTCTAAAAACTGCTGCTTTGACACTTGAAAAACTGCAAAGGAACAGCAGTAAGAGTAAATTTAATGATATAGAGATAAGAAAAAGATAGAGGAGAGATTCAGCAGTTATTGCCCCTAGTGCAGCGGATCAAATGTGCGATCTAAAAATCTTGATCTAAACGTGAATCAATGCAATTTTTTCCTCAGTCATGTTTGTATAGTTAGTTAAAATTAAATAAAATTCAGTTCATCATATTGCCTAGGTTGTGCTGAAAAAGTTCATGTTGCTCTGTACTGTATAATACTGAGTCCTACATATGTTTATTTAAATAAAAAAAAAACACAGCATAACAACCTTAGTGGAAAATAAGTATGATAAGTATATTAGATCCTAGTATACTTACGTAAGTGTACTTGCAGCCAGACTAAAGGTGAGTATTAGCATTAGTAGTATTAGTGTGCTATTTTGGAAAAAACTACAAAGTGTATTTAAGTTGTAATTAAATTATACAAAAGCACAATTTTAAGTTAATTAAGTGTATTTTATTGTGCTAAAGTGGAACTTAGTACATTTAAAGTATATGGCTGTGTGTGTACTTAATACAGCGGTTAATGAAATTAAAGTATATCTTTAATGTATTATAAGTACATTATGAATTAACTAACATATAGCAATTTTTACTACGTTACAAATACACGAGTAACATACCATGAATATATTCTTATTACAGCAGTATCATGCTGTTATATTTCTGGCCAATTCCAGCTAATAAAAGGGTACATTTTGTGATTAATAGAATATACTTTATTATATCATGTAATACACACAATCTTCTATACTTCTATACTGCAAATGTGTTACCAGTACATTACAGAGTTTTAGTACCTGGTAGAAATGCTGAATGCATTTTCTACACTATAACGTGTTTGAAACACATTACATCAGTAATGACGAGGCATGATGAGGAGATTTCATTCAGGAGTTCAACAGGTTTAACTTAAATCTACACACTACTATAGTTTATAAAATAAAAACAGTACTATAGTTTATTTGTCTTAAACAAAACTTCAGGTTGTCTCACAAACACACACACATAGTGTATTATATTGGAATATATTGTATTAGTTAGAACCTGGTGTGTTTGGATCTGGTGTGTTAATTCTAGCTGTTACTCAGAGGGTGAGAGCTACAGTACTGTAGAGAGCATTAAACTAGCAGCAAAGATTCAGCAATAATACATTACACAATTCATTCTGTAGTTTAAACTAAGTCTAAACTTAATTTCCTAATAAAACCATAAAATTTATCTCATGCCAATGAAAATAAAATAATAATGATAAGAACTAACGCACGCAATGATTTAACTTACAGCCGCTACTTTCAAACTAGAATTCTAACGCTGCTGTAGTTCGAGCATGTGTAGCTTTGGGATGTTGAGCACATGTGAAAGACGGAGTTCAAAGTGTGAGAACGCACACGTGATAGACAGTAGTGCACTAAAATATAAACACATACGAATAAGTAAATTAAAATTTTACTAAAAATATATATTTGTATTCTAATGTATACTTTCTGTACATTGTTAAAATGATTATTTAGAGCATTTTTTTTAAATATGCCAAAAATACATTTTAAAACAAAATTTAAATAAGTGCGCTTTAGACATTGGACTGAACTTATTATTTCCTTATAACATATTTTTGGAACGTGTACTAAATGATACAATTATTTCAAAATATGTTTAAAGTTTAATTCCAAAGATTGGTAAAAGTATGATATGAGAATCCTTTTTTGGATATTAACTGATGGTAAAATATTTTGCTAGTATACTTGCAATGTACTGTAGAAGGTTTTAATATATTTTCATATCTTAAATTTCAAAATTTAATATATGAAAGTGTATTTTCTTTCACTACGTGAAAAAATGGATAAAATGCTGAGTTTTTAGAGCTACCTATATAGACATAAGAAAAAGATAAAGGACAGATTCAGAAGTTAGTCATGGCCGTAGTGCAGCGGATCAACTGATCATCTTGGTGTAAGTCTCTCTTGACTTTTTCCTTTGTTTCCTGGAAGTTCTGCATCAGTAGTTTGGGGAGGTTATTTATCTTCATCATCAATAAATACTCCTTTTCTCTCTCTCTCTATCTTGTGGTTATATGTGTTGCATGTGTGAGAATGCTGACATTGTACTTTTCCAACCGCCAAGAATCATAATCATAAGTGGACAGAGATTGGGAGGAACTACAAGAAATGAAAGAAATCAAAAGGTGAGCAGTGAGTAAACTGATAGTAAAGAGAGAGAGCTGATGCTGAACTTCCTACACAAACTGAAAAAAGACAAACTCCAGACAAACACACCTGAACCAGTCATCTTTTGGAAAGCGAAACGCCCCAGGACACAACAGACAGGTACAGGTTTAACTCATGCTTTAGTGTAGTCTTCGTGGTGTGACGTTACACACCTACTTTATATCAGATTCAGTATCTTGATAATCTCCCAGTTATCATCTTTACTCTGCACATTTCTCTGGATAGTTTTTTTTTTTTAAGACACATTAGCAGCCACTACAGCACTAACTATTAGAAGCTGAATCAAAGTTAATCAGTGATTTATCTTTATCACCTGAAAAGCCAGAGCTCCTTAGGATTAACCTAGAATCAGGGCAGAGCGGCTGCTCGCACCGCTGTCATGCGTCTCATTTCCATCCATAAAACTAGTGTACAATAATAAAGCAAATCCTCAAGGCTGTTCTACATTCTGGCTGTAATGCCGGTTGTCTAAAATCTTGCGCAGTGTCTCTCCTATCTGTCCAGGCGTGTCTAAACCATCATCCATATAACTCCTGTTAGACACTGTAGTTAAAACTCAGAGCATTTTAGCCATTAGCCATTTAGCAGGGACAATCAAAGCTCATTTTGAGAGCTCTCTATTTTGTGACATCATTCCCATACTCAAGTAGTGATAAAATTCACACTTTATGAAAGTAACAATAACTTTTGTTCTGCCTAAAAACACAAATACACAGTTTGAAGCCTGAAGCCTCCTCATTAACACACACTAACAGGACTTCCATATAAACACATTTATTTATATTTTTATTGTATTTGACCTATGCTGTGCTGCCAGCACAGATCTGTACAGATTTATAAATTAATTAAAATAAATTGAGTAAAGACATTTTATCTCTTTAATCCCTAAAAGCTTTTATGATCTTCATCACCAAGCTTCTGAGCACGACTGATGAACTGCTCATTTATTTGTTTATTAATTATTCATTTTCTGCAAAAGTTGATGAAGATTTTAGATTTCTGATTATGATCTCAACAGCCTCGACTTGAGCTGTGTTTAAAAGCCTTTAAATTGCTGTTCATCAGTAACTCAGTCAGATAGATATCCAGAAAAATCAGTTTCTGTGTGGAGGACCGTTACATCTGAACTTGAAGTATTTTTTACAGCAACACAGACAGACAGTAACACATTGTACCTGTAGTGGAGTAACTTTTAGTCGAGTCCTGGTGCTCGAGTTAAAGGAGCGTCTCTCCCTGACTCTGAGCTTTAAAGCTGTGAGAGTTTCAGTGTAAAGCTGAATAAAGTTCAGGACTTACAGCAGACTAGGAGTGGCAGTGTCTTCATGGTGAAGAGTCAGAATACAGAGCACACGACACACACACACACACACACACCACTGGCACTGAGTGCTTTAAAGAAGTGTGTGAGGTCTAATATATTCCTGCTGCGACTGCTTATGGTCAGTCACATGTGTATACAAACACTCTCAAACACACAGTACTTTCTCTTTCCACTCTCCTTTTTCATACGCACGCGCTGAGCCATGACACGCCCACTTCCTGTGCAAATTACCGCCAAAATGGATTCAAGGATTTTAAAACCATAAACAAATGGTAGAGAAAGAGAGAAAGAAAGAGAGAAACAAAGAACACTTTCTCGTTCTCTCTCTCTCTCACACACACACACACACACACATATCACACACACACACACATCTCATACACACATATCACACACACACACACACACACACACACACACACACACACACACACACACACATCTCATACACACATATCACACACACACACACACACACACACACACACACACACACACACACACACACACACACACACACCTCATACACACACACATCTCATACACACATCACACACACACACACACACATCTCATACACACATATCACACACACACCAACACCCAAACATTCCTTATTCGATAGAGTCATAACTAAAAACAAGACAATATCATCCACAAAATAGACAAATGATGTTCAGTGTCCCCTCCCCGAGGACTGACGAAAAGCCATAGCTATAGGTAAGACACATCCCTGAATCTTTTTTCAAAGGATTTATTTTAAAGATATGGGGCAATAATTTGTCTGAAAATATCTTGTACATTTCTGGCCCTGGAGCTTTGGTACTGTAAATATGGTTAAGTGCTTCTTTATGTTCTTCAATACTTAGATTAAAGCAATCATTAAATGTAAATATCCGGGTATTCAGATACAGATCGTTGATTTATTTTAAAAATATGGGGCAATACTTTGTCTGAAAATAGCTTTGGAGCTTTGGTACTGTAAATATGGTTAAGTGCTTCTTTATGTTCTTCAATACTTCAATACTTAGATTAAAGCAATCATTGAATGTGTGTGTATATATATATATATATATATATATATATATATATACTGTATATATAATCCAGGTATTCAGATTCTTACAGATCGCTGTAGTAATTTGTCAAAGCATTATGTTTGTCTCTGTGATCATAGTATGTTTTAACCACAAGAATCTGGTAGCTTAATGCAGCGTAGTTTATATAGTAGCAACTCACCTAGACTTCAAATGCACTTGTAATCCCCCAAGAACAACTAATTCTGGTTACGAGAAACATTTCACACACTGTGGGTGTCAGACCGTTCACATACCCACGCTATACACTCACTAAACCAAACTGGGAAATGTCAACCCTTCATTATGAAACCTGAACAAATGACATTTAAAAAGTGTAAGGAGAATAAAAAATTAAAATAAAACAAAGTGAAATCACAGGATGTGTATAAAATACTTTCTGTCCATTAGTATGGGTTTTGTGTAATTTCTGTAATTGTTCCACTTTACTTCATCATTCAGACAGTTTTATCCCCTGTGAGACAAAAATGCCAAATTCAGGAGCAGAATATCTATAGTATTATTTATACTATTACTGCAGTATAAAGTTACAGCATAACTTATATATTAACTGCTGTAGTACTACAGTAATAATGCAGTATTAAGGTGAAGATAAAAATACAGTGCTTTCTAGTCCACTGTATTTTCTGAATTTTTACTAAATGTGTCTAAAAACTGCTGCTTTGACACTTGAAAAACTGCAAAGGAACAGCAGTAAGAGTAGATTTAATGATATAGATATAAGAAAAAGATAGAGGAAAGATTCAGCAGTTATTGCCCCTAGTGCAGCGGATCAAATGTGCCATGTGCAGATGACATACTGCGAGGTCAAGCTCTGTCGGAGGCAGTATAACGATAAAGGACTCTTTTGAGCAGTGGCGGCCGGTCAATACGGGGCGCAGGGGCGCCGCCCTCCTTAAAGTTAGACAGAGAAGAATGCTCCTTTAACATGTAATTATTTAACATAATAAGTATTTATTTTAATAATGAAATAAATTCATTTAGTCACAATATTCCGCTGTATTTCTTAATATAATTTATTTGCAATAAAAAAAATTTAAACTGTATTACGAGTTCGTGTACGCGGGGCACCGGACAAACGAGTGTCTATGTAGACACGTACATTTTTGAAATGCATGTGACGAGGCTGAGCTCTGATTGTTTTTTGTCAAATCATCCTTCGGCCGCAGCAGTGTGAGCCCTGAACCCTCCCACTTTTGTGCTTACCGAATCAATATTGCTTTTAAATATTTGGGCTTATGTGATTGGACCAACAAGTCTTTTCCAGCACGTCTTATGGAAAGCGGAGCTGAC
The DNA here is from genome assembly GCA_030347435.1 of Clarias fuscus. Lineage (NCBI taxonomy): Eukaryota > Metazoa > Chordata > Actinopteri > Siluriformes > Clariidae > Clarias > Clarias fuscus. The sequence continues at coordinate 33,020,587 of CM059212.1, forward strand.
TGACTGGATGCGATGTGAGTCAGGCCTTTTATACCGATTGGTGTTCTGGCATGGTTTCAGTACCAGCTAAAAATGGTTCAGTGCGTATTTGTGTAGACCTTACACACCTCAACAAAGCAGTAGAATAGACTCTTGGTTCTCTTGCGGGTGCCCAGGTCTTCAGCAAACTAGATGCAAACAGAGGGTTCTGGCAGATTCCCCTGTCTCTGAAGTCAGCTAAATACACATTGTTTATAATCCCTTTTGGATGCTATTTCTTCCATAGACTGCCCTTCGTAATACCATCACCCCCCGAGCGTTTTGATCCTGGAAGGACTTCAGCGAATAGTTTGTCACATGGATGATATTCTGGTTTGGGGAAAAGATTGACAACAGCATGACGTGAGACTTCACACTGTGCTGAACAAGCTCCAGGCCGCAGGAGTCACTTTGAATATGGAGAAATGCGAACTGGAAAAGCGAGAAATCAAGTTTCTTGGACATATCGTATCTGCAGATGAAGTGAAACCAGACCCAGGCAAGACTGAGGCTGTCCGAGAGATGAAAGCACCATCGAACATAGGCGAGGTTCGCAGCTTACTGGGGATTGTTAACCAGCTGGCAAAATTTATCCCAGACTTAGCAGAGAAGGATACACTCCAGGTAAATACCTATTGACCGCTGACACACTTTTTTGTGCTCCGGTTAGTCAGGGTACCAACAGCTGAGTCATACAAAAGTTTAATGGAAGACACTAATATTTATGTAGATTCGATTCTGAACACCATACCTGCCAGCCCAATTTACCTCTCGAAACTCAAAGAACATTTCACTGCATCTCGTACTGTGTATGACTGTGTATGTGACAAATAAAATTTGAATTTGAATTTGAAGAGGACAATGTTTGTGCAGAACTCATGACATTCTGTCAGCAAAGGTGGCCAGATTACAGCCAGCTCTCAGGGCCAGTGAAAGGATACTGGCCAGAAAGGGAAGTACTCACTGTGCAAGACGGACTGTTACTCAGAAGCTCCAGACTTGTTATTCCCACAGCTATGCGCAACACAGTCCTAGATTCACTTCATGAGAGAGCGAGCTAAAGAGTCTGTATGGTGGCCAGGTTTGAGCAGTCAGTTAAATGACCTGGTGAAAAACTGTAGAATATGCATTAAGGAACGTTCCAATCCGGTGGAGCCACTCATGTCCAGTGAAGCACCAGAGAGACCTTGGCAGAAAGTAGGTGCAGATTTGTTTACACTTCATAACAGCGTCTATCTACTAGTAGTGGACTATCACTCAAGATTTGTAGAGATAGCACCAAGCAGATCTGCAGATGTAACTGTGTATCTGAAATCTTTCTTCTCACAATATGGTATTCCTGAACTGCTCCACAGCGAAAATGGACCTGAGTTCCCAAGCCAGCAATTTGCGGAGTTTGCAGCAGCCTAAGGGTTCAAACACATCACCAGTAGTCCAAGATTTCCTCAAAGCAATGGTGAGGCTGAGCGACAAGTGCAGACTGTGAAGCTGATGTTGAAAAAAGCTCAAGACCCTTACCTTACACTTTTAGAGCAACTCCCTTATCCAACGGCTATAGTCCAGATCAATCCCTGCTCACTCCAGCTCTTCCAGATCGTCGACAGTAAAGAAAGGGACAGGGACACTATCAGGAGGAACAGACGCCATCTTATTCCTTTGTCAGAGATTTCAAACTCAACACAGTCATCTTGTACACAATCTCAGCCTGTAGAGCCAACTGTAGGTAACCCTGTTTCTCAGAAGTCCCCAGAAAAGATGCAAGAATGTGTTTCACCCCATCCTGTTTGAACTAGGTTTGGTAGACTTGTATGCAAACCAAAAAGACTGGATTTGTGAATGGATAAAAGAGGGGAGTTGCAATTCATTGGAGCTAAAGTGTTTAATTTAGTTAGATAAAGAGTTATTTGGTAATTGCAAGCCTTGGAGTTAAAGAAGGGAGATGTGGTGGTGTTTAATGTGATGCAGACTTTTATTGTGAAGTGTTGTTGCTTCGGGGATTATTGTATGTGCAGGTGGGAAATAAAGCAGTTCGGTGTTACATGATATTTGCGCTGTGAATCCTTACACATAACACAACAGGTGTTCATTCATTACGGCACAAGCGGTGGTGTTTCCCGGGTCACGGCGCGTGGTGTATCAGGAGTAGTTTGCGTAGCAGTGACGGGATGTTACGAGCTCAGTCATCTTTAACTCTTCCTCATCACTGCAGTATTATTAGGTCAAACATAAGAGACGGTATTTGGGCCCATTTTCTTCATATTGAACCAAAGAGAAAAACCCAATGTGTCGTAATATCTGAGGGGAAACAGTGGGGGAACAAAAATGGAACAAACCATTTACAAAATGATGAAACATCGCCAGCTTCAGGCCGCATGACATCAGTGCAGCTTCATTTGGATTAGAAAGCTCCGCCTCCCGACTGTTCACTGAACAGAACCCACTTCCTGGGTCTTGTTTGTGGGTCTGGAATCAGTGAGCAGGACTGAAGGTCAGTTCCTGTGTGTGTGTGTGTGTGTGTGTGTGTGTGTGTGTGGAGCCCTCCACATGTTTACACATGTAAACACACATACACATTTATATTCTTATCAAATAAAAAGAAACACATTTGTTAAATACAATTTCATGCCCCTTTATGTCCATAGTGTCTTTTTTGAATACAGATGTTTAAATAATTTTACTTGTCATTCAGATAAAATCAATTTAGATTTCACATGAAAAGACATAAACCTGAAAATGTATATTATTCTAAATAAAAGTGTATTATTCTAAAATGCTAAATTGTTAAGATATTGCAACATAAATTTGTCTTGTTTACTTTTGACCAAAAAACTATTTAAGCAACAGTTTTTTTACAAATCACATGCTGCTAGAAGCGTACACCATGTTTAGTATCGACACTCAAAGAAATATGAATAATTTGCATTTTAAATGATTATTGTTTGAAGTGAGACAATATAACACTGAAAATGGTCATTTTTGGGGCTCATATAAAATCTACTCTCCAAAAACAGCTGAAGTTAGCAACTTGAAATGTTTAGGGAAACGAGATCGGTCACTTCCATGTTTGTCTAAACTTCAGAAGGAGCTTCTTTGGCCCACACACATGTTCTGTATTTATATGTATGACATAAAAACATTTCAGACAGAACCAGAACTGTTTTAGCCGTATGTGTTCCTCACTCAGATTTCTTTCATGACTGATCCCCAACACCACGATAAACAAATCCCAGGTAAATAAACTAATATAATAATGTGTGTTTTCACAGTGGTGGTTAGTGTGGACAAGCTGAAATACCCACAATGCACTGCAGTGACAAAGGAAAGCCGACCAGCAGTGTGATAATGTTCCTCTCTTTATTGTGTCTCTACACTAGAGGTTAAAGCCTGGCACAGGATCAGTGTGTGTGTGTGTGTGTGTGTGTGTGTGTGTGTGTGTTAGAGATCCTTGAGGCCACTGGACTGTTGCTTCTCGCTCTCCTCTGCAGTCTGACGGAGTGTGTCGAGTGCCACGGTCTCGTCCTGCTTCACTTTGTGTGATTTCTTTGACCTGAAAGTATGAACAGTTCGATCATCAGCGCAGAAGCTCACCGAGCATCGGGTTTGATTACACCGCGTGACGCAGACAGTGTGAACGCAAGAGCGCGGTTATTTTAATTCCCTTCTCATTTTAATATCCAGACTGTGTCTGATCGCCAGTACTCACCATTTCTCCTCCACGTCCTCGATGGTGTCGGGCAGCGGCACGTTCAGGGTCTCGGGGAGCAGGAACGACGTCAGTCCTGCGATTACTGCCGCGGCTCCGTAAACCACGCTGGGCAGCGCAGGGAATACCTCGTCCAGGATCAGAACCGCCGGAGCCGCCATGGAGCCGACACGCGCCATAGTCGAGGCAAAGCCCATCCCAGTCTGCCTGCGCGCGCGCGCACACACACACACACACACACACACACACACACACAGAGTATAGTCATTTATCTCGTCACTTTTTCCTAAGTGAAGGAGACGTTTGTGTAACATCAGTGTAAGGAGTCTCCAGTGTGAGCACTGTGTAACACTCAGAGGTAAAGCTTTTTTTAATTTATTTTTTTATTACAGTATTTACCCAACTAACAGTATACAGATAAGGTTTTTTTTTTCTTTTCTTAAAACAACAGTGGTATCTCGACAACAAGCAAAATTTTGTTATACATTCAAATGGCTATAAATGCTTAAGAGCAAAGACAAAAATAAATAACAATTATAAACCAAGTTTAGAAAGACATAGTCATTGGGTAACCTCAAGAAAGTTCCCGAGAGAGGACCAAATTCGCCAGAACACCTCAGATTTTTTATGTAAATCATAACTTAATTTTTCCAGTGGTAAAAGTATGGACACCTGACTCACATATTTACTGAAGGTACCTGAACAGTTGACCAAAATAATAGTATAATTTTTTTAGCCAAGTATATACAGAAATTCAGTACACATTCTTTATCACAATCAAGACCCAGATCCACTGTACAATTCAAAAGATATACTTTTGGAGACAAAGCAAATATTTTTTCGATTCTTTTTTAAATAATTTTGTGAATCTCTTTCCAGTACATTTTAATTTTGTCACAATCCCAAAACACATGCATCACTGTACCAATCTCCATGTTACATTTAAAACATAACTGAGAGCAATTGGGAAATATTCTATGGAGATGAACTGGGGTTAGATAAGTCCTGTGAATACACTTAAAGTTTTGTTCATGAACCGGAATTGAAGCACTTTTGGGAAATATGTTTGAGCAGACAGATAACCACTCCTCATCGCTGAAAATAGATCCAAAGTCCTTTTCCCATGTAATTCTTAAAGAGTCCAAGGTCGAAGGGCCAGCATTGGACAGAAATGCGTATAATTCAGAGATCTTTTTTTTAAGAGTATATGAAGCGAAATTGTATATTACCTTCTTTTAACTGCAACTCTAAAAAGTGTCGTAAAAGGAATTTATAAAAAATCTTTACTGGGCAGACTAAATTCCTGTCTTAACTCCTGAAATGATCTCAACTGGCCGTCATCAAATAAGTGACCTAATTCAGACACTCCTTTTGACATCCAAGTCAAAAGGCCAATATTCTGTATGGAAGTGGGAAAATCAGGATTAAGCGCAATTGGAGATTTAAGAGACCACTTATCTGAAATGGATAAGTATTTTTTAATATCCTTCCACACTAAAAGAGTGTTTGTTACAGTAAAAACACTAATCAGTTGTTGAATTTTTTGTACATTATTAATAAATGGAAGGGAACATAACATTCTGGGAAAGCATCTTGTAGATTCTATCCCAACCCAGCATGAATCAAATCTATAAATAAACCAACTTAACATTTGCTTGATTTGTATAATTGGAAATTGGGTAGCGAAAACCCACCCAATTCCTTTGGTTTCATTAAAACCGAATATTTAAGTCTGGGTTTCTTATGATTCCAAATATACCTTGAAACTGAAGAATGAATCCTCTTTAAAAAAAATTATCTAAGTAACATGGTAGATTCTGAAATAGGAAATTTAATTTTGGAAGGATGTTCATTCTTATGATATTGATCCTGACGTAAAAAGAATTTGGGAGAATCGACCGATCTGATAAATTCTGGTTAATTTTTGTGATCAAAGGGGAATAATTGGCTTTAAAGAGGTCTTCCAAACTAGGAGTAATATTAATTCCTAAATACTGAAATGCAGAGAGTGCTAGATGAAAGGGTGATTTTGCGATGGCTTCAGAGGGAGCATGCATATACAGAGCTTGAGATTTATCCAGATTGATTTTGTATCCTGAAAAATTACTATATTTTTCAATTACTGTGAGAATCACATCAGGAGAGGTGTCAGGATATTTAAGATACAATAGAACATCATCTGCATATAGAGATATCCGATGTTCATCCAGACCTATTTTAATACCATGTATACTACTATTAGTAGCTGTATACAGCCACTGCCAATGGTTCGATAACCAAAGAAAATAACAAAGGCAAAAGAGGACAGCCTTGACGACAACCTCTACTTACTGAAAATCTGTTGGACAACATCCTGTTAGTGTTAACCTGAGCTATAGGATTAAAATATAGGCGCCTAGCCAACTCAATAAAATTATTTCCTAACTGTATTTTCTCTAAGACTGCAAAAAGAAAAGGCCATTCCACCCGATCGAACGCCTTTTTAGCGTCTAGGGATACAATGAAGGCAGATTCCTTGGTGAAATTTAAATGATCTATAATATTTAGAATATTGTCTGAGCCATACCTGGATTTCACAAAACCGGTTTGGTCTGGGTTGACAATGAGAGGTAAGACATTTTTGAGCCGTCGAGCTAAGGACTATAATTTTATAATCTACATTGAGTAAGCTAATTGCGCGATAAGATGAGCAATTTGTTGGATCATTGTCTTTTTTCAGAAGCAAACTGATAATTGGCAATGACCAGGATTCAGGCAATGGATTCTTCTCAAAAAGATTATTTATCACCTGCATTAAAATAGGGCAAAGCTCAGGCCAAAACTGTTTATAAAACTCTATAGGAAACCCATCCGGGCCCGGAGCTTTACCGGATGGCATTGACTGAATGGCATGCCAAATTTCATCCCTGGTAAAAGGGACATTTAAAGAGCTGAAAATACTGGGAAGAGAAATCTCATTTAGGTAACTAATCAAATCCTCATTTGATCCATGATAATCAGCTGTATAAAGATTTCTATAGAAATCTGAAAAAGACGTGTTGATATCCTGGGGATCAAAAGTCAAGTTGCCAGCAGATGTCTTAATTGCTTTTATAGTTCTTTCACTCTGCTCCTTTTTTAACTGATAGGCCAAGAGGCGACTGGGTTTATTACCAAACTCATAGTAGCGCTGTTTAGTGTAAAGTAATAATTTCTTGGTATGTTCTGTATATTCTAAGTTAAGTTTGGCTCTAGCACTATTCAGTAAAAAACAATTATCTTGATTTGGCAACCATTTATGTTGTTGTCCCAGGTAAGATACTTTAGCTTCTAATTCTTTCCTTTTTTGTATTCCAGGTTTTTTCCTTAATGCAGCATACGCAATGAGGTGACCCCACAGCGTAGCCTTAGCTGCATCCCACTTTATCGCAGGAGAGACTGGCGAGTTCTGATTGTCGTGCCAATACTGAATTAATTTTCTGTCTAAAAAAAGAACAAAAATTAGTATTACTTAAGAACGAAATATCAAATTTCCAATAGTTGGACCTCTGAACAGGTACACTAATATCGAAAACTAAAAAAACCGAGACATGATCAAATAACACAATAGGGCCAATTTGACAAGAACTCACATAGTGTATACAATCAGTGGGTATGAAAAAATAATCCAGTCTTGAATAAGATTTATGGGGGTGGGAATAGAAAGTGTAATCTCTGTCCTTAGGATGCAACTCCCTCCAAATATCCACCAGTCCCAGGTCTTTATAGGAGTTACGTAAAATATGTGAATATTTGCAAACCATTGAAATCTGGGGTGAAGATTTATCCAGATTCCCATCAAGCACGCAATTGAAATCACCTCCTAAGAAACCAATGTTTTTGCAGGACTGATTAAACTTTAGAATCACATGAGCAGTCCACATTAGGGGCATATACATTACCTACAGCAATATGTTTTCCAAAAATTTAACCAGAGATCAACACAAATCGTCCTTCCGGATCATGCTCAACATGCTCAAGGATAAACGGGATGTTTTTATGAATAAGAATTGCAGTGCCCCTACTATTTGACGTAAATGAGGAAAAGTATATTTGTCGAACCCAATCTCTTTTCAGCTTCATATGTTCCTTATCTGATAAATGCATTTCCTGTAATAGCGCTATAGATACACCTTCTTTTTTCTTTTTCTTCCTCTTAATTACATGACCTATGCCTTTCACGTTCCATGTTATTAATTTAAATGAATTGAACATATTGAAAATCTAGATAAAATAAAGTCACAAGAGTGGAAATATGCAAGCAAAAGAATTACACATACTTCCTCATAATTATTATACTTCCTTGAAACAGGGAACAACAGCATTATGAAACCAACTCCGTTATAACCCGCTCCACTGACACTTCTACTATAAGTAATTATGAATAACACCATTGGAAAAGGAAAGAAGAAAGAAAGAAAGAAAAAAATATAATAATAATAATAATGATAATAATAACAATAATAATATATTATCAATATTCTTATTAAAAGATTATTAGAATTTTGGAAAACAGAAAAAAATTTATAAACATAACCAATAACGTTCACATCCACCACAAACACAAAGTGTATAAAACGTTACAACCCTCTGTGGCGGACAGCAACATTCTGGCCATTACCTTAGAAAATATCCTACATACTTGTCCAATGGCATAATCAAAATGTTCCACCGTAAGTTAAAGTGTGTATTTCAGCCAAGAATCAAATCTGGCTGTCCAGAGAATCCAAAAATGCCTTGGCTGAGTCCGGATCATTGAACAGGCGGATCTTTCCATTATGCAGACATCATTGATTCATACACATTGCATAAAAACTTACTTCTTTTTATTGTGTAAAGCTGCTTTGCGACAATGTCAATTGTTAAAAGCGCTATATAAATAAAATTGACTTGACTTGACTTGAGTCGGGCCAGATAGGCAAACCCTCTATACAAACCGCAGGCGGCAAAAAGCTTTCCCCACAGCCCCGAACTCCCGACGCCTCTGCAGCACACCGGCTGATAAATCCGAGTAGAATCGAAGCTCCGAGCCATTATGAGTGATCGTCTTCTTCATGGCGGCTTTCAATATCGCTTCCTTATCAATGAATCTCAGGAACCGAACTAGAATGCTTCTCGGAGACGAATTCTCTCGGGCAGGTGCGAAAATGGGAGATCTATGAGCCCTCTCAATCTCCAAAACAGGGAAATTGACAGGCAGATCCAACCACTTTGGGATCACGTCCTGAAGATACGACGAAAGTGGGCCAGAGCCCTCGACTTTCTCCGGCATCTACTTTTGCCTGCAGCTGATCCACCATCGTCTAAGTTAGTCACCTGCTTCTCCGTCGGATGTAATTCTCCGTTCGGCTTCCTCCAGGCGTGATTCGGCGCCAGTGACTCTTTCAGAAAGAGCGGAAAATGAATTCTGAAGGCAAGAAACGGAGTTGGCAATACCCTCCAGATGACTCGTAATTCCATCAAGACGTGATCCATTGGCCTTTATTTCTGACAGAATTACTGGTATGTCCAGGCGCGGTTCAGCGGTGCTAGTGTTAGCATCAGCCGCGGGCGCATGAACAGTAAGCCTTTTCACCTCCTTTTTTTAGCCTTCTGCGAATTATGTAAAAATGGGAAAATCCTTGTCAGAAGGTGTGTCTGACATGTTTATAGTCTGTTCAATTAAGTTAGGTAAGAATTCGGAGGAAAAAACTTAATTTATTAACAAAGTCGAGCGGAGCAAAAAACTTACGCAGCCATCTCACTCCGGGTCACGTGACCTCCAGAGGTAAAGCTTTTAAGGAGTTTAAGCTGACTTGCAGTTTCCCAGTCTTATGACACATTGCAATGTTTTTTCTCTTACTAACTCTGAGAGAGAGAATAAAGAGAGACAGGTGAAAGGATGAGCGGTTGTAGCTGCTATAATGTCAGTTAAACAGATACACCACTCAGGGACATTCTGTTAGAGGAAATACTGTACATCATTACGAACGCTACACTCTAGGGCTGTAGCTATCGAATATTTTAGTAATCGAGTATTCTACCAAAAAAATTATCGATTAATCAAGTAATCAGATAACATTTTCTTTTGCTTTTGCAGATAGCATTTTATCAGAAATAAACATTGCCATTATTCACAATACAAGGAATAGCTTAAAGTTGACAGATGAATTAAGTGCATTACAGTGCCATAAATTATTTTAAACCCTTTTCTCAGATGCAAAAACAAAAAAAATGTATTTCAAATAACTTTAAGTATCAAAAAAACTAAGGCACACTTTAAAATAAATTTTAATATATTTTTTATCACTCTCTTCCATTTTGCAGCCCGCAACAGAACGCTCCCTCAAATCAATACACAGCTAACTGTTTACGTTTCCTTCCGCTTTGTGGGTGACGTAAGCACTTCTTCGTCTTTTAAAATTAAACTTTTAAAATTAATTAAAAGAAGCTTTGAAGCAGAAGATTTTGCCTCGATCATTTTTTGTAATCAAATTACTCGAGGAATCGTTTCAGCCCTACTATACTCAGTGTTTGATTAGTGTGTGTGTCTGTGTGTGTATGTGTGTGTGCGAGCCGATGTGGTGTCTGACCTGATGATGGTGGGATAGAGCTCTCCGGTGTAGAGGTACACACAGGTGAAGGATGCCGAGGTGAAGCCTTTCCCCAGCACGGCCAGCGCCGTCCTCATCAACTGCATGTCTGTGTCGGGAGGAATGAGTTTCTAAACACATTTTTCTCTCAGCACTGATGTGGACATGAACCTCACTCCTCCTGGGACTCACCTTTAGGGATGAAGATGTTGGTGAAGATGACGGAGGCCGACGCGAGCAGACACGTGCCCTGGGTTAAACGCCGACCCAGATAGGTCAACATCACCAGAGCCACCAGCTTGGCGGGAAAATCCACCGCCCCGAAGATCACTTGCATTAGGTAGATGCTCACACCGAACTTCTGCAGGTCCATGGCCAGACCATAATATGCAAAACTGGTGGAGAACCTGAAGCGCAGGAGAAGCGTGAGGTCACACGAGGTTTACTGTAAACTTTTGATTTTTTATTTCAGAGCAAAGTCTGAACCGTTTCCATAGAAACACACAGGATGAGGGAGAATTCATTCTCCACCCACCTTCCTCGTGCTGACATTGAGAAATATTTGGTTTGTTTTTGTACCAGACGACTACGAGGCAGAGGGAGATCCTCCTCATGACGGGCGTGCGCAGCAAATCGTACGCCGTGAACATCATCTTACGGGACTGGAGCTCCTTCTGCATGTGTGACTTCAGCACCTACACACACATACACACACACACACAGATCATCACCCGCCAGTATTCGACCCGACCTCTCCCTGCGCTCTGAGTTTCCCACCACACGCTGTTACAGCGGCTAGTCATGTAGCGTGTAAATGTTAGCTAGCTGCCATGAAGGATTGTGTTCACACTGTGTAAGTAGTAGCATGCTCTGAAGTTTTAAGTAGTTTGCTCTGGTCCCATCCCAATGAGACGTGGTGACATAGCTTACAGCAGGTTATGCTCGCTGAACCGCTGGATGTCCAGGTGGTGCTCGGAAAATAATGTGGGCTTCATAGATAACTGGGAGACCTTTGAGGGCAAAGCTGGCCTGTTAGGGCGGGACGGTGTCCATCCCACTCGTGAAGGTGCTGCTCTCATTTCTTGTAGTATAGCGCATAGTCTCAGAAGAGGCCTAGTTAATCGGTGACAATTCAGAGCCCAGGCCAGGGAGCAGACAGATAGGCTAAACCAACCGTCTGCTAGCTGCATAGAGTCGTCACTCAGGGTTCATCATATTGAGACTGTGTCTGTTCCCCGAGCTAAACATAGATTTAGAAAGACTCAAAGTTTGTTTTAGTAATTTAATTAACATAGACACCACAAGCTCAGATTCTCTCTTCTATTTTGTCTCATTTTGCATCTCACTTCCGTTATGGATATTAGATATTTACCATCGCAGCTAAGGTCCTTGAACTGCCGTCCGCGTCTTGACTCCATGAGGTACAATCACTGCCGGAGTTTAGGGATTCTCCGGCGTCCACGGTACAGTACATCCACTGCTCACAGCGTGTGTTCAGGAGTACTTTTTTGCTCTACGCCCGAAACCCTTCCGTGCATCTGGACTAATCAAAGATTGACTGTTTCCAAACAACTGACTGCTGGCCGTACTGTTCATCGCTCTCTAATTTATCTCACTGGTTTCCAGCATCATACTGCAAATCTGAATTCTGTACATCGTCACTTTGCACTTCTGAACTGTCGCTCAATATCGGACAAAGCCCTTTATCTCAACGAAATTATCACTGACAATGAGCTTAATCTTTTTCTTCTCACTGAAATCTGGCAAGCTCCGGATGATTTTCTTCAGTTAAATCTTCTTGCACCTGATGGATACAAGTATGCTGCCCGACCTCGACTGCATGGCAAAGGAGGTGGTCTAGCTGTCATTTACCGGGACAATCTCAGTCTGAAACAACTTGATTTTCACAGCACGAACTCATTTGAATACATGGTATTGAAAGCTGACTGTCTCACAATTATCCTGCTCTATCGTCCTCCTAAAGCCCTGTCTAGCTTTTTTTCTGAACTCAGTGAACTGTTAACCCTTGCCTGTTCATTGTGATTTCCTATTCTTCGGCTTGGTGACTTCAATATTCATGTTGATACAGTTTGCCCCAACACTAGCCAATTACTGTCTGTATTTGAATGTTTTAATCTGACACAGCATGTTCACGTTCCTACCCATATTCATGGTCATACCCTTGATCTAATATGTACTTCAAGGGGGGATATCACTTCTAATTCTGCCTCTGTCACTGGTATTTCTGACCATAAACTTCTTGACTTCAGCCTCAATCTGCCTTTTCATTCTAAATGCCCTAAGACTGTTATTTCATACCGTAATGTGAAAGCTATTGATACTGTATCATTTTGTGCTTCTATTGTCTCTTCAAATCTCTTTGATGTCATTGATATTTCTTCTCCATCTATGATACTATCTAATTACCACTCTACAATTTCTGATATCCTACAGCAGTATGCTCCTATCAAGACCAGAAACGTCCCCGCCACTCACTCTTCTCCCTGGTATACCCCTGAGCTCGGTATTCTTAAGGCCACTGGCAGACGGCTTGAGCGTCTTTACAGGAAAACTGGTCTTACTGTTCATTACTTGGCTTTTCTTGATAATCTCAAACGTTATAAATCCGCTCTCTTCTCAGCTCGCTCTAACTTTGTCTCTGCCACAATTAATAAATCGAGCAACATCCCAAAAGCATTATTTAATTCAATAAATAAACTTACCAACCACACACCTCAGGATACTATAGTATCTAATGAGTTTTGCTGCTCTTTTCTGGATTATTTGCTTGAGAAGACTAATGCCATCCACCAATGTTTCCCTACTAATACAGAGCTCAGCCATCCAACAATTCCATCATCTCAGTCTCTATCTTGTTTTTCTCTGACGACCCCAGACTCCGTCTCTAAGCTACTCCTGAAATCCAACTCTTCTTCCTGTTACCTTGATCCTGCTCCTACTTCTCTCCTGAAACTTTGCCACTCTGCTATTTCTGCACCTATTTCTCATTTCATCAACGCATCTCTTGCCTCTGCTTCATTTCCATTGCCACTAAAAACTGCTGCAGTTACACTTGTGCTTAAACCTCGACCCCTCATTTCTATCTAACTATCGTCCCATTTCTAACTTACCATTCATATCTAAATTACTGAAACGTACTGTTGCTACCCAACTCCAGTCCTTTCTACTTTTTCAGTCAGGTTTTCACCCCCTCCATAGTACTGAAACTACACTTGTAAAGGTAGTGAATGATCTACTGCTTACTGGTGATTCTGGATCCTTGTCTATATTATTGCTACTGGACCTCAGCTCTGCCTTCGATACTGTCTCCCACGATTTACTTATTTCTCGTCTCTCTTCTCTGGGCTTTTCTGGTACTGCCGATCTTTCAGATTGACAGTTTTACATTTCTTTTAAGGATTTTCGATCACCCACTACACATTTGTGAACACAGACACAAATTTAATGCATTTGAAGCTCTCTATAGTAGCGTAAAGTCAGCTCAGTCGATCCCGCTAATCATCATTTACAGACCCCCAGGGCCATACTCAGAGTTTCTCTGTGAATTTGCAGATTTCCTCTCAAATCTTGTTGTTTCTGTAGACAAAGCGTTAATTGCTGGAGACTTTAATATTCATTTTGAGAATCCAGAAGACCCTCTGAGAACAGCATTCTTGTCCATACTGGACTCAGTAGGAGTAAATCAGTGTGTAGTAGGACCCACTCATAAAGCAGGTCACACTTTAGATTTAATATTATCCTTCGGATTAAGTATAGGAAATATAACCACAATTCCACAGTCTGAAGTTATCTCAGATCACTATCTTGTCTCGATTAAAGAGTGTCATAGTAATAATATACACACAGCACCGCACTACCGCCTTGAACATACATTTACATCAAATACCACACAGAGCTTTAACAATAATCTCCCAGAGTTATCAACTTTGATTGTATCGCCACTTGACTTCACAGAACTCGATCAGGCGACTGAATATCTAGAGTCAACACTTCGTTATAGCTTAGACAATGTAGCTCCAGTTAAAAGGAAATTGACTAGAGATAAGAAACTCGCTCCTTGGTATAATGACCACACACGCACTTTAAAACAAACCGCTCGAAAATTTGAACGTAAATGGCGCCAAACTAAATTGTTAGTATTCCAAATAGCATGGAAGGAGAGCATCCTGAACTATAAAAAAGCTCTCAGTGATGCTAGATCAACGTATTTCTCCACTCTTATAGAAAATAACAAAAATAACCCGAGATTTTTATTTAATACCGTAGCTAAATTAACAAAAAACAAGACCACTGCAGAAGTCTCCACAACAACATCATGCAGTAGTGAGGATTTCATGAACTTTTTCAATAACAATATTAGGCAAAAAAATTCAGGCTTTGAAGCCAGACAATTTAAGTAATACAGATAAACTAACCACATCACATGAGAACTTAGAATACTTTACTCCCCTTGAAGCGAGAGAACTAATTTCACTCATCTCTTCTTCAAAATCGTCAACCTGTATATTAGATCCTATACCGACACATTTTCTCAAGTAGATACTAGCAATATCAGAACCCCTGTTGAAAGTAATTAACTGTTTACTCAACAGTGGGTATGTTCCCAAATCCTTTAAATTAGCAGTTATTAAAATGCTAATCAAGAAACCTGACCTTGACCCCTGTCAGCTTTCTAATTACAGGCCGATATCAAACCTCCCCTTTATCTCTACGATTCTGGAAAAGATAGTATCACAGCAGCTATGTTCACATCTACACAGAAATAGCATAAATGAACTGTATCAGTTAGGATTTAGGCCTCATCACAGCACAGAGACAGCACTTGTTAATTTAGTAAATAGGCCTTTTGGCCTGTGATCAGGATTGCGTAACTATACTTGTGTTACTGGACCTCAGTGCAGCTTTTGACACCATTGATCATTGTATTCTCCTTCACAGATTAGAAAATGTAGTAGGAATTAAGGGAACGGCCCTCTTGTGGCTCAGATCCTATTTGACTGATCGTTATCAGTTTGTAGATTTAGATGGTGACCATTCCTCATGTTCTCAAGTGGAGTTTGGTGTTCCACAGGGTTCAGTTTTAGACCCACTGCTTTTTTCCCTTTACATGCTTCCTCTGGGAAACATAATTCGTAAACATGGTATTAGTTTTCATTGTTATGCTGATGACACAATTATACAGTACGTCTCAGCAAAACCAGGTGAGAAAAACCAGTTTGCTAAAATTGAGCAGTGTGTGCAGGACAAAGAGATTGGATGTTAATTAATTTTCTTCTGCTTTATCCCGATGAGACAGAAGTTCTATAGTCATAGGACCACAAGCAGCTAGAAGTAAGCCTTCTGATCACACCGTAACTTTAGATGGCCTTTCTGTTCCATCAAGTGCAACAGTAAAAGACCTTGGTGTGATCATAGATTCCAGGCTTTCATTTGAAGCACATGTGAATAATGTTACCAGGATAGCTTTCTTTCACCTTAGAAATATTGCCAAGATAAGAAATATATTGTCACTAAATGATGCAGAAAAACTTGTTCATGCTTTTATCACCAGGACTATTGTAACGCCTTACTGTCTGGTTGTTCAACTAGGTGTATAAACAAGCTTCAGTTAGTACAGAATGCAGCAGCGAGAGTCCTCACTAGAACCAGAAGATACGAGCACATCACCCCTATCTTATCTACACTGCATTGGCTCCCTATGACATTTTGCATCGATTTTAAGATACTACTTTTGACATATAAAGCATTAAATGGTCTCGCGCCGCAGTATCTGAGTTAACTGCTAGTGTCTTACGATCCGCTATGCCTACTTCGATCAAAGAATGCAGGCTGCTTGTCAGTACTGCGTATTGTTAAAACAGTATTGTACAGCAGGGGGCAGAGCTTTTTCTTACAAAGCCCCAAAGTTATGGAATAGTCTTCCTATTAATGTTCGGGACTCAGACACAGTCTCAGTGTTTAAGTCTAGGCTAAAAACCTATTTATTTAGCCAAGCATATTTGTAAATAGATTAGCCTTAGGTAAAGGAGCAGATCTGGGGGACTCATGGTTGTAGAGTATTCTGGTGAACTGGTATGTTTAGATGCTGTCTTCCCCACTCTCATTGATCACTCAGGTTTGTTGACAGTGAGGTGATTGGTTGCTTTACATCTCAGTTCGCCTTCATGTCTGTGTTTTCTTCTGGCTCCTCCCTTTTAGTTATTTTAGTTATGCTGTTATAGTTAGTCCTGCCGGAGTCCCTGCTTGCACTTTGCACTAAATATACATTCATCTTATTCATGTTTGACTGTGACCATACCTAACTGCCATCTCTCCTTATCTTCTGCTCTCTCCTCTTCTGCTCTCTTCTCTCTCTCCTCTCTCCTTTTCCCTCTCCCTGTCAAGCTATACATGCCGCTCCTGACTTGCCAGTGATCCAGACCCCTCTGCCCTCTGGACCTGTCTAACCCATCCTGGAATCTTGCTTCTGGTTGGAGATCTCGTCGCATGGATGCCCCGTGTGGTCTGCCTGGGATACGTGTGGTGGCTGGGGATGGTTTCCACCGTCACCCTTGGCTGGCTCATCAGGGACAATCTCATCATTTTGATTCATACACATTCACATTTCATACAAACTTACTTCTTTTGATTGTGTAAAGCTGCCTTGCGACAATGTCAATTGTTAAAACCGCTATACAAATAAAATTTGTCAAATATACATTACAGCACAGAGAAATTGCTTCTTCACATGTTCCATCATAACCAGGATAGTAGTGTGGGGTCAGCCATGATACAGCACCCCTGGAGTAGATGGGGTTAAGGGACTTGCTCAAGAGCCCAACAGTGGCAACCTGATGGAGCTGGGAATTGAACCGCCAATCCTCCGATCAGTAACTCAGTGCCTTAACCCTCTGAGCCACCACTACCCCTAACCTTCATGCAGCTTTTGACACCATTGCTCATAGCATTCTCCTTCACAGATTAGAAAATGTAAGCAGAACACCAGGACGCAGAACACCAGGACGCAGACACCAGCATTCAACAAACCTGAGTGATCAATGAGAGTGGGGAAGACATCATCTAAACATACCAGTTCACCATAATATTCTACGTCCATGAGTGCCCCAGATCTGCTCCTTTACCTAAGACTAATCTATTTACAAAAATGCTTGGCTAAACACTGAGTCATGAACATTAACTGGAAGACTATTCCATAACTTTGGGGCTTTGTAAGAAAGAGCTCCGCCCCCTGCTGTAGTTTTTATAATACGTGGTACTGACAAGCAGCCTGCATCCTTTGATCGAAGTAGGCCTGGCGGATTAAATTAAAACGACCATTTAATGCTTTATACGTCAATAGTAGTATTTTAAAAATCGATGTGAAATTTCACAGGAGCCAATGCAGTGTAGATAAAACAGGGGTGATGTGCTCGTATCTTCTGGTTTTAGTGAGGACTCTCGCTGCTGCATTCTGAACTAACTGAAGCTTGTTTATGCACCTAGTTGAACAAGCAGACAGTAAGGCGTTACAATCATCCAACCTAGAGGTGATAAAAGCATGAACTAGTTTTTCTGCATCGTTTAGTGACAGTATATTCCTTAACTTTGCAATATTTCTGCGGTGAAAGAATGTTATCCTGGTAATATTATCTACATGAGCTTCAAATGAAAGGCTGGAATCTGTAATCACACCAAGGTCTTTCACTGTTGCACTTGATGGAATAGAAAAGCCATTTAAAGTTACTGTGTGATCTAAAAGCTTGCTTCTAGCTGCTTGTGGTCCTATGACTAAAACTTCTGTCTTATCAAGATTAAGCAGAAGGTAGCTAATTAACATCCAGTCTTTTATGTCCTGCGCATATTGCTCAACTTTAGTAAGCTGGTTTTTCTCATTTGGTTTTGCTGAGACGTATAACTGTGTGTCATCAGCATAACAGTGAAAACTAATAGTTTTAGTTTTGGTAGTTGGTGTTAATGTACGTTTAATGTGGTAGCGCGGCTCTGTGCTGTGCTGTGTATGTGATTCATACACATTCACATTTCATACATACTTAAATAATTCTTTTGATTGTGTGAAGCTGCTTTGAGACAATGTTTGTTAAAAGCGCTATACAAATAAAACTGAATTTAATTGAATGAAATATCTTCCAGACCTCCAGGGTGATTTTTTTCACTGCTTCATGTTTGCCGTTGATCCTGGCCACACGGTGGAGCTGTTGCAGAGCTTCACCTGGTCGACCGTTCAACACCAACCATCGCGCCGACTCTGAGAACCACCTGAACATCATGAACACAAAAACTCAACAGCGGCTCCAAACCCCATCAACACCCTATAGAGTGAACCCCTAAAGGAGCTTCCCCCTGAAGGTGTCACTTTCCATCCTCACCAGCTGTAGAGGAACATGATGAAGAACGGCAAGCAGACGGCCAGGTGCAGCTTCCTCCAGTCCCTCAGACTGTACGCTACTCCGGCTAGAACCACCTGACCGAAGGTGAAGAACAGGGAGGAGAGCGAACCCACCACGGTGCGGGTCTTCGTGGGGATCCATTCCACCTCTATACACACACACACACACACACACACACACACACACAAACACACACACACACTATGAGAAATGCATGATTAAGATGCTTTCTTTAAAGATTATTGAAGACTTTCCTGCACATATTCTTCTTTAGCAGCCCAAAGCAAAGTGCTTAGGTTTTATAAAAACGACTTCTTTATAAATGGTTATTAGTTGAAAGTGGTCATGCAGTGCGTCATGGATCCGGTGATCTCATTAACAGAGACGACTGACTTGGGTCTCGGCATTAGAGTGGAACAGAAAAAGACATTTCACTGAAATGAACTCCCTAAAGTTTAAGCTTTGTATTTTTCCTTGATTTCATCAACAGCTTGTGACGAATCAGAGCTCAAAACTCAGCAGCACTGCGGCGTGAACCTGCTGACCAGCTTTGTGCACGACTCTTATATAACCGAGCGACGTGAGGTCCAGCTGGAAAAGCAAACATCTGACATAAACATCAGCTCCGGCTCATCTCACTGCCACTGATGACGATGATGATGGTGGTGATGAAGAGTAAGCGTTACTCACTGAGGGACACGGTGTTGAGAATGACCCCTGACACTGCCATGCCGGTGAGGAAGCGGAAGGTGCAGTAGGCCAAGTAGGACGAAGAGAGAGCGGTGAAGCTCCCTAACACAGCTAACTGGAAATACGACCAGGTGAGTAACACCTTCCTCCCAAACCTGCAGGAGAACAGGGGCATGAGAGGAATATGAGAGGAGCATGAGAGGAACAATGAGGAACAGCGAGGAATTCACATGAGATTAGACTCACCTGTCTGAAAGTCCTCCAAAAATAATGGCACCTGTGAGAACTCCGCCCATGTAAATGGTCTGACTCATCTGTTTAAGTGGACGGAGACTACACACCAGATCCCACTAGAGGAACACACACACCAAACTGAATCCAAACTACATCAGCATTATAAAAAAAGCTGTAGAGTTAAAACTTATAGTGAAGTTTTGTTAATATAAAACTCCTTATACACCAGTTAGTTCTGAGCGATTAATCTGATTGGAGAGCCATTACACCAGTGGAGATAACAGACAAAAAGAACACTGTGACTATATGTATCACGCCACAACACAGGCGCTTTAATTAAGCAATATCACACTGGAGGTTGTACTGTTGTATTGAATATCAGCACGGACGCCACCCAGAGTACCGAAGATATCACAGCACAACAGCACGACCTCCACTGTGTAATACGGCTTACATAAATCTGAGTATTGAGCCTAAAAAGCGTGATGTTCTGAAGAGGACGCAGAACACCACAGAGTTCTTCACTGCGACACTGTTTGACACAGGCTTATGTAACAAAAGGACCTTTGACCCCAAAATAAAACACTGTACGCTGTAGAACTCCACACATGATTCTAATGATTTCAAGCCACTAATCCCTTAGTTTTAACACTCATCAGTAACACAACTCCACACACTCACTCAGTAAAGGCACATATGTGTGTGTGTGTGTGTGTGTGTGTGTGTGTGTGTGTGTGTGTGTGTGTGTGTGTGTGTGTGTGTGTGTGTGTGTGTGTGTGTGTGTGTGTGTTTAAAGAGTTAATGAGAGGTCTAATCAGTGAGCTCACGAACCTCAGACACGATGGTGGAGATAAACTCATTCTTCTTGTAAGTCCATCCATCCATGCAACTCTCCGTCTCCGTCCCAGTCGAGCTCAGGTTCCCAGACTGGGTGTGATTTCCTCCAATCAGATGCCACTGAGGCTGAACGTACCTGCTGCACTTAGAGAGCTGAGACTCGGTCTCGGGAATGAATGCTCTCAGCAGAGAGATCTCATCGTCCTCGGAGACGGACAGGTTCAAAGTAGACGTCAGGTTCGGGATGGTGCAGTGATGCACTGGTATTCCAGCCGTAAAGTTATTGAGTAAATTCTGACTGGCCATCAGGATGCCTGGGATAGACAGTAGCATGATTTGGATCAGCTGGAAGCGTCCCAGTCCTCCTATTTCATCCAGAAGATCTGCAAATCCCATGTCTGCGTGTCCTTCAGTTCTGCTCTGTTCCACGTCCTCGTACTCTCCGTCTCTAACACCTCAGAACGTCTCGCAGTCTGCGCCCTGACATTGCTCAAACACAAATAAACTAAAACCCCTGCAATGATTAATTTTTGGGGGGTTAATGGTTGTCGAAAAAAGGCCGGTCATGTCCCGGAGAGGAACATCTGCTGTTTATCTGAAATGTAATAAAACCAGGCTGCAGCTGGGTCAGAGTCAGAACACCAGAACCTCACCATGTTAAGTGACACATTAAAGTGTGTGTGTGTGTGTGTGTGTGAGGTTCTGCACTGTGGACATTGCACTTTTAGGCTGTAATCTCCTTCACATCTGACTCTTAATGTCTCAAATTCGTGGCAGCGGAATTCCATCCCTGAGGCACGCCGGCGCTCACACACTCCTATCTCTGACTTACCTGTCACCTTTACCCCACCTGTGTGTGTGTGTGTGTGTGTGTGTGTGTGTGTGTGTGTGTGTGTGTGTGTGTGTGTGTGTGTGTGTGTGCATCTGAATGAGTGAGTGAGTGAGTGTATGTGTGTGTGGTTGTGTGTGTGTGTGCAAAACTTTGCTCTCAGGTTGTGAGAGTGAAAAACACAGTTATTACACCTGACGTCAATGTTAAATCTTACCACCCCCCCCCCCCCACACACACACACACACACTAAGCGCTGAGTAGAGGAGAAGATGAAGAGATGATGAAGAAGTAAAAAGAGGTGCAGATTCAGTCGGAGGGGTGTGCTACATGTTTCAGCACCAGAGGCATCTAAACTTTAACTGCATATTTTAAGTTTTAAAGTGTCTTATTTTATTTTATTTTTATTTTTTCTAAAAAAAAAAAAAGGGCTTAAAAGTAGGGAAATAATTTACCATTAGAACAAAAAAAATATATTTATATCCAGAACTAAGTTTAATAATATTTTAATAAGAGACAGTAGGTGAGGATTTTCTCATTAAGTGAGGGTCGAGGCTGCTCCAGCACCAGCTTTATGTTCATTAATCAGCTGTAACTGAACAAACACACACACACACACACACACACACACACACACACACACACACACACACACACACACACACACACACACAATGTTAGATGAAGTTTAGGAAGAGTTTTATCACGGTAAGAAGATTACACAGCAGTAATACACACATAAACTCAGTACAGTACAGGGGAAACAGGGGAAGTGAGGAATAAAAGAACACCAATACATTGTTTTTTTCACCATTTCATTTAATTATCTGTGGATCTTTAAGTACGAGTATTTGACTATCATTGATAAAACTTGAACAAAATCGACGTATTCAAAATGAACAGTGTGACACCGGCAATGAGTCACTTTCTATAATTATTATATTTATTAAATATTAGAGATACAGTACAGTATAAATAATACAGATTGTAAGTATGGTATAGCCTATATATTACTATTAACATCTTATAATACACTAGTCTATGAGCATATTATTATATTAAACTAGTAATTTAATAAAATAATATAATATTTACAGTAGTAAATTTTATATGTTGTATAAATAGTAAGATAATAGACATATGGTAATTTTTATGTACAGAAAATAGGGAGCAGTATCACAACTAGAACATGCTCCCCCTAAATATAAAAACACTCAAATTGTTTGAGAAATGAAAGCTTTGTAAAGATTTTTTCCCCATAAATCCCACATCTGTCCTTGGCTTGACCGCACAAATATTGCGGACGCGTTGAGCCAGCCGAGAATACCCCGGATGAGGCTGCGGTCTCTGATTTGCCTACGAACTTCCGGTTTTTCTTTCGTAAAAATAAATCTCTTAGTTTTAGAGTAGTTTTAAACATATTAATTGAATAAGAATGTATACATATAAAACATATGGCGCATAAACACACATCATTACACCACAGATTATCTATTATATCACTATTAAACAGTTTAGTGCTTAAATCAACTTTATTCACGTACATATTTTTATTCAGAATTTCTAGAATTTTATTCACAACACGTCGTATTTCCGTCTCGTTTTAAAAATGAAAAAAAGATATTTCTAGTAGTTTTTTTGTGAGTGCATATAAAACATTCAAAGCCACGTGATTTCCGGTAGCCCCGCCCCCGTTACGTTGTGTGAGAATGGTACGTGAGAATACGCGCGCGCCGCCCGACAGGTAAAACCGGACACACACCTGTAGAGTCTGAAACCCGGAAGTGAGTGTGCTGCTCTCGGCAGGTAAACACGCCGCACTGATTTGTTTCAGTTCAGGTGTAATAATGTGAGTATTATTTATATTATTTAGAAACGAGTCTCTTTTTTAAAATAATTTTTAAAAATATGCTCCAGTTCATTTGTTTCCATTTTCTTCACGTTTCTTTTTCAGAATGAAGCAGGTGTTGTTACTGTGTGTGTTCTGCATCGCGGTGTGTGTCCGTGTGGGTGAGTGTGTGCCGGTTGTGGGTGTGAAGGCCCTCTCTGACCTGCCCTCCCTCGCGATCATCACTGTGAAGGAGGGTGCGAGTGTACTGATTAGGTGTAACCTGAGTGAACCTTATGAAGACATCGAGTGGTACGACTCCAAGGGACGCGTCCTCAGCGGAGAAGACTCAGGTGCATTGTTCAGCTTTTTAACCTTTTTATAATTATAGCATTAACATAAAAAAATCTTGCTCATGCTTTATTTGAAACTGATAAAGAAAAGGACCAGTGTGTTAAAATGCAGCAACAGATCAAAATCTTTTTAGCGTAGACGACAGACTAAACCCGAGAGGGACACTTAGAGTAATCCCGAGACAGACGCCGAGACTAGATCCGGGAGGGACGCCGAGACTAGACCCGGGAGGGACGCCGAGACAGATACTGACACTAAACCTGAGAATGACACTTAGAGTAATCCCAAAACACTGAGAGAAACTAAACCTGATGACAGACACTTTGGTTTAAACTTGAGAGGGACTTTGGTTTAAACTTAGACTGAACCCAAGACAGAAAGTTAGACTAAACCAAGGAGGGACACTTAGACTAAACTCGAGACAAACACAAGCTAAACCAATGACGGACACTCAAGACTAAACCCAAGAAGGACTGTTAGATTAAACCCAAGACAGACACCAGGCTGGGGTACTTAATTTTTGCAGGGACACTAGCAGGTTGTTTCTGTGAGAAGTAAGTAATGATTAAATGCTGGTGTTTTGCCACATGCAGGAGGGAACCGTGTCACTGTGGATAAAGACACACTGAACATCAGCAGCGTTTCCTTCTGGGATCGTGGACGGTACACCTGCGTCTCGCCAAACTCGGAGAGCATCTCAAACTACACGGTGACGCTGAGAGTGAGCTACATCTCCAGCGGCCTGACCTCCAGCGGCCTGGGGCTTTACTACATAAGTGTGTGCCTCATCACCTTCACCATCACCCTCATTCTCAACCTGACTCGTCTGTGCATGATCAACACACACTTGCGCAAAACCGAGCACGCTATCAACGACTTCTTCCACACAGACGGAGCAGAGAAACTGCAGAAAGCTCTGGAAATCGCCAAGCGCATCCCCATCATCACATCCACTAAAACCCTGGAGCTGGCAAAAGTCACACAGTTTAAAACCCTGGAGCTGGCTAAGCAGATGGAGGAGCTGGCGAGGAGCGTGCCACTGCCTCCACTCATCCTCACCTGCACCACCACTATGGACGAAGCCGAGTGTGCAGGTCCAGCAGCCATAGAACATCAGGAGGAGGAGCACAGTGAACAAGATGTGCTGAACGCAGGGACGGAAAACTGAAAACAAGAAGAGTCTGTGCAGTTCACACAGAGGTCACCTGCATGAAGTGTTTACCTGGAGGATCTGCTGCAGTCAGAGACACAACTCAAACGAAGAGCTTCTTCTGTGCACTTTATTCTCACTGTTCAGCATTACATTCACATTAATGGGCTTTTTCTGTATGGTGTAATATGTATGGACTCAATGTGGTGTGAGAGTGTGCGCGGGCGTGTGAGAGTGTGCGCGGGCGCGCGGGAGTGTGTGCAAACTCAAAATTAAACTTTGACGCCACAAAATTGCTGTGCAGCTCCTCGAGCCGAAACTGTTGATTACGCTCTCTCATCAGCACACACACACATTTCTTTGCCTATCCTATAAACATAAAAATACAAAGGTTACACTGGATTTTTAATAGACATGATATTAATGGACTAAAGTCTCAGAAGTGATATTTACAGACAGATATAAACAGATTCAGAGTAAAAGAAGACAGATATGGATAGAAAGAACTGTAGAAGTTCCTCATGTAGTTACTATTGTCACCAGCAGGGAACCCAAAGAGCAAGAATCAATGTTCAACACCTACAGACATTTATTATTTTTATATTTTTCCTCTCTTTACATTAATGTGTTTTTATGATATTATAATAAATTATATATTTCCCAATCAGGCAGGTTGACATAATGGTGACATAACTCCTAAAAACATGGTTAAAGTTACCTCACATGCATGCAGGAAGTATATGTGCTCTGCAGAATGTTAAAAGTGTTAAATGTGTGTGAATGAAGGAGTGCGCTTTAGTTATTAAACCATGATTAATACTTTGTTGACTTTCCTTAAGTGGCTTTAAAAGAAACACCTAGTCCAGGTACGGGGTGAGAGTGTTATTCTTCTGAACTGATCTCAGAACAGCATGAAGACATGTTTCAGCAGGCCTGCGCTCGAGCAGCCCGCCACTCCGATCATGTTTTAGTCTTTAATTCTGTTAACAGTAGTGAGAGAATTTCAGGATTTTTACCTGTGTGTTTCTGACACAGGCTGCAGTCAGACTGACCCACGATCCGACCTCCGTAGAGATCAGACTCTTCTGTGGAATTGTGCTACTAGACTTACAGAACAATCTGCAATGAAGGAAACTAAATGATATCCATCGTAACTGCAACTCATAGTGGTGAACAGATTTTATCATAGAACCACCGGGTGTATTTTTGCATGTGTGTGTACAAAGTGTGTAAATCGTAAGGAGAGAAGAACGGGTCGAGGTGATCTTTGCACTAAGTGCGTTGCACCTCTTATCACTGTTTTATCATCATGCAAAATTTAAAGAAGTACATTGTAACTGATTAATAAATAATGGATAAGCAGGTCTGTAAATGATTTTTAATCACTACTCAGTTTGAGGGAGTGTTAGAACAACACAAACACACAGTGCAGGAGTTTTTGCCAAATTAAAATTTAATTTGTCACATACATGACCATACAGAGTGTGATATGCAGTGAAATGTTTGTGACTGCGACCTACAAAAGAAAGATAGGGAGATTTTACTGCAGCAGGAAAAATTTGCTCTAAGAGAAATATAAATTTTATAATGTAAAAATCTGGGATTTTAAATAAAAAAAAAACTTTTTGGCAGGTGTGGGGGAAAAATCTGTGCTTTCAAAAATAGACAGATTTTTAAACAGACATTTATTTATATAGATTAACAAAATAGAAAGTAAATGAACAGAAGAGAAATCCTAATGAGATCAGTGTTTGGTGTGAGTACGCTTTACCTGCAGTACCAGAACACACTGAAGGAACTCAGCAGGCAGGGTGTCCAGATATCAGAACTGGGCACAGAGGTTCTGTGTTGCAGCTCTTATCACCGTTTTATCATCGTGCAAAAAGAAATATATTATAATTGATTAATAAAGAATGGATAAGCAGGTCTTTAAATGATTTTTAAACATTAGTTAGAACAACACACACACACACACAGTATATACACACATGCACTTATACAGTACAGGAGTTTTATCCAAATTCAGTTTTTATTAGTCACATACACAGTGTGATATGCAGTGAAATGCTTCTGTGACCAGATGGATAGAAACACACAAAGATAAAATAATAGAAATATTTTAGAGAAATATATTTTTTTATGTAAAAAGGTGTTCCTCGAGGCCAAACTGTGTCACGTGACTATCTACACCTTTCGAAAATCCTCTGAAATGTTCGAGAAAATCTGCACAGTTCTATTTTATAACATATTTATTTATTATAAATCTTATTACAACCTGAATTATCGAAATAAATAAATTGATCAAAGTGTCAGTCATTAAAATCTGACACTTTGACGAATCTGACGTTTACAGTTATTAATCCGAGCGGATGTTTAACGGTAAAGCCGTTAGCCTGTTAGCCCTCAGTCAGAACTTTCCCGACGATTCTATCTTCACCGCCCTGAGGGGGCGGGGTTAGCGCGCGCCTCAAGAGTTTACTGTTTATTCTCAATTCTCTGTGTGTAAAACATTATAACTGTGGAAACTAACCTTCCCTTTATAACATGCTGATGAAGCGGTGTGTGTATGTGTGTGTGTGTGTGTGTAAGTAACTCCGTGCCCACCCCCCCACACACACTCAGATGGTCCGCTCCGCTGTGAGGCGGAAGTGTGCGCTCGAGAACGCGGTGTGTGTGTGTGTGTGTGTGTGAGTGAGAGAGAGAGAGTAAGGAAGTTCGAGTTGTGTGTTAATAAACTCTGTAGTGTTGTAGTGTGTGTGTGTGAGTGAGAGTGAGTGTCAGTATGAGGCGGAGAGAGAAGCGGTTACTGCAGGTGGTGTTGCTGCTGATCGCTGCGCTGCTCTTCCTCCACAGCGGCGCCCTGAGGAGCACCGGAGATACCGGGGACACCGGGAACACACAGGTCAGAGCCACAGTGTGTGTGTATCTCTCTCTCTCTCCACGTCATCCTCTAACACACACCTGGCCGCTCGGTGTCTCTGATGTTTTACACCTGAGCAGTAAAGTTCTGATCACCGGCTGATCTGTGGCTCATTAACAGATTATTATTATTATTATTATTATTATAACAGATAGATCCCGTCTGTG
Organism: Clarias fuscus; assembly: GCA_030347435.1. Classification (NCBI taxonomy): domain Eukaryota; kingdom Metazoa; phylum Chordata; class Actinopteri; order Siluriformes; family Clariidae; genus Clarias; species Clarias fuscus. The sequence goes on from CM059212.1 coordinate 33,048,315, forward strand.
TGTTGTCTTTATCTTCTTTGTACAGTTTATATTTACAGTATTTGACAGACCTGAGTGACTCACATTATTTATTTCATCTCATTATGTATCTGAGGGTTAGCTTGTAATTAAATCTGTGTAGGACACATACACACACTGCACACACTATACACACACTGCACACTCACTATACATACACACTAACACACACAGACTATGCACACACACTAACACACTGCACACACATATACTATATACGTACACAGACACAGTGTACGCACAGCACACACATACACTATACATACACACACACATACAGTGATAGAGCAGTGTGATGGTTCCAGGCGGTGTAGATCTCAGCAGGGTGTCGGTAGTGGAGGCGAGGCTGAACCTGGACTTGCTGGACCTGCTGGTTCTGGTGTGAACGCTCCTGTGTCTGTGTACAGTTGTGTGTTTGGCGGACGCTCTTATCCAGAGTGACTCACAGCACAGTGAAGTTTCCATCATGAGACGGATTACACCACTACACTTCGCTGGGTCGCTAACAACACATACCTTCACTCACACTGATCGAACACTTTGCTTTGTTGTTGTTGGTGGAGTGGTGTTGGGGTTAAACCCAAATACCACAGTAACACGGAGTATTTAGGTCTTTAGGTCTCGTCCTGCAGGGAGAGGAGGCCCTGTGATGACGCACTTCACCATTTCTCTTTCAGTGTTTAATTAATTTACACTATAGACGTAGTGGAGCCTTGTTGGGTGTGACACCGAGACTGATGTGTGTGTGAGTTAAGGGCAGGACGAGTTGCCTCCTCTAACGGAAAACACCTCAGCACACAATAGGTGTGTTATCTGGGAGTCGAGTAGAGTCAGCTGGACTTCTTTCCTGTTAGACTCGTTAGGTGACGAGAGGAGGAGGTGCAGAGAGGGTGGGGGGTGTCCTTGGGCGTGACTTTGCTGGTGGACCTGTGATGAGCTCTTGATCCTCCTGACGAAGGTTCTTGTAACAAGCGTTTTATCCTTGACCCTGTGAGATATCAGTATGAGGAACTCAGACCCAAACCCTGTCTGGAAACAACATTGGTACCAGTGTGTGTGCGCACCAGAAGCACGATGGAGACGTGTGGACACGTACACACACACACACACACACACACACACACACACACACACACGCTGTGTTCAGGCTGACATGAATGTTAATGATCCTGCATACGCACGGGATTCAGAATGACTGCAGCAGTTTGGCGGGAACTGAACCCTTCTCCTGCATAAATATGCTCATTACTGTGTGTGGGTGTGTGTGTGTGTAGAGAGTACTCAGAAAACTGAAGCCTGTAGACAAAGTGGACAGTCAGAGGAGGAGAGACTGGCACAACTATGAAGCTATAAAGAGAGATGCAGCACGAACAGGTAACACACACACACAGACAGACAGACAGACAGACAGGTGGTCAGAAAGACAATGTTTCAGTTTAAAGCTTGAATGTGAGCTGTTGATGTTTGTGATGTAGGAGCGTCTCTGAGTGTAGTGTACAGTGTATATATAAAGTATTGAGTGTGTGTGTGTTTTTCAGGAAGCGGAGAGCAGGGTAAAGCGTTCCCGCTGACCGACGCTGACCGAGTGGATCAAGCGTACAGAGAGAACGGCTTCAACATTTACGTCAGCGACAGAATCTCCCTCAACAGATCACTGCCCGACATCCGACACCCAAAGTGAGGGACACACCCACTTTGCTGTGATACAACCCACCTCACTGTGTTATACACCCAATTTACTTTGAGACATACCTGCATCATACTGGGACACGCCCACTTTACACTGAGACATTAACACACATGCGCACACACACACTTAATTCACTGACTGTACAGTAATTAAAATTTATATCTATGTTTAATTTTTGCCCCAAAGCAGTGAGATTAATGTGCGCGTGTGTGTGTGTGTGTGTGTGTGTAGTTGTAAACACAAGCTGTATTTGGAGAGCCTCCCCAACACCAGCATCATCATTCCGTTCCATAACGAGGGCTGGAGCTCGTTACTGCGCACCGTGCACAGCATCCTGAACCGCTCGCCCCCTCAGCTCATCCACGAGATCATCCTCGTAGACGACTTCAGCGACCGAGGTACATACACACACACACACACACACATACCCCTCTGTGACTGATGCATCTTAGAGTACCAAACCTCTCTGACCTTTGACCTGTGTGATGTCACGGGTCAGAGCACCTGAAGGCTCCTCTGGAGAAGTACATGGCGCGGCTGCAGAAGGTGCGCGTTGTTCGAGCTCAGAAGCGCGAAGGTCTGATCAGGACCAGGCTGCTGGGGGCGTCGCTCGCTACGGGACAGGTCATCACCTTCCTCGACTCGCACTGTGAGGCTAATGTCAACTGGCTGCCCCCGCTGCTGGGTAACACACACACACACACACACAGTGTGAAATGAGACTGTAGTGTAGTGTGTGTGTAATTGACCCGGTCTTGCTGTGTGCAGACCGGATCGCTCAGAACCGTAAGACGATCGTGTGCCCGATGATTGACGTGATCGACCACGATAACTTCGGCTACGAGACTCAGGCAGGAGACGCCATGAGGGGAGCGTTTGACTGGGAGATGTTCTACAAGCGCATCCCCATCCCCCCCGCGCTGCAGAGCGCCGACCTTAGCCAGCCGTTCGAGTGAGAACCTCACACACACACACACACACACACACACACACACACACACACACACCATAACAGACCACGCCACACACCTGCACATAACGTGGCAATACACACACACAGAGTGCTGGATTTTCTTTAAACTACTGAATCAGTGTTACAGTTTTCCTTTAGAAGTCACACTCTGTCACTGTGAACTCAACAAACAACACACTGATTATTCTCTGGAGCTTCATCATCACATGATCATGTCACCAGACAGACAGGAGGACAGATAGAAAGTCAAGTAGGCAGTTAGACTGACTAGACTGACAGGTGGACAGGCATTTGGGCAGACAGGTAGACTTATGGGTGTAAAATTAAAACGGATAGGTGGACAGACGGCTGGACAGATGGGTGGATAGTATCACTACATCCCTCAGACCTCTACACGAAGCGCACTGTGTGTTCTTAAAGGTGGGCGTGGTATCCCGCTTAGTCCTAGTGTGTTGAAGCTGCTGTGTTGCCATGTTGTCATGGTTGCCATGGCGATTTAGTTAGACTCCTGAACAGAGACGTGTTATGTTATATATCACAGTAACGTCATCACCACAACACACTCCTTGTGTCTGAAATCTATAATTCCCACAATGCACTGCAGTGAGGGTACGTATCGGGAGCAGGACACACTGTGTGTGAGAGAGACACAGACACCTTATAACTGTCCAACCATGTTACTGTTATGATGTCATGTTTTATGTGTGTGTGTGTGTGTGTGTGTGTGTGTTAGGTCTCCAGTGATGGCCGGTGGTCTGTTCGCAGTAGACAGGAAGTGGTTTTGGGAAATGGGAGGATATGATACAGGACTGGAGATCTGGGGGGGCGAGCAGTACGAGATTTCTTTTAAGGTACGCTAACGCTGATGCTAATAGTGTACAGTTTTTTTTTTCACTTCCTGTTCCTGTGATGATATTCCTGTCAGTTAGGATCTGTTTATAGAACACATTGCAATTAACAATACATCTGAGTAATGTGTGTGTGTGTGTGTGTGTGTGTGTGTGTAGGTGTGGATGTGTGGAGGTCGTATGGAGGACATTCCCTGCTCTCGGGTCGGCCATATTTACAGGAAGTACGTCCCCTACAAAGTGCCTGGAGGAGTGAGTCTAGCAAGGGTGAGTGTATGCGCTACATTTGGAACGTGTGTGTGAGAAAGAGAGAGAGAGACAGAGAGTCAACAGACAGTTTGTACCTCTCTTTTCTCATATCTCACCCCCTCGCCAGTCTCAGTCCTCCTTCTGTCTATCTCTCTTCTTTCTTTCCTGCTGCTGTCTCACCTTCACTCCTGTCTTATTTCTCCTCCTGTCTCACGTCTGTCTGATCTCGCCTCCTGTCTCACCCCACAGTCACAGTGATAACAGATCTGTGTTTTTTAAAGCTGATTATTTTTTATTGCTGTCTCTTTCTCTTTACTCACTGTGTGTGCGTGCGTGTGTGTGTGCGTGTGTGTGTGCGTGTGTGTGTGTGTGTGGAATATTAATTAGCTTGGTGTTAATGAGCTCCATTGTGTTGAGCCTTTAGCAAACGAAGCTTCCAGCACGTTCTCTCTGAGTGAACACAGATAACTATGGAAGTATAATAGTGCCAAAATTCCTCAAAGCAAAATAGCAGGTTGAATTACATGAACTGAAAAAAAATGTTTGAATTTTTTTTCATTGCAATTTGATTGAATTGAAAAATTCCTTAGAGCATTTACAATGTTTTAAATTTTTGCCACTACAATTTGTGGTGGTTCATATTTCAAATGAAAATGTAATTCAAGTATTTAAAATTCAAAGCAAAAATATTAAAATTTTAAATAAAACCCAACTGTAGAACCTGAAGCGAGTGGCCGAGGTGTGGATGGACGAGTACGCGGAGTTTATTTATCAGCGGCGGCCGGACTATCGCCCCCTGTCTGTGGGAGATGTGAGTGCGCAGAAGGAACTCCGCCTCCGACTTGGCTGTAAGAGCTTCCGCTGGTTCATGACCGAGGTGGCCTGGGACTTAGAGCACTACTACCCTGCTGTGGAGCCCCCTGCTGGTGCCTGGGGGGAGGTACACCACACACACTATACACACTCGCACATATACTCACATACACTCACACACACTCACACACACACTCTCTCTCGCAGACTCACAAACACATTACATACACACACACACCCCACACACTACACACACAAACACATTACACACACTATAAACACTCACAAACACATTACACACACACACTACACACTCACAAACACATTACACACATACACACACTCACAAACACATTACACACACAACCCCACACACTATACACACTCGCTCACACTCACACACACACACCCCACCCACACACACACAAACCCCACACACAACACACTATACACACACTCGCACACACTCACACACACATTACACACATTACACACACCCCACACACTATACACACTCACAAACACATTACACACACACACACACCCCACACACTATACACACTCACACACACTAACAAACACTCACAAACACATTACACACACACACACCCCACACACTACACACTATACACAATCACACACATACACACACACTACACACTATACACAATCACAGACACTCACAAACACATTACACAAAATTCTATATTCTCACACACACATTAAACACTCACACACCTCATATAGCAGCAAGTCAGCATGTTGAGTGTGTGTGTGAAAGAGAGTGTGTGTATAGGGTATAGTGTGTAATGTGTGTGTGTGTGTGTGTGTGTTACAGCTGCGTAACGTTGGCAGTGGGCTGTGTGTGGAGACTAAACACTTGTCGTCCGGTTCTCCTCTCAGACTGGAGCGGTGTGTGAAAGGTCACGGGGACGTGCAGTGGAATCACGCACAGGTTACAGCTCCACTTCTTGTCCTCTCTATGTACACTTTCTGTCACGAGGCAGAATGATGAAGTGTGTGTGTGTGTGTGTGTGTGTGTGTGTGTGTGTGTGTGTGTGTGTGTGTGTGTGAGAAACACTTCACTGTACATCATGGAGATGATATACCTGCACACTGTAATGTTAAATATTAACACACTCTAATGATAAAGTGTGTGTGTAGGTGTTTACGTTCGGGTGGAGGGAGGACGTCAGGGTTGGAGATCCTCTACACACTAAGAAAGTGTGTTTCGACGCCGTTTCACACAGCAGCCCTGTCACACTGTACGACTGTCACGGCATGAAGGGCAACCAGCTGTGGAGATACAGGAAGGTACAACACACACACACACACACACACACACACACTAAAAGTTACTGTCCTCAATCCTTGTTCTGTGTGTGTGTGTGTAGGACCTCACCCTGTTCCATCCAGTCAGTAACAGCTGTATGGACAGCGACTCCGCGGGGAATCGTGTCTTCATGAGCTCATGTGACGCGACATCTCCGAGTCAGCAGTGGAGGTTCGAGAACGTCAACATCACGGTTCTGGAGCGGTTTAACAGGAACCTGCCTGCGCTGTGAGAACCTCAACAAACATCTGCAGGTGAACCAGCTGTGGGCAGGTTTGAGACGAAGACGGAGTTTAGGATGCGGGTGGAGCTGACAAACTCTAGAAGGAGATTTATGGATATTTTATAACATCTGGATCTTCAGGATCATGATTTAATAATCTGGGTCAGTCCGTGTGTGAATGTTCTTATGCAGATGTTAACGAGACAGGGGTTTCTCTTTCCCGAGTGCGTGCGTGCGTGTGTGCGAGAGAGAGAGTTGGTGTTGTGATGCGTAAACTTGCAAGCTGTTAAACCTGAAGCCGAACTAAGTGCCTTGCTGGGGAATGTTAAAGCCTGTGTGTGCTGTGCAATGGAGCGAGTGGACACCGCCCCCCTGGATGGCCCCCTGGATGCCCCCCTTGAGCACTTTTTCTAGTTTTGCATTTCGGTGGTCAGAAATGAAAGATGAGGGGGGGGGCATGATGAACGCACGCGGTGGGAGGAGCTTCACCTCTACATACAGAAAAGATTTATTTGGACATTACAAGTGAACACACTGCCATTAAAACTGGAACATAAATTTAATCTGCCATGTGACCAGCTGATGTTCTGAGGTTTTTTTTTTACTGAGTGTGTGAGAGTGTGTGAGAGTGTGTGAGAGGTCTGTAAAAGGTATGTAGTGATATGATCTGTAGCAATACGATGCTGTTACAGCTGTGTGTGATGAGAACAGATCACATGACCTCATCACTAAATTTTATGCAGAATTACTCCGAGTCACGGACAGGATGATGAGACACGCCCCACACACAAGCCCCACACACACCCCACACACCTTAAACACACCCTACACACAGCCCCCCACACACTCCGTACACGCCCTAAACACACCCCACATGCCCTAAACACACCCCCACATGCCCTACACATGCCTTACACACACCCTACACACACCCCACATACCTTACTCACACCCTCCACATACTCCACACACCCTACACACACACTCCACACCAAATTGAGACAAATCTCTCAGGAGTGTAAACTTTTGAAGTTTCCTTTGGGATCAATGAATTATCTGTCTATCTGTCTGTCTGTCACACTCTGGACCTATGGACCCTAATCTTGTCTCCTGAATGGAACTCTGCTCTGTGTGTGTGTGTGTGTGTGTGTGTGTGTGTGTGTGTGTGTGTGTGTGTGTGTGTGTGTGTGTGTATCAAGATGCATAATTGCACTTTCCTGCATATTTCATTTTTTTCTTTAATTCTGTCTGTTATTAAGAGATTATTTGATTATATTTCTACTTTATTAATCACTGGAGTTGGTTCGGTTTAAATAAAACGAAAAAATTCTAAATTCTGTTATAGAATCAAGTTAAAATTGATCACATGAGATGAAATGATTGTTTAATTCAGTCGCTGGACCCAAACTGGGGTTTCGTCCCAGACGCTGTGACTCCGGTGCACTCGCTCTAAGAATTTAATGAATGAACAGTTTGATAAAATTTTATTTTATGTATTTCTATTTTCTTGTCAGATGATTTTTAAAGCCAGCAGAAATGTGGGAGGAGCTGAACCAAGAGTGTGTAGTGAATCCCAGAGCAAACTGTATTTTTCTAACTTAAATGCAAATTTATTTCCATATTGAATTAAAAAAAAATAAAACATTTTAATAAAATAATTATACAATAAATGTTTTTTTTATCTGCCTCTGAATTGTGTCATTTTGTAAAGATAAATACTGGGTACTCGTGGCTCCGCCCACAGACAGTTCTCTGTTGTCTGTCGCTGTAGACGCGTGCCTCAGTCTAATCTGCAGTTTCAGTAGCTGTTTTCGCTAGAATGATGTAAAAGTGGATGTGACACACCTGCGACGGAGCCACTTGTGCAAACACACACACAGCCTCACATCTGATTTAAGATTTATGTATACGTATATACAGTTTATAGATTAAAGCAGCAGTAGGTAGGTTCTGGGGGATGTAGTGACCCCTGTGGTAGACAAATGTTACTGCATACAGCTGGAGAAAATAAAGAAAATTTATTGTGCCCTTATTAAAGATGATAAATCTCAAAACATGATCACAAAAATATCCTTAATATTAATATCATGGGTTTATTAATTAATCTACAGCCATGTGACCATAAGTTTGTGGTTCTAATGTTTTGTTTGCACACTCTCTCCTATATGTTATCGTTTCTATAGTAACAGCTTATTCACAGGCACGTGTAGCGAACACATGCCACATAGACTGATTAAATTACCATTGATGTGTGTTATGTTAGTTTATATATGTATAAAATGTATATTACATACAATCTGTTAGATTTCAGGAAGGATTCTCCAGTGCCAGTGTTATTTGACTTACTAGACCAAGGAATTGAGTGTCATAGCTGCTAAAATGACATCAAGGAATTTGTTTCAGTAGAGTCCAATATTACAGGTTAGACAAAAGCTGACGTCATTATTGCGTTGTGCAGTTATGGGAAAATTATCAGCTTTAACATAAACATAAACTTCACATCACATTCAGTATTTTACTGTAACACACTGTGTCTGTGTGTTACTCGATCGCCCCTTGGTGGTCACTCTAAATAAACTCGCGCCCTCATTCAAGGTTTGTCGAAATCTTTTTACTACAAGAAGAATCCCCTGAATCAGACGTGCTTGAGTGAGTGTATGACTGTGGTGTTTCAGTTGAGTTTAGTTTTAAACACTTTGAGTTCAGCTTAACCGCCACACTGTTCAGTTGCCTTCCTTTGTTTAGCTTCAATACGCTTAAAGATTCTCTAAGTTTTTTCACATTGTGTGCAGCAGTAACAGCTCTAAAAGGACTTTACTCTTGGGGATAAATCTTGTAGGGTTTAATACAGTTTTTGTAATGTTTTAAGACACCGCATGTTAAGACAGTTTCTATGCTTTAAAGCTTTTCATAAACACGCAGCAGCGAGTAAAGAACCAGGAAGTGAGGCGGACTGAATGACAGATTCAACAACAAATCGAAACGCGAAGACTTTGCACAAGTTCCGCCTCCTGTTGAAACTGACCAATAGGACGGCACGGTGCGGAGTTCCGGTGGGATTACCGGAAGTGCTCGGCGGCATTGTACGAGCTTTTGCTGCGTGTGTGATGTTCTCTGAGTGCGCTCCGGGATTAGTATTATTTAACCATTACTCAATTCTCCCTGATGAGATAAACGGATTGGATAAACACGGGTTTGGAGGAGACTGGGCTGCACGGTGCTGTGTGAGGTGTGATGGAGTAAATGCGCCAGTTTGGGGGCAGTGTTGTAGTTTCGGAGGAGTTTCCCCGCCGCTATGCTAAGCTAACATAAACATCACCTCAGCGCTGCAGCTCGCGACGCCATTTTCCCGCTTTAGACTCCTGATTAAACTCCAGTCTGGGCCGAGGACACCGGGGCTGCGGCCTGCTTTAGATTCTGGACATTGCTTGGGAGTGTGTGTGTGTGAGAGAGAGATTAGCGGAGCTGTGTAACTGACACAGAGTGACTCTGAGCCGGAAGCTAGTGTCGGTGTCTGTTTGAGTGTGTGTGTGTGTGTGTGTGATGATGAACGGGTTCAGCACGGAGGAGGAGAGCCCCGAGGGCCCGGGCCTGAACCCGCTCTTCCCGCAGAGCTGCTGCTGCCTGCTGGAGGGGGGGGAGCGCTGCGGCCGGGCCGCCGGAAACGCGTCATTCAGCAAACGGATACAGAAGAGCATCTCTCAGAAAAAACTCAAACTGGACATCGACAAGAGTGTGAGTCTCTGTGTGTGTATATGAGCGAGTGAGAGAGTCTGTGTGTGAGCGAGTGAGTGAGTCTGTGCGTGAGCGAGCGAGTGAGTCTGTGCGTGAGCGAGCGAGTGAGTCTGTGCGTGAGCGAGCGAGTGAGTCTGTGCGTGAGAGTGTGCGTGTGTGTGATAGTCTGTGAGAGTCTGTGTGCAGCAGTAACAGCTCTAAAAGGACTTTACTCTTGGGGATAAATCTTGTAGTGTTTAATACAGTTTTTGTAATGTTTTAAGACGCCGCATGTTAAGACAGTTTCTATGCTTTAAAGCTTTTCATAAACGCGCAGCAGCGAGTAAAGAACCAGGAAGTGAGGCGGACTGAATGACAGATTCAACAACAAATCGAAACGCGAAGACTTTGCACAAGTTCCGCCTCCTGTGTGTGTGTCTGTGTGCGTGAGAGTCTGTGTGTGCGTGAGAGTCTGTGCGTGCGTGAGAGTCTGTGCGTGCGTGAGAGTCTGTGCGTGCGTGAGAGTCTGTGCGTGCGTGTGAGAGTCTGTGCGTGCGTGCGTGTGAGTCTGTGCGTGCGTGTGAGAGTCTGTGCGTGCGTGCGTGTGAGTCTGTGCGTGCGTGCGTGTGAGTCTGTGCGTGCGTGCGTGTGAGTCTGTGCGAGCGTGCGTGTGAGTCTGTGCGAGCGTGCGTGTGAGTCTGTGCGAGCGTGCGTGTGAGTCTGTGCGAGCGTGCGTGTGAGTCTGTGCGAGCGTGCGTGTGAGTCTGTGCGAGCGTGCGTGTGAGTCTGTGCGAGCGTGCGTGTGAGTCTGTGCGAGCGTGCGTGTGAGTCTGTGCGAGCGTGTGTGAGTCTGTGCGAGAGAGAGAGTCTGTGTGTGCGTGTGAGAGAGAGAGAGTCTGTGTGTGTGTGTGTGTGTGTGTGTGTGTGTGTGTACATTTACGTTTAGACAGACACTGTTATCCAGAGCGACTTAAAAGTTCTTTGAAGTTTGTCATTCGATAGATCCTTTCATGATTACTGTCTGGTAATCATATGTTTAATACAATATAATATGCCTCCAACATTTACACACACACAGATTAATTTCCTCTGAGACAGGCCTGATCATCCGCCGCATGTTAATCACAGCAGTGTTAGTGCACGGGTGTTGAGCTGAAGAGTTATTTGCGGTGTTTAGCCATCTCTGCCGTTTTGATGTGGTCTCTGCCGGTTTGATGTGGTTTCAGGTTCGACACCTCTACATCTGTGACTTTCATAAAAACTTCATCCAGAGTGTGCGCAATAAGCGGAAGAGGAAAACCAGCGATGATGGAGGAGAGTCTCCTGATCACGACATCGAAGTTCCAGAGGTAACACGCGCGCTCACACACACACACACACAGCTGTGTATTGGTATTATCTATATATATTTACAGTTGCATGCAGATGTTTTTTGTTTGACCTGATCTCCAAAAAGAATAAAGTAGAAAAAAACATTCTTTTTAACCTAAACATTTTAACCAAGATTTATTGATGTATGTGTGTGTACATATATTGTATACACACACACACACACACACACACAGGGGTTGCACAATGAAAGTCAAACACCTGGTTTTAGATTGCAGTAATTCATTAGCATGGTGTACTCCTCCTCCTTTTGTGACCAATACAGCATCAGTTGGTCTTGGGAATGACAGAGACAAGTCCTGCACAGTGTCCAGAGGGATTTTGAGCTGTTCTTCTTACAGAGTAGTGTCCAGGTCACTACGTGATGCTGGTTGAAGGAAAACGTTTCCTGACTCGCTTCTCCAAAACCCCCCTAAGTGTCTCAATAATATTTAGATCTGGTGACTGTGCAGGCCATGGGAGAGGTTCAACTTCACTTTCATGTTCATCAAACCACTCTGTCACCAGTCTTACTGTGTATATTGTGTACGTGTGTATCACCCTGATACACGGCACCGCCTTCAGGATACAATGTTTGAACCATTGGGTGCACATGGTCCTCCAGAATGGTTCGGTAGTCCTTGGCAGTGACGTGCTCATCTAGCACAAGTACTGGGCTTTGGGAATAGCATGATATCGCAGCCCAATCCATCACTGATCCACCCTCATGCTTCACTCTGGGCATGCAGCAGTCTGGGTGGTACGCTTCTTTGGGGCGTCTCCACACCGTGGACAGGGAAGGTGACAGTGAAGGTGGACTCACATGAGCAATACATGTTTCACATTGTCCACAGCACAAGTTTTTCACTGCTGGCACCACTGAAACCGACGTCTGGCATCGGCACGAGTGACCAAAGGTTTGTCTATAGCAGCCGGGCCGTGTACATCGACTCTGTGGAGCTCCAGAACAACAGTTTTGGTGGAAACAGGAGAGTTGAGGTGCACATTTAATTCTGCAGTGAGTCGGGCAGTTGTGGTTTTATGTTTTTAGGATGTTTTAGGATGTTAGGATGTCATTAAGGAGTTAACAGGAGTGATGGAGATCATGCTGAGGTCTGGAAAAGCAAGAAAACCTTCAGAAAGAACAGCGTGTAGGCCAGATACAAGCCCATGTCTGACTAGAAGATATTCAAAGATTTATCAAACTTTGAAGTGTGTGTTATTTTTTTTTATGTGCAGTGGTGCACACGCACGACCTGCATTGAAGAGCCAAAAAAAAAGAGCTTAAAAAAAACCTTTCCTGCACAAAATTTGGCATCAGAGATTTACAAATAAACTTCTAAACAAGTTTTGTGTATTTTAGTAACAAAATCTGTGAACTGATGCTTTTTGGAGGAAAAACGTACGTAGAATTCCTTGAACACCACATTGAGTACAAGGGTGGGGGGCTTGGGGAGAGAGCGGGGTCAGATAAAAGGACACTGTCTGCACCAGGATAATGATCCTAAACACACCATTTCAGGAGGTCGAGACTCAGGGTTTGATCCTCACCTGTGGCCAGATCTCAGACGAGCAGAGTGTGAATGAATGGTGAAGAACCTTACTGAGCTAGAATCACTCTGCAAAGAAGAACAGGTGAAAATCCTATTAGAGCTTGTGATTGTGCAGTATAGAGTGATCGACTACATCAAACACGACAAAGGCAAAAACACAGTTTGAAGTCAGAAGCCTCCCCGTTAACACACTCCAGAAAGGCTTCTATATAATAAACATATATATATATATATATATATATATATTTTTTTTTTTGTCATTGATCTATGCCGCTTAGGTTTTAAGGACTAAAAGTGTTATGAAGAGTTCCCTATCTGAGTCTCCATCGGTCTCCATCAGTGTGTAACCTCATCAGAGTCGACTTCATACACACTACACACACTTCCTGTTTCACAGCTGCACTGATTTACACTCTCACTGTCCGGTATCATCCAGAAGAGGATGGGGTTCCCTTTAGAGTCTGGTTCATCTCGAGGGTTCTTCATGTCGTCTCAGAACCGTCGCCTTGTTCGGAATAAGAGGGTTTATTTTAGTCCCGTGAAGCGACAGACATTAAACTGTGGTATGTGGTGTTACTGACTACTGAATGTACAGGGTGCACAAACATTTGCTTCTGCCCCATTTCTCTCTCTCGTTATTTTTAACCTGTTAGATGTAATTAATGTAGATGTAGTTCATGCTCCTGTGTAAAATATTATTAATGATGTGAGCTGCGTCTCGGCGTGAGCTCAACCATCTCTCACTGAGGGGTGCACAAACTTCTGCATGCCTTCTTATAACTTCTGATAACATAGTTGGAAACTCTGTGTGTGTCTCAGGTGGATCTGTTCCAGCTGCAGGTGAACACACTGCGCCGTTATAAACGACATTACAAAATCCAAACCAGACCCGGACTCAACAAAGCCCAGCTGGCAGAGGTACACACACTGTATATTCTGTACACACACACACACACACACACACACACACACACGTACACAGTGTATATACACGCACACGTACACACAGTGTGTATATACACGCACACGTACACACAGTGTGTATATACACGCACACGTACACACAGTGTGTATATACACGCACACGTACACACAGTGTGTATATACACGCACACGTACACACAGTGTGTATATACACGCACACGTACACACAGTGTGTATATACACGTACACACAGTGTGTATATACACGCACACGCACACACACAGTATGTATATACACGTACACACAGTGTGTATATACACGCACACGCACACACACAGTATGTATGTATGTGTGTGTGTGTATATATATATATATATATATATATATATATATATATATATACATATATATATATATATATATACGCACACACACATGGACAAAATTGTTGGTACCCTTCGGTCAATGAAAGAAAAACTCACAATGGTCACAGAAATAACTTTAATCTGACAAAAGTAATAATTTAAAACAATTCTATGAATGTTAACCAATGAAAGTCAGACATTGTTTTTCAACCATTCTTCAACAGAATTATTTAAAAAAAATAAACTCATGGAACAGGCCTGGACAAAAATGATGGTACCCTTAGAAAATACTGAAAATAATGTGACCAAAGGGACATGTTAATTCAAGGTGTGTCCACTAATTAGCATCACAGGTGTCTACAATCTTGTAATCAGTCAGTGGGCCTATATATAGGGCTCCAGGTAGTCACTGTGTGGTTTGGTGACATGGTATGTACCACACTCAACATGGACCAGAGGAAGCGAAGGAAAGAGTTGTCTCAGGAGATTCAAAAGAAAATTATAGACAAGCATGTTAAAGGTAAAGGGTATAAGACCATTTCCAAGCAGCTAGATGTTCCTGTGACTACAGTTGCACATATTATTCAGAAATTTAAGATCCATGGGACTGTAGCCAACCTCCCTGGACGTGGCCGCAGGAGGAAAATTGATGACAAATCAAAGAGACGGATAATCCGAATGGTAACAAAAGAGCCCAGAAAGACTTCTAAAGAGATCCAAGGTGAACTTCATGCTCAAGGAACATCAGTGGCAGATCGCACCATCCGTCGTTGTTTGAGCCAAAGTGGACTACATGGGAGACGACCAAGGAGGACACCATTGTTGAAAACAAATCATAAAAAAGCCAGACTGGAATATGCCAAACTACATGTTGACAAGCCACAAAGCTTCTGGGAGAATGTCCTATGGACAGATGAGACAAAAATGAAACTTTTTGCCAAGGCAAATTTTGCTAATTATACTTGAAGCATATCAAGAAAAGAACACTGTCCCTACTGTGAAACATGGAGGAGGCTCTGTTATGTTCTGGGGCTGCTTTGCTGCATCTGGCACAGGGTGTCTTGAATCTGTGCAGGGTACAATGAAATCTCAAGACTATCAAGGGATTCTAGAGAGAAATGTGCTGGCCAGTGTCAGAAAGCTGGGTCTCAGTCGCAGGTCATGGGTCTTGCAACAGGACAATGACCCAAAAAACAGCTAAAAACACCCAAGAATGGCTAAGAGGAAAACATTGGACTATTCTAAAGTGGCCTTCTATGAGCCCTGACCTCAATCCTATTGAGCATTTTTGGAAGGAGCTGAAACATGCTGTCTGGAAAAGGCACCCTTCAAACCGGAAACAACTGGAGCAGCTTGCTCATGAGGAGTGGGCCAAAATACCTGCAGAGAGGTGCAGAAGTCTCATTGACAGTTACAGGAATCGTTTGATTGCAGTGATTGCCTCAAAAGGTTGTGCAACAAACTATTAAGTTAGGGGTACCATCATTTTTGTCCAGGCCTGTTCCATGAGTTCATTTTTTAAAATAATTCAGTTGAAGCATGGTTGAAAAGCAATGTCTGACTTTCATTGGTTAACATTCATAGAATTTTTTTTTAATTCTTACTTTTGTCAGATTAAAGTTATTTCTGTGACCATTGTGAGTTTTTCTTTCATTGACCGAAGGGTACCAACAATTTTGTCCACGTGTGTATACACATACACACACACACAGTGTGTATACACATACACACACACACAGTGTGTATACACATACACACACACACAGTGTGTATACACATACACACACACACAGTGTGTATACACATACACACACACACAGTGTGTATACACATACACACACACACAGTGTGTATACACATACACACACACACACAGTGTGTATACACATACACACACACACACAGTGTGTATACACATACACACACACACACAGTGTGTATACACATACACACACACACACAGTGTGTATACACATACACACACACACACAGTGTGTATACACATACACACACAGTGTGTATACACATACACACACAGTGTGCATACACACACACACACAGTGTGTATACACATACACACACAGTGTGTATACACATACACACACACACACAGTGTGTATACACATACACACACAGTGTGTATACACATACACACACACAGTGTGTATACACACACACACACACAGTGTGTATACACACACACACACACAGTGTGTATACACACACACACACACAGTGTGTATACACACACACACACACAGTGTGTATACACACACACACACACAGTGTGTATACACACACACACACACAGTGTGTATACACACACACACACACAGTGTGTATACACACACACACACACAGTGTGTATACACACACACACACACAGTGTGTATACACACACACACACACAGTGTGTATACACACACACACACACAGTGTGTATACACACGTGGACACAATTGTTGGTACCCTTCGGTCAATGAAAGAAAACTCACAATGGTCACATAAATAACTTTAATCTGACAAAAGTAAGAATTAAAAAAAATTCTATGAATGTTAACCAATGAAAGTCAGACATTGCTTTTCAACCATGCTTCAATAGAAATATTTAAAAAAATAAACTCATGGAACAGGACTGGACAAAATGATGGTACCCCTAGAAAATACTGAAAATAATGTGACCAAAGGGACATGTTAATTCAAGGTGTATCCACTAATTAGCATCACAGGTGTCTACAATCTTGTAATCAGTCAGTGGGCCTATATATAGGGCTCCAGGTAGTCACTGTGTTGTTTGGTGACATGGTATGTACCACACTCAACATGGACCAGAGGAAGCGAAGGAAAGAGTTGTCTCAGGAGATTCTAAAGAAAATTATAGACAAGCATGTTAAAGGTAAAGGCTATAAGACCATTTCCAAGCAGCTAGATGTTCCTGTGACTACAGTTGCACATATTATTCAGAAATTTAAGATCCATGGGACTGTAGCCAACCTCCCTGGACGTGACCGCAGGAGGAAAATTGATGACAAATCAAAGAGACGGATAATCTGAATGGAAACAAAAGAGCCCAGAAAGACTTCTAAAGAGATCCAAGGTGAACTTCATGCTCAAGGAACATCAGTGTCAGATTGCACCATCCGTCGTTGTTTGAGCCAAAGTGGATTACATGGGAGACGACCAAGGAGGACACCATTGTTGAAAACAAATCATAAAAAAGCCAGACTGGAATATGCCAAACTACATGTTGACAAGCCACAAAGCTTCTGGGAGAATGTTCTATGGACAGATGCGACACAAATGGAACTTTTTGCCAAGGCACATCAGCTCTATGTTCACAGATGGAAAAATGAAGCATATCAAGAAAAGAACACTGTCCCTACTGTGAAACATGGAGGAGGCTCTGTTATGCTGCTTTGCTGCATCTGGCACAGGGTGTCTTGAATCTGTGCAAGGTACAATGAAATCTCAAGACTATCAAGGGATTCTAGAGAGAAATGTGCTGGCCAGTGTCAGAAAGCTGGGTCTCAGTTGCAGGTCATGGGTCTTGCAACAGGACAATGACCCAAAACACAGCTAAAAACACCCAAGAATGGCTAAGAGGAAAACATTGGACTATTCTAAAGTGGCCTTCTATGAGCCCTGACCTCAATCCTATTGAGCATCTTTGAAAGAGCTGAAACATGCTGTCTGGAAAAGGCACCCTTCAAACCGGAAACAACTGGAGCAGCTTGCTCATGAGGAGTGGGCCAAAATACCTGCAGAGAGGTGCAGAAGTCTCATTGACAGTTACAGGAATCGTTTGATTGCAGTGATTGCCTCAAAAGGTTGTGCAACAAACTAATAACAAACTAACAAACAAATTAAGTTAGGGGTACCATCATTTTTGTCCAGGCCTGTTCCATGAGTTCATTTTTTTTTAATAATTCCGTTGAAGCATGGTTTAAAAGCAATGTCTGACTTTCATTGGTTAACATTCATAGAATTCTTATTTATTATTACTTTTGTCAGATTAAAGTTATTTCTGTGACCTTTGTGGGTTTTTCTTTCATTGACCGAAGGGTACCAACAATTTTGTCCACGTGTGTGTGTGTGTGTGTGTGTGTGTGTGTGTGTATATATGTATATATATATATATATATATATATATATATATATATATATATATATATATATACACACACACACACACACACACACACACACAGAGGGTATACACAGTAGGGTTGGGTATTGTTTGGGTTTTTTTCGATACCGGTGCCAAATCGATACTTTTAAACCGGTACCGGTGCCAAAACGGTGTGCCTGAACCGATTCTTTGCAAAAGCCACAAAATGATGGTGGATGACTCAAGAATACATTTCCATTGAACAAAAAATTAAATGCTTAAAATTTAACAATATATTAAAAGTTTAAGTACTAGCTGGACAGCCATAATTATAAACAGAATCAATGTTACATTAGTATTTTACACATCGTTTGACCATTTGTTAGCATGAATGCAAGATTTGCATTTTGCAATTAACATTACATTATCCTGCTACTAACCTGCGGAAAGGCTGCTGTCGTCATCATAATCGGTGGACTCCTTTTTGATACGGTTGGTATGACTGGGGTTGGGGTCATCCACACCAATAGTGCCAGCTGTTGTCTGCAAGCTGTCAAACACGGCGCATCCCTCTGCTTTAAAGTTTATTCCATGTGCCCTCAAATGTTTCATTAGATTTGACGTGTTTCCCCCTTTACACGCAACTGCCGTAAAACATTTACTGCACGTCGCGGTGTCGGAATCCTTTCTTGTGAAATATAGCCACACTTTCAACCATTTAGTTTTAGGCATTTTAACGGAAGTTAATTTAGCAAGTTAAGACAGCGGTATATGACGTGCTGCCGTCAGAGCGAGTATAACGCAAGATGCATTCACGTGCATGTCGGATGGTGTCATTTCCCGATGATTTGTGCTTTTATTTTTTTTATCTAATGTAATAAACTTTTAATCAACAAAAATAAAATGGACAGTAGCATTACAGCAACAATGTTTTGGATTTGTATTATCAAAGCTTTCCGAAGTCCTCAAGAGTTTAAGTGGCATTTAAGTGGCACCGAAATGAGGCACCGAAATTCGCGTTCTATTTCGGTCCGGTACATACCGGTTATATAGGTACCTGTGCCGTATTGGCACCGGTTTTCGGTACCCAACCCTAATACACACACACACACACACACACACAGTCTATATACACACATACACAGTCTATATACACACACACACACAGTGTATGTGTGTGTGTATGTGTATATATATATATATATATATATACACACACACACACACACACACACACACACACACACGGTGTGTATATATATATATATATATATATACACACACACACACACGGTGTATATACACAGTGTATACAGTCATGGCCAAAAGTTTTGAGAATTACATAAATATTGGATATTGGGAAAGTTGCTGCTTAAGTATTTATAATAGCAATTTGCATATACTCCAGAATGTTATGAAGAGTGATCAGATGAATTGCATAGTCTCTCTCCACATGGCGAATGTACTGCTGAGGACTGGGGCAAAGTCATATTCTCGGATGAAGCCTCTTTCCGATTGTTTGGGGCATCTGGAAAAAGGCTTGTCCGGAGAAGAAAGGTGAGCGCTACCATCAGTCCTGTGTCATGCCAACAGTAAAGCATCCTGAGACCATTCATGTGTGGGGTTGCTTCTCATCTAAGGGAGTGGGCTCACTCACAATTTTGCCCAAAAACACAGCCATGAATAAAGAATTGTACCAACACACTCTCCAACAGCAACTTCTTCCAACAATCCAACAACAGTTTGGTGAAGAACAATGCATTTTCCAGCACGATGGAGCACTGTGCCATAAGGCAAAAGTGATAACTAAGTGGCTCGGGGACCAAAACGTTGAAATTTTGGGTCCATGGCCTGGAAACTCCCCAGATCTTAATCCCATTGAGAACTTGTGGTCAATCCTCAAGAGGCGAGTGGACAAACAAAAACCCACTAATTCTGACAGACTCCGAGAAAAGTGATTATGAAAGAATGGGTTGCTATCAGTCAGAATTTGGCCCAGAAGTTGATTGAGAGCAGCCCAGTCGGATTGCAGAGGGCCTGAAAAAGAAGGGCCAACACTGCAAATACTCTTTGCATAAATGTCATGTAATTGTCGATAAAAGCCTTTGAAACGTATGAAGTGCTTGTAATTATATTTCAGTACATCAGAGAAACAACTGAAACAAAGATCTAAAAGCAGTTTAGCAGCAAATTTTGTGAAAACTAATATTTGTGTCATTCTCAAAACTTTTGGCCAAGACTGTACACACACACACACGCACACAGTGTATATACAGGGTGGGCCATTTACATGGATACACCTTAATAAAATGGGAATGGTTGGTGATATTAACGTCCTGTTTGTGGCACATTAGTATATGTGAGGGGGCAAACTTTTCAAGATGGGTGGTGACCATGGTGGCCATTTGGAAGTCGGCCATCTTGGATCCAACTTTTGTTTTTTCAATAGGAAGAGGTCTATTCTGGTCTGACACTAACCCACATTGGATAGATCCCTCCAAGACTGTTGGAACAAAAAAAGTGATGGTATGGTGTGGTATATGGGGTACAAAGATAGTGGGGCCATTCTTCATCAATGGAAACCTCAAGGCCACTGAATATTTGAAATTGCTACATGATGATGTGTTTCCCTCTTTATACACTGAAGCTGGCACGTTCCCTGAGTTTTTCCAGCAAGATGGTGCACCACCACATTATGGGTGTCAGGTCCGAGCATTCCTAGATGAACAGGTTCCTGAAAAGTGCATTGGTCGTCGTGGGCCAGTTGAATGGCCCCCAAGGTCTCCCGATCTGACCCCCTTAGACTTTTATCTTTGGGGTCATCTGAAGGCAATTGTCTATGGTGTGAAGATACGAGATGTGCAGCACCTGAAACTACGGATACTGGAAGCCTGTGCTGGCATTTCTCCTGCGGTGTTGCTATCAGTGTGTGAAGAGTGGGAGAAGAGGGTTGCATTGACAATCCATCACAATGGGCAGCACATTGAACACATTTTATAAGTGGTCAGAAACTTGTAAATAACTCATGAAAGAATAAAGTTACTTTAAAACCAAGCACACCATTGTTTTTCTTGTGAAATTCCCAATAAGTTTGATGTGTCACATGACTTTCTTCTTATTGAAAAAAAAAAACTAAAGTTGGATCCAAGATGGCCGACTTCCAAATGGCCACCATGGTCACCACCCATCTTGAAAAGTTTGCCCCCTCACATATACTAATGTGCCACAAACAGGACGTTAATATCACCAACCATTCCCATTTTATTAAGGTGTATCCATATAAATGGCCCACCCTGTGTATACACACACACACACACACACACACACAGTGTATACATACACACACACACGCGCGCACACACGCACGCACACACACACGCACACACACAGTGTATACATACACACACGCACACACACAGTGTATGCATATACACACGCACACACACACACAGTGTATACATACACACACGCACACACACACACACAGTGTATACATACACACACACAGTGTATACACACACACACACACACACACACACACACACAGTGTATACATACACACACACACTGTATGACTCCTATACTACACTTGTACAGTAAACAGTGTTGTAATGATGTAGTGATGTAGTGTAGTGATTCTAATGAACACCGGCTACACACCGCACTGAATTTTCCTTCTGACCAATCAGCATTCAGCATCACACACACTACTTATCTACCTCAGAGTTCAGGTTAATGATCTATTTATAATTGTGTGTGTACGTGTGTGTTTTTCAGACGGTGAGTCGTCATTTCCGAAACATTCCGGTGAATGAGAAGGAAACGCTGACGTACTTTATTTATATGGTGAAGAGCAGTAAGAGCCGACTGGACCAGAAATCAGAGGGAAGTAAACAGCTGGAGTAACAGAGATGCCTTGAGAGGACACACACACGCCTCTGCTGACATACTTAAAGACTGCTCACACTTTAGCAGACTTCAATGTGAATATTAATCTGTTAATACACACACACACACACACACACACAGGCTCAGTAATATGATCAGCACTGTGTCCAGAGCCTGTCCTTCTGCTTGTCTGTCTGGGCATCTTTCATTAACGAGGCTGACCTGAGATCAGTGCGAGTCGCTCTCATGAGCTTCATATTAACATTAATAACACTTCAGTATAACCCTGAACACCGCTCACACTTCACATGGACTCATTATCTGCTTCATTAAGTCTTCTGTGTCCGAGACAACTTTAATCCGTCTCCTGATTTAGAGCTGAGTGTTTCCACACCCTCCCCGTCGATGACACTGATGCAGGGTTGTTTTTTTAAAATGAACCCATCTCCTCCTGTGTCTCTCTCACTGGACACCAGTTTGATATTAAATGAACTTCCTTAAGGGGGCGGGGCTACAGCTCTATGTTTTTAAATCTGAAAATAAACACATTACTTTATATCTGTCTAACCCGACAATCTTTCTGTACTTACACCACTTCAACTTAAACTGTTCCCCACTGGTTAGTATATGATTTTAAAAAGCTGATGAATTATTGGTGAGAATTAAAATATGTAAATTACTGTTAGAATGTGATTACTGTATATATTTGATAAGATAAAATGTAGTTGTAGCAATTCTTCTGGTCACATGGAGTTTATTTACTGATCAATTACACAGCATCCACCTGGCCCCACCCCTTATCTCTGTGCCATTCACACCACCAAACCCACTTAGCCCCTGCAGTATACACATGGCCCCGCCCTTTATTTGCCTCCAGCATCCACCTGGCCCCGTCCCCTCGGTTAGGCACCGCTGTCCTGCAGTATGGTTTTGTAATTAATATAATTTTAATCAGATTGATGTTTGAGGTGTTTTGACAGTAAATTAACTCCACACACTGATCTCTGCTTCACTGGAGTTTAACTTCATCACAATTAATTTCTGATGTAATAAAGTTTTAACTTCTGTTTGAGATCAAACATTTAATCACGCAAATGTCATCAATTATGTCATACTAATGCTGTTAATACAGGTGATAATTATTAATGATGTCATGCAGTAAAAGATCTGAATCAGCCTTGATCAGGTGTGAGTGAGAGAGAGAGAGAGAGAGAGGGAGACTGTGATGTCAGATTTTTTTTGAACCACCACACACTTCTAAAATTGCAGATAGTTTCTTATTTGCATATTCATATTACTGCTGTTCAGAGTAAAATCTTTTCCTGTGTACTTTAGTGTTTATACAGCAGCTTATTGTTCGGCACAGAAGAAAAAGTAGCCACATATGACAGTAAAGAATTTATATATTTATATAAAGTTATAGAATTTTATTAAAGATAATTTATTATTGTTGTTTGAGATTTAGCAGTAAGTTTCTATGCAGTAGGTCTGTAATCAAACACACACACACACACACACACACATCTGTATCTGTAAATCTGCTTAAGTTTTTTCTTGCAGGCTCCGCCCTAGTCCGGGGCCATGCACCGCCCATTATTGGCTCATCACTGCTGGACTGGGCGGAGTCAGAGGGCGGGGTCAGGCTTGGTGAACACTGCGCTGCTGACGCCACTGAAGGTTCCAAACTGTCCGAAGCTCCATCAGTGTAATACTGAACGAATAAAATAAACACACAGTATTCTGCCACCGTGTCTCCGGTGTGTGTGTGAGGTGAGTGATGAACTCTACGGCATCGCGTGCTCCTGAGGACACACTGATGTGGGGGCGGAGTCTCAGCGGTGAGGCACGGGCTCATGCACAAACCAGTGAAGATGACGGTAACTTCGGGTCAGATTAATTTCCTCTGAAAACATGTACACACACGCACACTTATAACAAGTGACTAAAATGATAAAACGATGTCACTGTGGATTTTTAACGCTTATGCGCTTCACAATGCAGCTTAGAGTGACCCTGTGTGTGGGGTTTATATTCCCCCAGTGTGTGTGGGTAGTAAAAGCTGTGTGAATGGGATGTGACCTCTTTGAAGATATGCAGTAAAACTGTCTCACTCTCATCAGTCTCACCTCCACACACACGGGCCACTAAAGCCTCACCGTTAATCAGCGTCGTGCTAATGACCATACACACCAACCGAAGCCAGCCTTACACGAAATGGTTTCTGATCAGATAAACATGCCTGTGTGTGTGTGTAAGGATTAGACACCAGGATTATTTAAAGAAGGAAAAAAAGAAACGAGAGAAGAACAATGGGCTGGAAATCTGGTTTTTGCAACAAAACAGAGGGAAAAGAAATATATTATTCTTTTTAACATCTTATGTTATTCTTAATTAATGTAGTTTACAAAGTGTGTGTGTCATTGTCATTGAGTCTATGTATAGTCTGTCTTACTTCTGCTCTTTATGATTGTGCTACACATCCTGTCCCAGGGATCAATAAAACACTCTGTCTGTCTCTCAGTACAGTAAATGTCTCTGTGTGTCACTGCTGATAAGAACACAGTAAGCTGCATTTATTACAGGATGTATTGGTGTGTTCTTTCTCTGCCGCTTCTTGTCATTTCTCAGATCAGAATTTTAAAACATCTTGTACAACCTTCACATCATCGGTCTCTCATCATTAACGTTGTTCCTCATTCTTCTGAACTGATCATGAATGCTTTACACACGTGGACAAAATTGTTGGTACCCTTCGGTCAATGAAAGAAAAACTCACAATGGTCACATAAATAACTTTAATCTGACAAAAGTAATAATTTTTAAAAATTCTATGAATGTTAACCAATGAAAGTCAGACATTGCTTTTCAACCATGCTTCAACAGAATTATAAAAAAAATTAACTCATGGAACAGGCCTGGACAAAAATGATGGTACCCCTAACTTAATAGTTTGTTGCACAACCTTTTGAGGCAATCACTGCAATCAAACGATTCCTGTAACTGTCAATGAGACTTCTGCACCTCTCTGCAGGTATTTTGGCCCACTCCTCATGAGCAAGCTGCTCCAGTTGTTTCCGGTTTGAAGGGTGCCTTTTCCAGACAGCATGTTTCAGCTCCTTCCAAAGATGCTCAATAGGATTGAGGTCAGGGCTCATAGAAGGCCACTTTAGAATAGTCCAATGTTTTCCTCTTAGCCATTCTTGGGTGTTTTTAGCTGTGTGTTTTGGGTCATTGTCCTGTTGCAAGACCCATGACCTGCGACTGAGACCCAGCTTTCTGACACTGGCCAGCACATTTCTCTCTAGAATCCCTTGATAGTCTTGAGATTTCATTGTACCCTGCACAGATTCAAGACACCCTGTGCCAGATGCAGCAAAGCAGCCCCAGAACATAACAGAGCCTCCTCCATCTTTCACAGTAGGGACAGTGTTCTTTTATTGATGTGCTTCATTTTTCCGTCTGTGAACATAGAGCTGATGTGCCTTGGCAAAAAGTTCCATTTTTGTCTCATCTGTCCATAGGACAAGCTTTGTGGCTTGTCAACATGTAGTTTGGCATATTCCAGTCTGGCTTTTTTATGATTTGTTTTCAACAATGGTGTCCTCCTTGGTCGTCTCCCATGTAGTCCACTTTGGCTCAAACAACGACGGATGGTGCGATCTGACACTGATGGTCCTTGAGCATGAAGTTCACCTTGGATCTCTTTAGAAGTCTTTCTGGGCTCTTCTGTTACCATTCGGATTATCCGTCTCTTTGATTTGTCATCAATTTTCCTCCTGCGGCCACGTCCAGGGAGGTTGGCTACAGTCCCATGGGTCTTAAATTTCTGAATAATATGTGCAACTGTAGTCACAGGAACATCTAGCTGCTTGGAAATGGTCTTATAGCCTTTACCTTTAACATGCTTGTCTATAATTTTCTTTCGAATCTCCTGAGACAACTCTTTCCTTCGCTTCCTCTGGTCCATGTTGAGTGTGGTACATACCATGTCACCAAACAACACAGTGACTACCTGGAGCCCTATATATAGGCCCACTGACTGATTACAAGATTGTAGACACCTGTGTTGCTAATTAGTGGACACACCTTGAATTAACATGTCCCTTTGGTCACATTATTTTCAGTATTTTCTAGGGGTACCATCATTTTTGTCCAGGCCTGTTCCATGAGTTAATTTTTTTAAAATAATTCTGTTGAAGCATGGTTAAAAAGCAAAGTCTGACTTTCATTGGTTAACATTCATGGATTTTTTTTTTATTATTGCTTTTGTCAGATTAAAGTTATTTATGTGACCATTGTGAGTTTTTCTTTCATTGACCGAAGGGTACCAACAATTTTGTCCACGTGTGTATATTCATGTAGATGATTCTGTCCAGCCATCTGCTGTTTCCTCCATCATCGCTCACTCATGTCGTGGTGAAGAGTTTCACTTCCCCAAACATCAAAGCACCAGGTCACTGTCCACGTCATCACACACCACATGGTTGGACCAGTTCTTATGATCTGTTACACTGATTTTCTAGACATTTCTGTTGGACTCTTGCAAACGTGTCCTGAACTGATGAGCCGTTGAACCTCGAATTCACCAATGGAGAGGAAAGTTCAAAGCGTTCACCTTTCCGCTTCTGATGCAGCGAGTGAGGAGACAGGACGGATAAAACACGCCTAATGATTCTCTCAGTGCAGTGTTGTGATGTGGATAAGAATCTGTGGTTGACTCCGAGTGGCGCAGTGGTTAAAGCGCTCACCCTATCATCCGGAGATCGCTAGTTCGAATCCCGGGTGGTGCTGTAACCTCTCGCAGCCGGAGGTCTAGAGAGAGCTGATTGGCCGAGCTCTCTCAGAGGGGAGGGATGAGAGGTACTTAGTGCTCCCACATTAATCACGGCTCTACAGCCAATCAGGGGCGTCTGTGAGCTCGCGCAACGGAGGGAGCGGATAGCGCTGTCCTCCGAGTGTGTTACGCCGCCCCCAACGGTGCGCGAGCGAGCATTTCGAAAAGATGCGGT
This sequence comes from Clarias fuscus, assembly GCA_030347435.1. Taxonomy (NCBI): domain Eukaryota; kingdom Metazoa; phylum Chordata; class Actinopteri; order Siluriformes; family Clariidae; genus Clarias; species Clarias fuscus. The sequence continues at coordinate 33,075,391 of CM059212.1, forward strand.
CGGCTGGCGTCACGTGGTTCGGAGGAAACACGTGATAGTCTTCGGCCCTCCCGGCTGAGTGGTAGTAGTAGCCTTAATGTAGGAGCCCCCTACTGACGGGGAGGAATTGGACACGACTAAATTAGGGAGAAAATCAGGGGGAAAAAAAAAAAAAAAAAAAAAAAAAAAAAAGAATGTGACGGACAGGAACATCAGGAGGTGGAGAATAACAGCACTGTAGTTCCTCATACTGCGCCGCATGTAGAGTTCTGTCTCTGCTGTGTCTCCAAGAGTTCCCTTCCTTTCTTTATTGTATTTTATTTCATCTGTACAGTCTTGTCTTTCTCTTTACTGTATCGCAGTGACGTTACAGAAGTGTGACTTTGTACTGACAAAGTGCAGCTCTGCGCATTTACAATCATCATTAAACCTTAGCCGTGGTTTTAATCAGAAACTTGTACGGTTCAGTGTTACACCGATCAGACCCCCGGGTGTGTGAGTTTGTTCATAAACAGTGAAACACAGCGATGTGTCGTTCAGGCATCACACTTTTGAGAGAACGAGTAAGGAGTCTGAGTGAGTTACAGGCTTCTCCAGGTTAGCCAGTGTGTGGCGCTGTTCACACGCACGGTCTGAGAAACGCAAAGTTTCATAAAAGAATAAAAACTCTGGTTAGGGGGCGCTATAGAGCCTATTATGGAGTAGGTCGTGTTTTGTCGGGCTCTCGCTGAACAATAACATTTAATATGTTAAAATCCCTTTTTTAATTTCTAGTTTATTTCAGTGACTTGTCAGCAATACTTTATCATAACTTAGTGACAAGTTTAGTACTTTTTTTTTGTTGTCGGATATGGCTGCAAGCTTGAGAAAATACAATGTCAGTGGCTCATCCAGCACTAGGCCCAGCACATCCTCGGCCCTCAGCAGAGTGCACTGACTGAAAAACTGAACTCCATTAAGAGTGACAGACGCTCAAGGCCGAAATCAGTTGCGCTGCGTCAACTCACGTAGAAATGGACCAGATTAAGGCTACTGTGAAGGATATGGAAGGCGGACTGTCTACATGGTCGGATGAAGTGGTCACAATGCAAACTACAATAACGAGCCTGCAGGCAGAATTGACCAAACTGAAAGCGAGGTATGACGATATGGAAGGGAAAATGCGGCGATGCAACATTCGAGTTGTGGGCATTCCGGAAGAACCAGGGTCAAGCTCCACCGTGTCGGTTTCTAAATTACTGACCGAAGTTCTGCAGATGGACAAGGACCTCCTTATTGACCATTCATATAGAAATTCCGGGCCCAAGAAGCAAGAAGGGAAACCACGCACCATTGTCGCCTAGTTACACTACCATCAGGACTGTATGGAGGTACTGTGTCGTTCGCTTTAATGGGGAGCAAATAGCCATATTTCCCCATTACACTCCGAGTATGGCCAAGGCTCATGTAGCATAATCTGAGGTTAGAAAACGCTTACGATGACAGGACGGTGTGCGCTTCTGCATTTTATATCCTGCGCAACTCAGGCCAAAGGCCATGCACTATGGTAAGCATAGCGTTATTACTCCCGCAGAAGCCAGTCTTTAACTACTGAAGGATGTTAATTTTTTGTAACGTTGGCACATGGATGGTAAACACAGTACTGACTGGGGAACAAAAAAAAAAAAGAACTTTAGTGGTTTATTACAAGTTATGTTGAAGTTTCCGTTTTTTTGTTCCAGTAGAATGTTATATGTAATTAATACTTCATAACCATAATAATGTTTAGACCTGTTTATATATTTAAAAAGTTCATAAGACGGTTCAGTGAGAGCCTGATTTTGGCTCAATAGGATACAAATAAGCACAATGTGAGGATTTGTTGGTGTGGGTTGGTTTAATCACCTGGTTTTAATGTGTGATTGGGTTCGGGTTCATGCCAGTCAGCAGTACTTTTTAAAATTATTTTTATCACTCTTTTTTTTTTTGCTTTCTTTTATTTGTGGCTCTATTATACTTTTTAGAAATCTGGAGCTACACTTTTGCTATTAACTTTTTATGACAAAAATAGGTTGTTTCTTCTAGATATTCTAATGGATGTTTGGTCAGTTTTGTTAGTTGGAATGGTAAATCTCTTAACCATCCTGTGAAAAGGAAACAAGTCCTTATTCATTTGCAACAACTCAAAGCTGATATTGTTTTTCTTCAAGAGACCCATTTACGCCCATGTGACCAATCTAAACTAAGGGAGGTGTGGATCGGACAAGTATATCACTCCAACTTCCGCTCAAAGGCGAGGGGGGCTGCTATTCTGATTAATAAAAACTTACCATTTGCACTACAACTGCATTGTAAACCCTAATGCTGAAAGTAATTAAACACATTTAGTACTGATTACTTAAATAATTGCAATTAGGTCAAATTAATAGACCTTTTTGGGTATTCAGAGCTTTTTGGTATTTATGAGTTTGTAGAAATTACACTTTTCAAGTTAGCTGAACAAATTTGATATTTTAAGTAATCGTAAGTGCTTAAGTAACAGTAACTGTCACCTTAAAGTTCCACCAACATAAACTCTATAGACCACTGGTGGCTCAGTGGTAAGTATTTCGCCTGCCATGCGAAAGGCCTGGGTTTGATTCCCGGGCCGGATTGTCTGCAATAATTTATTTGATTTGTAACAAAGTTCAACAAACGCAAAAATTGATAGTTCTGTTTACTTAAAATTGGAAACATCATTACTTGAAAAAATTGATGTAACTGATTACCTCAAATATTTTGAGTTTTGCCAACTTAATTGGGTTTACAGTGTGTAGATGCAGATACTGCTTGGGATGATGAAGGTTTTTTTGATAACTTTCTGTCTCGGATCCCAAATATGACAACCCACCACATAGGGTTACCACCCATCATAAGAGGTGATATAAATTGCGTTCTTTCCACTGCAGTTGCTGTAAAAAAAACCCTTTCCTGGAGGCTTATGGATTGTCAGATGTTTGGCGTTTCCGAAATCCTACTACAAGAAAATATTCATTTTATTCTCCATTACATAATACTTTTTCACGCATAGATTATTTTCTTGTTGATAAAATACTTCTTCCTCTTGTAACAGATTGGGATTATGAAGCCATAGTGGTATCAGACCACTCTCAACTGACTCTGTCAGTCCATATACCCAGTGTAGGACCTAACTATCGTCCATGGAGATTTAACTTCTTGCTTCTTTCAGACGAGAAGTTAGTGAGCTTTATGAGATCAGAGATAGAGTTTTTTTTAAATGTCAACCAAACACCAGGTATGTCATCCTCAACAGTTTTGGAATCCTTAAAGGCACATCTAAGGGGGCAGATTATTTCATTTTGTGCAAAACAAAAGGAGTCCAGCGAACAATTTAAAAATTAGCAGATAAGATAAAGGAATTGGACTCAATATGCAGTGTGTCACATACACCAACTATACTCAAACAACGCCTACTATTACAAGCAGAGGGAAAACAGGTAGACTGTTGGCCAATCTGTTGCGGCAGCGATCGGCTAAACAAGCTATACCCGAAATTAACAATGATCAGGGTATAAAGTGTACTGATAATTTAACAATCAATAGCTGTTTCCTACACTATTATAAATCACTTTATACTGCTCCTTCATCTGTTGACACCTCAACAAAATGTATGTATTCCTACAATAAGTGTAGATACAGCATCACAATTAAATGAGTCCATATCTGATACAGAAATAGCCATAGCAATATGAAGTATGCAGTCTGGTGAATCACATGGACCAGACGGATATCATTCAGAACTTTTAAAAACCTTTTCCAATCAGCTCTCTCCTCGATTGGTGTCAGTTTTCAGAGGAAGCTTTTCCTCTGGATCATTACCTAAAACGTTATCTCCTTAATTTTAAAGAAAGAAATTAACCCTCCTGACTGTAGTTCATATCGTCCAACTTCATTGTTGAATACAGATACGAAATTCTTAGCAAAAGTTTTGGCCCTCCATCTGGAGAAAGTTATGCATTGTGTTATTTCACCTGATCAAACAGACTTTATAAATAACAGATACTCTTAGTTTAATATTAGGCACATGTTGAATGTTATCTATAACCCATCTCTATCTGACAATTTGGAAACAATTATTTCTCTCGATGCTAAAAAAGCATTTGATCGAGTGAATTGGGATTTTCTTTTCTACACTCTTGGTAAATTTGGTTTCGGCCCTAAATTTATACCATGGATAAAAGTGCTATACTCATCCCCACTGGCTGCCGTTCAGACAAATAACAACTTATCCCCTTTCTTTGAGCTTCAACGTGGTACAAGACAGGGGTGCCCTTTGTCACCCCTTCTCTTTGCTTTGGCTATTGAACCATTGGCTATCTCATTAAGGGAAATGCATAGCCAATGGTATCTCTCTTGGTGGTGTGGAAAAGTTTCCCTTTATGCTGATGACATGTTGCTTTTCATATCTGATCCTCCTCATAGCTAAAAACGATAGAGCACAGTTTTTTTATTCAATCCCCTTTAAGATTACTTCCAGAAAAAGTAAATATCTAGGGATTTGGGTAACACATACTGTAACCATGCCGATCTGTACATGGTGAATTATCAGCTTCTACTTTCCAAAATAAAGTTAGATCTTGAACGATGGGACCTGATACCTCTCTCCTTGGGTGGAAGAATAAACACAATTAAAATGAATCTGTTTAAAAAATTCCTTTACCTATTTCAGTGTCTTCCAATCTTTTTAACAAAATAATTTTTTAATACCTTGAGTAGTCAGATTTCTACTTTTATTTGGAATAAAAAACAACCACATATTAAACATAGTATTCTATGGAGGCCCCATGAATTAGGAGGAATGGCACTTCCAAACTTTCTTTATTATTATTGGGCTGCTAATTTGAGGGCAATGTTATTCTGGGCGCAGTATGATGTCAATCCTACCATCTAGGTAGCTATATAGGAAGCATAAATGGGATCAATATCTCTCTTATCATTACTATGTCCTAAATGGCCACAAAAACAGCACACATCTTGTTTTACTTCAAACCCACTGGTTATACACTCCATTAAAATTTGGAATCAGTTTCAGAATTCATTTCAAGCTTACTGATCTATCTTTGATTGCACCACTGAATGGGCACTGTATGTTGACTCCGTCCTATACAGATAATGCTTTTGGGGTTTGGTTTAAGTGTGGTAGTGTGTCATTATACGATCTTTACACTGATAAAATCATTTGCTCATTTGAACCACTTATACAAAAGTTTAACATTACCAGGACACATTTTTATAGATATCTACAGCTGAGGAATTTCATTTCCTGTAATTCTGACTCTTTCCCTTTGTCTCCTTCTCCATCCCTCTTAGATTCTGTTTGTAGCTGTAAACCTGATGCTAAACAGATGATTAGTGCTGTATACAAGTTATTAAGCACAAGTAACTCAGCCACATTAGATGTACTTCAAGGCAAATGGGAAAATTACATACAAAAACAATTTCAGATAAACTGTGGCAAAAAATACATACATAGAATTTACTCAACATCAGTTTACCTCAAACACACAGTCGTTCAATTTAAAATTGTCCACCGGCTTCACTGGTCCAAGGTAAAACTGGCAAGGATTAGAGAGGACTTTGATCCCACATGTGACAGATGTAAGCAGGAACCAGTTGGGTTAGGGTTAGCCTTAACCCTGGAGAAGAATTGGGGCCCTCGGGGCCCTTGGTCAGAAACTATGTCCTCAGGGATGCCATAAATTCGGAAAACCTGGTTAAATAGGGTTTCAGCTTTCTCTTTAGCTGAGGGGATGTTTTGTAATGGAATGAGACGGAAGGATTTGGTGAAGCGATCAACTTTTACCAGAATACAGGTATGGCCTTCGGAACGAGGGAGGTCCGTAACAAAATCCACTCCTAGCTGTGACTATGGACGCCGGGGCACTGAAAGGGGTAATAGTTTTCCCGCCGGTAGATGTCTGGAAGGTTTAGTTGTAGCGCAGTCCCGGCATCCCCTCACGTACCTTCTGACCTGTTCTGCCATGTTGGGCCACCAGAAGCGCTCTTTGAGGAATGAGAGGGTTTGATGTGTCCCAGGGTGACATGGAAGTATGCACTTGATGGAGGAGGGTGTCTCGTTGAGTTGTGGACATTGTCATTGGGCTCAGTTGTCAAAGACTGACGAATCTTGTCCTCCGTCTGCCATTGAATTGGAGAGACAAACAGGGTTGAAGGAAGTATACTCTCAGGAAGTTCCAGGGTCTCTTCCGCTTCGTGGTGACGGGAAAGAGCGTCAGCCTTACTTTTCTTGTTCCTGGTCTATAACTCATGTTGAAGTGCAATCCGGTGAAAAGGAGTGCCCATCTGGCCTCTCGCTGGTTGAGGCGTTTGGCGTCCCGTAGATACTCCGAGTTCCTATGATCAGTTAAGAACAGAAAAGGGTGCACGGCCCCCTCTAACCAGTGTCTCCACTCCTCCAATGCAAGCTTGATGGCAAGGAGCTCTCGATTCCCGATGTCATAATTCCTTACGGCAGATGACAGCTTCTGGGAGAAGAAAGCGCAGGGAGGAGGTTTCCCCTGCTGCTGAGAGAGGATGGCTCCAACTCCTGACTGTGAGGCGTCGACTTCTACGAGAAATGGTTTGCTGGGATCCGGGAGAACTAAGATAGGTGCTGAGGTGAACACCTTCTGGAGAATAGACATAGCTTTGGTGGCCTCAGTGTTCCAGGAGAGGGTTTTGGTTTGCCCTTCAGGAGGTTCGTTAGTGAGGAGACAAGTAAGCTGTAGTTTTGGATAAATCTACAGTAAAAATTCGCAAAACTCAAAAATCGTTGGAGCTGTTTGATGTTTGTTGGGATCGGCCAAGTCTGAATAGCCTCCACTTTGGGAGTGATGAATGCCTGATTGGGGTGATGAATGCGGTTTTCCATTCGTCTCCCTCTTGTATTCGAATGAGGTTGTAGGCGTTCCAGAGGTCCAGCTTGGTGAAAATGTGCGCCCCTCGTAACTGTTCCAGAGCTGCTGGGACGAGATGAAGTGGGTAATTGAATTTTACCGTTATTTTATTTAGGGCTTGGTAGTCAATACAGGGGCCGAGCCCCCCATCCTTTAGCCACAAAGAAAAAACTCGAAGCAGCTGGGGAGGTGGATGGTCGAATGTACCCTTGTTGGAGAGCCTCCTCAATGTAATCCTCCATGGCCTTCTGTTCGGGAATGGAGAGAGAGTAGATCTTTCCTTTGGGCACTGGTTCAAGGGAAGAAGGTAAATGGCACAGTCCCATGGTCGATGAGGTGGCAGCTGAGAGGCTTGGCGAGGACAGAAAATGTCCCTGAAATGGGAGTGGGTCTTGGGGATGGTTAATTGGAGCTGATCATTGGGGCTCTCTACTGACGTGGTGTTATCAGAAAGGATGGGTTTTGTGTGTAGACACCAATTCATACACTCCGACCCCCACGTCAGGATTTCTTCACTGTTTCAAGAGATAATGGGGTCTCTAGAATGACATCAGAGATGGACCGCTCCAGAACCAGAAATTTAATGTGTTCTTGATGTAACCAACCCATTCGCATAGTGATAGGCAGGATGGTGTAACGGACCCATCCACCCCGAGCGGGAGCCCCGGTGACGCAGCACATCTTGAACTGCGTCGGGTGGATCACGGGATTATGGAATCGGTGACATAAAGCGGCGGAGATAAAGTTGCTGGGGTACCCCGAATCCAGGAGTGCCTTTACTGTAACAGACAGAGAAACAGTATCAAGGACTACAGCTGTTGTTAAGGGAGCCATAGGTTTACCAAGGTATGAAATTTCGCTCACCTTTGGACGGGGAGGACATGTCAGACGGACATGTCCCTTCTCTGCACAGTAAAGGCAGAGTCCATGGGTCAGCTGATGCTGTCTTCCGGTGGGTGTGATTCTGGAGAGAGATTGCAGCCTCAGGCGTGGATCCAGTCCTTGTCGGAACTTTGTCAGGAGCGCGGCCTCATTCCACCCACTGACGGTGGCTAGGGTTCTGAAAGTCAACACATATTCATTCACCTTGATTGAGCTTGAATAGTTTCTTGCCAGCGGTAGAAAAGTCAGCTGATTGGGTGTAAACCTCCCGGAAGTAGGTTAGAAATTCCTGATAGTGATGGACTACACTACCATCCTGCTGCCAAATGCCCTCTGCCCACTGGAGAACCTTACCGGTAAGTAGTGAGATTATATATGCTATCTTTGACCGATCTGTGGGAAACCTGAGAGGCTGCATCTCGAATGTGAGGTCGGACTGGAGAAGAAATCTGTTGCTGTTCTCTGTCTCACCACTGTAGTGCGGTGGCGCTGCCATGGGACTGGCATGAGTGGTTGGAGCTGCCAAAGAAGTGTTTGTTGACGGAAGTGGTTCGGTGGAGGTGAAGATTTGGCGTAGTCGCTCCACCAGCTCAAGTAACGGATCCGGACCCGTCGGGTTCATTGTTTTATGGGTCTGACCTTCTGTTACACAGACTGAGACAATGATCTTGAACTGAACGGGTGTTTTATTGACAGTTTGTGGATTAATGAAAACACTGAATGGAAGGTAACTGGAAAGTCTTAGCTGTGTGGATGACAGAGCTGGTGGAAGCCTGGAGACGAACAACGAAGACGTAGAACATTCAACGGGGACGGAGCAGGAGACGAGACGTAAGATCAGAAGACAAGATGGGGAATTCGGAGACGATACGAGGAGCCAGGAGATGGGATGATACACGAAGCATGCTCAGGTAGGTTGCGGAGTCTGTTTCCGTGATTGAGGTCAGACGCTGAGTGCGGGGAAGTGAGGTGTATTTAAGGTGTAGTGTTAATGTGAATCAGGTGTGTTTTTTTTTTTGTTTGTTTGTTTTTTGGGGTGGGGGGAGGGGTATGGGTAGAAAAAAAATTTGTACATGGTATGAATGCATGTATATGTAACTTGCTAATATTTCCAATAAAAAGACTTTTTTTGTTTTTGGAAACACTTCGGCCCTCCCAACTGACTGATCTTAATGTGGAGCCCCCTAGTGACAGGGAGGAAGTGAGTACAACTAAATCAGGGAAAAATCAGAAAGAAAATAATTCCAGAATGAGAAACGCTCCAAAACAACTGTAAGAGCTGGATCTGATATAAGACACAGAGAAGCAAAGTCTGTGTGTGTGTGTGTGTGTGTGTGTGAGAGAGAGAGAAAGAAAGTTTATTGTTTATTGATATACAATCTGTTGCATCAGCAGAGTCTGGGTAAAGTTCATCTTGAATATAAAACTGTGACCCTGAATTACACAACGTACAGGGACAGACAGACATAAAGACAGACAGGCATGACTAACATAAATAGATGAGTAAGTGATGATGGTGTGTGTGTGTGTCTCAGCGTTGGATCAGAGAATAACTTCAGATCAGATGTAGTGAACATAAACAGAGCTCAGTTTATTAATTAATGAATTAATCAGTTTATTAATATAAACACTACTGCGACTCAGGAAGAACAGATCTGGATTAGGAGTCAGTGTGATTAGAGCAGGACTGAGACGTTTCCATGGTTACAGAGAGACGGGTGTGGTCTCCAACTCTTTAGGGAACGTAGCATAACCTGCACTTTCATTCCTCACCACAAGGGCCGCGCCGTTTACACTCTCATCCTTCACCATGAGGAGGAACGCCTTTGCTACCTGCTCCACCCTGCACACACACACATAGAATCTCTGGTAAAACTTTTTGCATCTGAATCAACAGAATGGTTTCTTTCAAAAACAGAGAGAGAGAGAAAGAGACAGATATACACAGACAGAAAGAGAGGGAGAGACTTGAGTCTCCACACCGGCCTCAGAGGCCATGGTGCCCCGCCCACTCTCTCTCTCACTATAAACTTGATATACACACGTGGACAAAACTGTTGGTACCCTTCGGTCAATGAAAGAAAAACTCACAATGGTCACAGAAATAACTTTAATCTGACAAAAGTAATAATAAAAAAAAATTCTATGAATGTTAACCAATGAAAGTCAGGCATTGCTTTTCAACCATGCTTCAACAGAATTATTTTAAAAAATGAACTCATGGAACAGGCCTGGACAAAAATGATGGTACCCCTAACTTAATAGTTTGTTGCACAACCTTTTGAGGCAATCACTGCAATCAAACGATTCCTGTAACTGTCAATGAATCTTCTGCACCTCTCTGCAGGTATTTTGGCCCACTCTTCATGAGCAAGCTGCTCCAGCTGTTTCTGGTTTGAAGGGTACCTTTTCCAAAGATGCTCAATAGGATTGAGGTCAGGGCTCATAGAAGGCCACTTTAGAATAGTCCAATGTTTTCCTCTTAGCCATTCTTGGGTGTTTTTAGCTGTGTTTTGGGTCATTGTGCTGTTGCAAGACCCATGACCTGCGACTGAGACCCAGCTTTCTGACACTGGCCAGCACATTTCTCTCTAGAATCCCTTGATAGTCTTGAGATTTCATTGTACCCTGCACAGATTCAAGACACCCTGTGCCAGATGCAGCAAAGCAGCCCCAGAACATAACAGAGCCTCCTCCATCTTTCACAGTAGGGACAGTGTTCTTTTCTTGATATGCTTCAAGTATAATTAGCAAAATTTGCCTTGGCAAAAAGTTCCATTTTTGTCTCATCTGTCCATAGGACATTCTCCCAGAAGCTTTGTGGCTTGTCAACATGTAGTTTGGCATATTCCAGTCTGGCTTTTTTATGATTTGTTTTCAACAATGGTGTCCTCCTTGGTCGTCTCCCATGTAGTCCACTTTGGCTCAAACAACGACGGATGGTGCGATCTGACACTGATGTTCCTTGAGCATGAAGTTCACCTTGGATCTCTTTAGAAGTCTTTCTGGGCTCTTTTGTTACCATTCAGATTATCCGTCTCTTTGATTTGTCATCAATTTTCCTCCTGCGGCCACGTTCAGGGAGGTTGGCTACAGTCCCATGGATCTTAAATTTCTGAATAATATGTGCAACTGTAGTCACAGGAACATCTAGCTGCTTGGAAATGGTCTTATAGCCTTTACCTTTAACATGCTTGTCTATAATTTTCTTTCGAATCTCTTTCCTTCGCTTCCTCTGGTCCATGTTGAGTGTGGTACATACCATGTCATCAAACAACACAGTGACTACCTGGAGCCCTATATATAGGCCCACTGACTGATTACAAGATTGTAGACACCTGTGATGCTAATTAGTGGACACACCTTGAAGTAACATGTCCCTTTGGTCACATTATTTTCAGTATTTTCTAGGGGTACCATCATTTTTGTCCAGGCCTGTTCCATGAGTTAATTTTTTTAAATAATTCTGTTGAAGCATGGTTGAAAAGCAATGTCTGACTTTCACTGGTTAACATTCATAGAATTTTTTAAAAACTATTACTTTTGTCAGATTAAAGTTATTTATGTGACCATTGTGAGTTTTTCTTTCATTGACCGAAGGGTACCAACAATTTTGTCCACGTGTGTATTTTAAGTGAAAAACATTCACTAATAAAAGAAATATTTAAAAAATTAAATAAATAAAGTCTTCCGAAAACTTGGCAGGACGCCAATCAGCCTTCTGCACCTCATTCACACCCAGCGCGTGCGCAGAGGGAGAGAGAGAGACAGAGAGAGAGAGAGAGAGAGAAAGAGAGACAGAGAGAGAGAGAGGAGAGAGACACCCACTCGATGATGGGGAACTTGTCCAGGAGACTCTGGGTCACAGAGACCATATTGTGAAATTGTCCTGTTTTGTCCTCTTGTTTAAACGAGTCGATCAGAGCCGTCCTGACGAAACTCGGACACAGAGCATTAATCCTCACACCGTAACCTGACACCTGAGAGGCTGCCTGTACACACACACACACACACCCACACACACACACACACAGTATTTACATATTCAGTATATAACAGTATATAACAAATTCTCTCTCTAAAATCTTTTTTTCTTTATGATTCTGACTTGTGTGTGTGTGTGCATCTGTGTGTGTGTATGTGTGTGCGTCTGTGTGTGTGTGTGTCAGTTCCACACCGTGGCGTTTCAGGCTTTTATTCACCAGGTTACTTCATAAACACTATAATCACTTCTGATAAATATATATACTGTATATGTAGCTGCTTAGTGAGACCGCACAGACATAACACACACACACACACACACACACACACACACACACACCTGGTAATAAGTTAATAATCTCACTAGCTAAGTAGTTTATCTATTAAGAGGATAAATCCGTACAGCGAGAGCGCGAGAGAATCCCACCACACCGTGTTTGGTTGCTGTGTAGACTGGAGCTGATGGAAGTGGACCGAGACCTGGACACACACACACACACACATTTTAAAAGTAAAAACTGTGAGTTCAGTCACCTAGGTACAGCTCTGTCACTCTCTCTCTCTCTCACACACACACACGCACGCACGCACGCACGCACGCACGCACGCACGCACGCACGCACGCACGCACGCACACACACAGAGCATCTTTGATTCACTTCCTTCCCTCCACACCTGCCAGCGACGCTACATTGATAATAACGCCTCCGTTTCCACCGTTCTGTTTCTTCATGTGATCCAGAGCCAAATATGTTCCTTTCACCATTCCTGTCTGTTAAACACACACACACAGAAATTATGTTAAATCAGTGTAACACTTTTTGTCCAATAAGGAATTTTATAAAACTTTGTCATGTTGTTATGTTAGTAATAATTAGTTAGTATGTTAGGGGGGCATGTATGAGTCTTGTGTAGTAAGTGTTATGTAGTAAGGGGCGTGTAGTGAGTGTTGTGTTGTGAGGGGTGTGTTGTGAGTGTTGTGTAGTGAGTGTTGTGTAGTGAGGGGCGTGTAGTGAGTGTTGTGTAGTGAGTGGCATGTCGTGAGTGTTGTGTAGTGAGTGTTGTGTAGTGAGGGGTGTGTCGTAAGTGTTGTGTCGTGAGTGTTGTGTAGTGAGGGGTGTGTTGTGAGTGTTGTGTAGTGAGTGTTGTGTAGTGAGTGTTGTGCCGTGAGTGTTGTGTAGTGAGTGTTGTGTAGTGAGGGGTGAGTCGTGAGTGTTGTGTAGTGAGTGTTGTGTAGTGAGGGGTGTGTCGTAAGTGTTGTGTAGTGAGTGTTGTGTAGTGAGGGGCGTGTAGTGAGTGTTGTGTAGCGAGGGGCGTGTAGTGAGTGTTGTGCCGTGAGTGTTGTGTAGTGAGTGTTGTGTAGTGAGTGTTGTGTAGTGAGGGGTGAGTCGTGAGTGTTGTGTAGTGAGTGTTGTGTAGTGAGGGGTGTGTCGTAAGTGTTGTGTCGTGAGTGTTGTGTAGTGAGGGGTGTGTTGTGAGTGTTGTGTAGTGAGTGTTGTGTAGTGAGTGTTGTGCCGTGAGTGTTGTGTAGTGAGTGTTGTGTAGTGAGTGTTGTGTAGTGAGGGGTGAGTCGTGAGTGTTGTGTAGTGAGTGTTGTGTAGTGAGGGGTGTGTCGTAAGTGTTGTGTAGTGAGTGTTGTGTAGTGAGGGGCGTGTAGTGAGTGTTGTGTAGCGAGGGGCGTGTAGTGAGTGTTGTGCCGTGAGTGTTGTGTAGTGAGTGTTGTGTAGTGAGTGTTGTGTAGTGAGGGGTCAGTCGTGAGTGTTGTGTAGTGAGTGTTGTGTAGTGAGGGGTGTGTCGTAAGTGTTGTGTCGTGAGTGTTGTGTAGTGAGGGGTGTGTTGTGAGTGTTGTGTAGTGAGTGTTGTGTAGTGAGGGGTGAGTCGTGAGTGTTGTGTCGTGAGTGTTGTGTAGTGAGGGGTGTGTTGTGAGTGTTGTGTAGTGAGTGTTGTGTAGTGAGTGTTGTGCCGTGAGTGTTGTGTAGTGAGTGTTGTGTAGTGAGTGTTGTGTAGTGAGGGGTGAGTCGTGAGTGTTGTGTAGTGAGGGGCGTGTAGTGAGGGGCGTGTAGCGAGGGGCGTGTAGTGAGTGTTGTGCCGTGAGTGTTGTGTAGTGAGTGTTGTGTAGTGAGGGGTGTGTCGTAAGTGTTGTGTCGTGAGTGTTGTGTAGTGAGGGGTGTGTTGTGAGTGTTGTGTAGTGAGTGTTGTGTAGTGAGGGGTGAGTCGTGAGTGTTGTGTCGTGAGTGTTGTGTAGTGAGTGTTGTGCCGTGAGTGTTGTGTAGTGAGTGTTGTGTAGTGAGTGTTGTGTAGTGAGGGGTGAGTCGTGAGTGTTGTGTAGTGAGTGTTGTGTAGTGAGGGGTGTGTCGTAAGTGTTGTGTCGTGAGTGTTGTGTAGTGAGTGTTGTGTAGTGAGTGTTGTGTAGTGAGGGGTGAGTCGTGAGTGTTGTGTAGTGAGTGTTGTGTAGTGAGGGGTGTGTCGTAAGTGTTGTGTCGTGAGTGTTGTGTAGTGAGGGGTGTGTTGTGAGTGTTGTGTAGTGAGTGTTGTGTAGTGAGGGGTGAGTCGTGAGTGTTGTGTCGTGAGTGTTGTGTAGTGAGGGGTGTGTTGTGAGTGTTGTGTAGTGAGTGTTGTGTAGTGAGTGTTGTGCCGTGAGTGTTGTGTAGTGAGGGGTGAGTCGTGAGTGTTGTGTAGTGAGTGTTGTGTAGTGAGGGGTGTGTCGTAAGTGTTGTGTAGTGAGTGTTGTGTAGTGAGGGGCGTGTAGTGAGTGTTGTGTAGCGAGGGGCGTGTAGTGAGTGTTGTGCCGTGAGTGTTGTGTAGTGAGTGTTGTGTAGTGAGTGTTGTGTAGTGAGGGGTGAGTCGTGAGTGTTGTGTAGTGAGTGTTGTGTAGTGAGGGGTGTGTCGTAAGTGTTGTGTCGTGAGTGTTGTGTAGTGAGGGGTGTGTTGTGAGTGTTGTGTAGTGAGTGTTGTGTAGTGAGGGGGGAGTCGTGAGTGTTGTGTAGTGAGTGTTGTGTAATGAGGGGCGTGTAATGAGGGGCGTGTAGTGTGTGTTGTGTAGTGAGGGGCGTGTAGTGAGGGGCGTGTAGTGAGTGTTGTGTAGCGAGGGGCGTGTAGTGAGTGTTGTGCCGTGAGTGTTGTGTAGTGAGTGTTGTGTAGTGAGGGGTGAGTCGTGAGTGTTGTGTAGTGAGTGTTGTGTAGTGAGAGGTGTGTAGTGAGTGTTGTGTAGTGAGTGTTGTGTAGTGAGGGGCGTGTAGTGAGTGTTGTGTAGCGAGGGGCGTGTAGTGAGTGTTGTGTAGTGAGTGTTGTGTAGTGAGGGGTGTGTTGTGAGTGTTGTGTAGTGAGTGTTGTGTAGTGAGGGGTGAGTCGTGAGTGTTGTGTCGTGAGTGTTGTGTAGTGAGGGGTGTGTTGTGAGTGTTGTGTAGTGAGTGTTGTGTAGTGAGTGTTGTGCCGTGAGTGTTGTGTAGTGAGGGGTGAGTCGTGAGTGTTGTGTAGTGAGTGTTGTGTAGTGAGGGGTGTGTCGTAAGTGTTGTGTAGTGAGTGTTGTGTAGTGAGGGGCGTGTAGTGAGTGTTGTGTAGCGAGGGGCGTGTAGTGAGTGTTGTGCCGTGAGTGTTGTGTAGTGAGTGTTGTGTAGTGAGTGTTGTGTAGTGAGGGGTGAGTCGTGAGTGTTGTGTAGTGAGTGTTGTGTAGTGAGGGGTGTGTCGTAAGTGTTGTGTCGTGAGTGTTGTGTAGTGAGGGGTGTGT
The DNA here is from genome assembly GCA_030347435.1 of Clarias fuscus. Taxonomy (NCBI): domain Eukaryota; kingdom Metazoa; phylum Chordata; class Actinopteri; order Siluriformes; family Clariidae; genus Clarias; species Clarias fuscus. The sequence continues at coordinate 33,090,898 of CM059212.1, forward strand.
TGTGAGTGTTGTGTAGTGAGTGTTGTGTAGTGAGGGGGGAGTCGTGAGTGTTGTGTAGTGAGTGTTGTGTAATGAGGGGCGTGTAATGAGGGGCGTGTAGTGTGTGTTGTGTAGTGAGGGGCGTGTAGTGAGGGGCGTGTAGTGAGTGTTGTGTAGCGAGGGGCGTGTAGTGAGTGTTGTGCCGTGAGTGTTGTGTAGTGAGTGTTGTGTAGTGAGGGGTGAGTCGTGAGTGTTGTGTAGTGAGTGTTGTGTAGTGAGAGGTGTGTAGTGAGTGTTGTGTAGTGAGTGTTGTGTAGTGAGGGGCGTGTAGTGAGTGTTGTGTAGCGAGGGGCGTGTAGTGAGTGTTGTGTAGTGAGGGGCGTGTAGTGAGTGTTGTGTAGTGAGGGGCGTGCACATTTCCACATGATACATTACCAGGTTTATGGAGATGGTTTTCTCCCAGTGTTTCTCATCTGCGATTCCTGCGTTGTTACAGAAGATGTCTATGCGGCTGAATTTACTGAGAATCTTCTGAAACGCTTCTGTAATGAACACAGAGCAGACAGACAGCTGTGACCTGTCTCAGTCCCTCTAAACTCACTGCACCTGTTTAACACTTGTCCGATCATTCGAGACAACTTTGTGTCAGGACGAGTTCGGTTTTAAAAGCAGTCGTCCTGTAGATGTCCGCATACTGACCGTGATGTTCAGTCTGAAGCCTTTTAATATATTATCTCAGTTTTGAAAATAATATATAATAAACGTTCACATCGATAAGATTCTCACTGCACAACTTTCTCACGCATATCCGTTGTTCCTGGTCATCAGGGCACACGGATGAGGTTTAGCGACGGTGGACTGATGCTGTGTCTGGGGCGAAACTTTTGAGGCTTCTGAAACGCCACTGCACTATTTTCACAACAATAACAGGAATGTAGAAGTTTTTTTGGGGAATAGAACTCAAACTAACTAACACAGTTACAGTCTGAGACCAAGACGCTTTTAAGCTTTGATGTACGACTGCGACAGCTTCAACATGAACTCTCATGCTCAGGTCACTCAGTGACTTTGTGTAGCTTAATAAGTTACACACACTCCAAAAACAGTGAGGAGCCCAGATACACAGACCAGTGCTGAATACTCTTAAACTTTTGTACATTTCATTCACCGAGCAGCTAAAAGCAGTCTCAAAGACAGGACGTCCCAAAACCTGAGCTTTGGATTCCCTGCAAAAAATAGATTTTGGCTGACCAACAAACTTGGTAACTAACTAAGTTACTTAAAGGACAACCTGAATTATTTGCTTAATCTGCCCTCCTGCTGAGACTGTTGATGTATCTGTACTTTACTCAAGTAGTTTTATTAGTGGAGGCTTTTTACTTTTACTCCACTACTACAACAAATATCTGTACTTTGTACTTCACTACATTTCAGCGTGGAGCTGCATTACATAAATGCACTGGTGTGTAGTATTTAAAGTAGTAATATCGCCATGAAACATAATTCTGTGATTTGTCTTCCCTTCAGAGAACAATCAAAGTCAGAAGTGGAAAGAGACAGAAAGAGACTTTTACTACAACTTAAAGCCTACAGTGAACTAATACAAGCTCTGCATGTTTCCTGTTGAATTAGATTTGAAGGTGAGTACTTCTGTCCTTTTACTCAAGTACAAATATAAATGAAGGACTTTGAATGTAGTTAAATGTTCCCTGAAGTCTCTTGATTTTTATTCCAGTACAGGATTCATGTACTTTGCCGCCCTCTGTATTTATAGCACGTCGGAGAATAGAGTAGTGATCTGCAGCGGTATCTCTGCTGTTTAATCTGTTCGCTCTTTATCAGCTCCACTAGGTCAAATGTGACAAACAACTATTATGGAATGTTGAAGTAGACTATGAAGATGAAGAAGATAAAGAAGATATGGATGTCTTATGTAATACATGAATATGACTTCTGACGAATCTGTAAGTAGTGGTGATTGTGTTCCTTACTCTCTTAGACTCCTGAAGGGTTCACGTTCAGTTCTGTAAACACTTCTACAGGTAGTGCTGTGAGGTGAGATACAGCAGGTAAGGTAAGGTCAAGGACTCGTGAGTAATTATTGATTGGATGAAATGTCTACGCTACACATTCTCCTGTGATTTCTTGTTTTAAAAGATGAATTTCCAATGCAGGGGAGACCGGGTAAGCCCCTCCCAAACAGACAGCCCCTCCAGTTTTGTTCTCTTAGACTCAGGGTCAGAACTCACGACGTCCTGGTGGAGGAGTTAAGCCGACTCAGTGTGTGCAGTAGAAGAAATGGATTTATGAGTTAAGTGAAGTCTGACAGAAAGCTCAAACCTACCTGCAGTTCCACCTTCACTAAAACACACCTGATCTTTACAGGTTAGTCAGTTTTCTCGAGGCTCTGTGCTAGAACCTCTGTTGATGAATAACCCCAAGGTCCACTCTCCTTGTTCGGTACTGAGGTCACACCCAGGTAACGGCTGCTATCTGACATCATGTCCCCGGTGCTGCACATATTTTGAACTTCAGTTTCTCTTTGTTCACAAAAACAATTATTTAAATGTTTTTTTTTTCTGTTTCTCACTGCAGTGAGAGGTCTGTGCCTCTGAGAAGAGTGACGGAGGTGAAGATGGAAATCGGGACGGTGTGTAAAACAGGTCTGTATGTATCGGATCCCGACCGTGTTTGGGAGGATCTGATTAGACGACTCGGCAGCATGTGCAGACCTGCTGTCTCAGAGGGTGTAACAATTGACTGGGTTCCAGATGATGGTGCTTTGAAGCCCTGGAGGTGTTGAACAGGTGGAGGTGGACAGAAACAATTCTTCTTTCACATGTTTTTAACAGTTGCGTAGGAGAACGAGGTTAATGCTTTGCATATAGAGCTTATCAGCATGTCTCATCTGCACTCAACATAAATATGTACGTTTCCTGAACCAGACACACACACAAACACACACAAAAACACACTGCCCGGTAAACAGAAAGTCACCACATGGATTTAATTAAGAGATTTCCATTAGATCATTACTGCAGTGAGTAATACGGTTCTGCTGTAACAAGTTATTTAACCCTAATGCAGTGAGGAGCTTCTCATTTCTTACACACCGTGTCAGAAGATGCACAAAGTATCCATAATAAAACCACTTGTTAGTGAGACTCATCAGAAAAAATGTCTTCAGAGTGATGGGCGTGTCAGGGTAAGAAGGGAAGCTCATGAAGCGTTGCACCCATCATGTGTTATGATCTGGGGTTGCTTCAGTCGCTCAGGTCTAGGCACAGCAACGTTATGTGGCAATAAAATGAAGTCAGCTGACCACCTGAATGTCCTGAATCACCAGTACATCACATCTATGGAGGATTCTTCTTTCCTGATGGCACGCGCCGTATTCCAGAACTCAGAGTGTGAGAGATTCCTGACTAAAATATTATCAGAATGTGTGACCTCTTTTTGCACCGGCAGTGTGTATATGTGTGTACACACACACACACACACACACACACACACACACACACACACACACAGTTGCTAGCTTAGTTGGTTATGAAACACACAGACTCAGTCAGTGTTCAGGTTTAAAGTAAACATGATCTTTAACCTTTTGACGTACCTGTAAACTGCTGATCCGATGACACGTCTGCTTTATAGAACTGGGTCCGGTCCGGTCCGTACTGCTGATTGAACTGGACCTGCAGCTCCTGACCCACTGCCTCGTTCACATCCAGCATGGCCACCTGAAGGTGAACACCAACACTCACAGCTAAACATTCGGAGCAGGCTGAAATAAATCTGTGTTTCTTTAATAAGCGAGTGTTTCTGCAGGTCACCTGAGCTCCATTTTCCAGCAGGATGTGTGAGAAGGCTTTCCCCAAACCCTGAGCCGCTCCGCTCACCACAGCAACTTTCCCCTTCAGCATCTTCTCTGAGTTCAGCAGAAAGAAAATCAGGCTTCAAACAATCGGGTAACTCCTATAAGATCGAGAAATCTTTATTAATCCTGAGGGAAAGTGCAGTGCTGCAGCAGCTCAGACTAAAACGCAGACTAAACACACACACACAAGTACTTAGATGTAGGAAGAAATCATAAAAAAATGATACAATAAAATAAGATACAGCAAATACAACAAAAGTAATATTTCTATATACAAATGCGTCAGGAATCACTCGTCAGGAATTATGATATAAATGATCTCGCTGAACTCAGATAAAACCCTGTCCAAGTGTAGTTTTCTTCTGCGTTGTGTACGTGTCAACAAATAAGGCGATCCCACACTATGATGCGATTGACACGTGGTTTACTTCCGGCTTTTCAGTTTCTGTATGAAAATATAACAGACACCATCAGACAGCAGCTGAAGAATATCTAGTCTAGCCGTGCCTGTCAAACAGTGCATACTGTTACAATTTACCTTCAATACATTTAAACCTCACATGGATCATTGAAGGGAAACAGATTTAACTTTACACAATCATAAATGTGCAATTCGCGCGTGTAGCAGTGACCATTGCACAGATTCATGCTTGAATTAAACACACTTACAGAGTTCAGAACGTGCATTACTGATCTCTTAATAAAATGTTCACAAACAAACACATTTTGTACAGAAAATCTATAAACAGTAAGTAATTAACCGTATCTGGACACTTTTTGTTTTTCTTTGGGGAGCTGATAAAAACGTACCTCTCACCACAACGACATCCTGCGAACAAGAAAGGGCGCCCGGAAATGCTCTACCCTTGCACTTACACACCATGTGACTGACATGAACAATGCTTCTTAAAGAAACAAAAATAACACAACAGTACTATGATCACATGACCATTGATCACCGTGCAACTTTTCCTGATACAAATTTCAAAATAAAAGACTCCTGCATTGGCATAATTTTTAACATTACACTTGCCACACAAGAACAAGGTCCAGAAATTTCCTAGAACATGACTTCAAAATGACAAAATTTGGTTTTTATTAAAGGTGACGTTTTATTACCTGCGTGACGTAAAAACAGTGAGAGTGAAGCTGTTGATGAGAACAATGTCTTTTCTTTTTCTCTCTTTTCCTAAACATTTTGACCTTTTCCTGACCTTCCACAGCTGCACGAGGGCCGTCTACTGGGAATGAATGGTGTCCAATAAACAGCAGAATGCCCCAAAGTTCAGGATCGGTTACATGCGGGACAAACTGGGACACGAGGGTGGTCTCAGGAAGTCCAGGATAAGGAATTTGGAAGAAACATACACTCACAATGACATCAGACAGAACAAGTGTTGAGTCACATGATCTCCACTCGAACCCGAGTGATGAGGCACCACATTCACTGTGCTATGTGTGTGTGTGTGTGTGTGTGTGTGTGTAAAACAAGCACAAGAAAATAACAATGAATTCATGACTCACTCTCACACACACACAAACTTACACACACACATACACTCTCTACAGTGCTTATCCTGTACACCAGTGGCTCCCAACAGTTTTCTTTGCAGCGCCCCCTGCTTGTCTCTAAGAAAAGCTGAGCCTTCCTGACACAAACACCCCCCCCCCCCCCGAAGTCCAGATGTTCTTGCGTGCAGAGCGCATCGCTAATCTATGACCAAACCAGTTATTGTTTAGTTTTTATGATGATGTAGTTACAGTGTAATAATTACAGTGTAGTTACAGTGTATAAATAAAGTGACACATCGTCAGGTGGCGCGAGAGTAACAGACACAGTTTTCATGGTAAAACATTTACATTAACGTTTAGTGAGAAAACATCTGCAGAGATCCACAAGTTTCAACTCCAGAGTGAAACATTTAACTATCAAACACCAGAAACCTGTTAATCATTACAGTGTGTAGATTAAACACTGCTCATTAAACACAGAAACACCCACACACACACACACACACCATCAAGATTAAAGACCATTATAACCCATTACACACCAGTTAAACAAACAAATTAATTAATTATTTTAATTAATTAATTAATTAATTCTTCATTGATGATTTACAACAAAGAGCAATGTGTGTGTGTAAGAGTGTGAGTGAGTGAGTGTGTGTGTGCAGTCTTACAGTTTGTGCTGTGTCGTATCGTGTGACTCTCAGTCTGAGTCTCTGCTCCTCCAGCAGCTCGCGTCTCAGCTCACACACATTTTACACAGAGAGTAGTGCGAGGAGTCTAGAACCACCCCTTATACCTGATTGGCCAGCCCAGGTTCTGCCCAGAACTCCTGCACTGGGATTGGTCGTCAGTGTGAGTGGACCTGAGACTGTGTGAATTACAGGAGAGGGGTGCTGTTTGACTTGTTGAGCAAGTCACAGAAAAAAAAACTTCTGTTCTTCATTAGAGACTGCAAAAAACTCACAAACTGCAAAATAATACCTGAACTCGATCAACTGACGGCTTCACTCAGGTAACAGGCCACACCCCCCTTCAGCAAGCTGAAATATTAGGGTTGAAACCTGTGTGTCTTGTTGGATTAGTAAATTAAAATGATTTTTTACATGGAAATTACTGTCTGCATTTTATGCATTTTGTCTATAAACACATGTATTAACTGCAGTAGCTTAATTATCTCTCAGTTATCATCTTTAATGTGCCTTTATGTAAAAAAAAAATAAAATAAATAAAAGCATGTCTCTGGGTTGATTTTCCAAGACATAAAGCCGACCCCCTACAGCACTGACTACTGCAACCTGAAACCTAATAAAGTTAATCAGTGATTTATTTTGATCAAAGTCTGTCTGAAGTACAGATGTTCATGATTGGCTTATTGGCTGAGAGCGCCGTCACTCACTCACTGGCTTAGAGGGCTGTCATTCACTGGCTTAGAGCTCCATCACTCACTCACTCGCTTAGAGGGCGGTCAATCACTCACTGGCTTAGAGCGCGGTCAATCACTCACTGGCTCAGAGCGCAGTCAATCACTCAATTCAATTCAATTTTATTTGTATAGCGCTTTTAACAATTGACATTGTCGCAAAGCAGCTTTACACAATCAAAACAATTATATAAGTTTGTATGAGAAGTGAACATGTATGAATCAAAATGAAAAGACTGTCCCTGATGAGCAAGCCGAGGACGATGACGACAGTGGAAAAATTCCCTGAGATGGTAATAGGAAGAAACCTTGAGAGGAACCGGACTCAACAGGGAACCCATCCTCATTTGGGTGAAACAGATAGCAGGGATTGATCTGCATCATACTGTGTGAGATTGTCCTGAACTATCGAGCGACTGAAGTCACAAGTCCTCAGAGAACAGCAGTCTGCATGACTGTGTTCATGGAAAAGTGGAACTGTCCCCAGTCACGACACGCATCCAGGCAGACCACACGGGGCATCCATGCGACGAGATCTCCAACCAGAACCAGGACACCAGTACAAGTCAGACAGGTCCAGGGGGCAAAGAGGGTCTGGATAACTGGCAGCTCAGGAGCGACATGTATAGCTCGACAGAGAAACAGGTAGAGGGAAAGAGAGAGAGGGAGAGAGAGAGCAGAAAAAAAGGAGAGATGGTAGTTAGGTATGGTCACAGACAAACAATGTATAATGTGAATGTATCTTTAGTGTAGAGTACAAGCACGGCCTCAGGCAGGACTAACTATGACAGCATAACTAAAAGGGAGAGCCAGAAAGAAACACACACATGAGGGCTCCCTGAGATGTAAAGCAACCAATCACCTCACCGTCAACAAATCTGAGTGATCAATGAGAGTGGGGAAGACAGCATCTAAACATACCAGTTCACCATAATACTCTACGTCCATGAATCCCTCAGATCTACTTCTTTACCTAAGGCAAATCTATTTACAAAAATGCTTGTCTAAATAAATAGGTTTTTAGCCTAAACTTAAACACTACAATAGTCCAACCTAGAGGTGATAAAAGCATGAACTAGTTTTTCTGCATCGTTAAGTGATATCAGGATTAGGCAGAAGGAAGTTAATTAACATCCAATCTCTTATGTCCTGCACACATTGCTTAACTTTAGTAGGCTGGTTTTTCTCATCTGGTTTTGCTGAGACGTATAACTGGGTGTCATCAGCATAACAATGAAAACTAATACCATGCTTACGAATTATGTTGCCCAGAGGAAGCATGTAAAGAGAGAAAAGCAGTGGGCCTAAAACTGAACCCTGTGGAATACCAAACTCCACTTTAGAACATGCAGAATAATCACCATTTAAATCTACATACTGATAACAATCAGTCAAAAAGGATCTGAGCCACAAGAGGGCTGTTCCCTTAATTCCTACTACATTTTCTAATCTGTGAAGGGGAATACCATGATCAATGGTGTCAAAAGCTGCACTGAGGTCAAGTAATACAAGCATAGTTATGCAACCCTGATCAGAGGCCAATAGGAGGTCATTTACTACTTTAACGAGTGCTGTCTCTGTGCTGTGATGAGGCCTAAATCCTGACTGATACAGTTCATGTATGTTATTTCTATGTAGATATGAGCATAGCTGCTCCGCTACTATCTTTTCCACAATTTTAGAGATAAAAGGGAGGTTTGATATCGGCCTGTAATTGGACAGCTGACAAGGGTCAAAGTCAGATTTCTTAATTAGTGGTTTAATAACTGCTAATTTAAAGGATTTGGGAATATACCCACTGCTGAGGGAAACAGGGGTTCTGTTATTGCTGGTACTACACACGTGGACAAAATTGTTGGTACCCTTCGGTCAATGAAAGAAAAACTCACAATGGTCACAGAAATAACTTTAATTTGACAAAATTAATAATAAATAAGAATTCTATGAATGTTAACCAATGAAAGTCAGACATTGCTTTTCAACCATGCTTCAACGGAATTATAAAAAAAATGAACTCATGGAACAGGCCTGGACAAAAATGATGGTACCCCTAACTTAATAGTTTGTTGCACAGCCTTTAGAGGCAATCACTGCAATCAAACGATTCCTGTAACTGTCATTAAGACTTCTGCACCTCTCTGCAAGTATTTTGGCCTACTCTTCATGAGCAAGCTGCTCCAGCTGTTTCTGGTTTGAAGGGTACCTTTTCCAAAGATGCTCAATAGGATTGAGGTCAGGGCTCATAGAAGACCACTTTAGAATAGTCCTATGTTTTCCTCTTAGCCATTCTTGGGTGTTTTTAGCTGTGTTTTGGGTCATTGTCCTGTTGCAAGACCCATGACCTGCGACTGAGACCCAGCTTTCTGACACTGACCATCACATTTCTCTCTAGAATCCCTTGATAGTCTTGAGATTTCATTATACCCTGCACAGATTCAAGACACCCTGTGCCAGATGCAGCAAAGCATCCCCAGAACATAACAGAGCCTCCTCCATCTTTCACAGTAGGGACAGTGTTCTTTTCTTGATATGCTTCAAGTATAATTAGCAAAATTTGCCTTGGCAAAAAGTTCAATTTTTGCCTCATCTGTCCATAGGACATTCTCCCAGAAGCTTTGTGGCTTGTCAACATGTAGTTTGGCATATTCCAATCTGGCTTTTTTATGATTTGTTTTCAACAATGGTGTCCTCCTTGGTCGTCTCCCATGTAGTCCACTTTGGCTCAAACAACGACGGATGGTGCGATCTGACACTGATGTTGCTTGAGCATGAAGTTCACCTTGGATCTCTTTAGAAGTCTTTCTGGGCTCTTTTGTTACCATTCAGATTATCCGTCTCTTTGATTTGTCATCAATTTTCCTCCTGCGGCCACGTCCAGGGAGGTTGGCTACAGTCCCATGGATCTTAGATTTCTGAATAATATGTGCAACTGTAGTCACAGGAACATCTAGCTGCTTGGAAATGGTCTTATAGCCTTTACCTTTAACATGCTTGTCTATAATTTTCTTTCGAATCTCCTGAGACAACTCTTTCCTTCGCTTCCTCTGGTCCATATTGAGTGTGGTACATACCATGTCACCAAACCACACAGTGACTACCTGGAGCCCTATATATAGGCCCACTGACTGATTACAAGATTGTAGACACCTGTGATGCTAATTAGTGGACACACCTTGAATTAACATGTCCCTTTGGTCACATTATTTTCAGTATTTTCTAAGGGTACCATCATTTTTGTCCAGGCCTGTTCCATGAGTTTATTTTTTTAAATAATTCTGTTGAAGCATGGTTGAAAAGCAATGTCTGACTTTCATTGGTTAACATTCATAGATTTTTTTTTAATTATTACTTTTGTCAGATTAAAGTTATTTCTGTGAAGTTTGTGAGTTTTTCTTTCATTGACCGAAGGGTACCAACAATTTTGTCCACGTGCTTGAGAAAATGTGTCGTTATAGTAAAGTATTCCAAGTTTTGATGTGGTGTTGTCAGTTAATCATCTGTATAACTTAAATTTTCTGGTTTCAAAGCCTGAATTTTTGCCTAATATTTATGATTTTGTTGTTGAAAAAGTTCATGAAATCCTCTCTACTTTATGTTGTTGTTGTGGAGATTTCTGCAGTGGTCTTGTTTCTAGTTAATTTAGCTACAGTGTTAAATAAAAATCTAGGACTATTTTTGTTATTTTCTATAAGAGTGGAGAGATACGTTGATCTAGTATCACTGAGAGCTTTTTATAGTTCAGGATGCTCTCCTTCCATGCTATTTGGAATACTAACAATTTAGTATGACGCCATTTACGTTCTAATTATCGAGCGGTTTGTTTTAAAGTGCGTGTGTGGTCATTATACCAGGCAGCGAGTTTCTTATCTCTAACCATTTTCCTTTTAACTGGAGCTACATTATCTAAGGTATAACGGAATGTTGAGTTCTGTGGAGTCAGATGGCGATCCAATCAAAGTTGATAACTCTGCGAGATTACTGATAAAGCTCTGTGTGGTATTGTGAATGGGATGTGAATGTACATTTAGCGGCCCGGTGCTGTGCGTACATTATTACTATAACACACTTTAATTGATACAAGACAGTGATCTGAGATAACTTCACACTGTGGAATTGCGGTTATATTTCTTATACTTAATCCGAAGAATAATATTAAATCTAAAGTGTGACCTGCTTTATGAGTGGGTCCTACTACACATTGATTTACTCCTACCGAGTCTAGTATGGACATAAATGCTGTTCTCAGGGGGTCTTCTGGATTCTCAAAATGTCTAAAGTCTCCTGCAATTAACACTTTGTCTACAGAAAAGACCAGGTTTGAGAGGAAATCTGCAAATTCACAAGAAATTCCGAGTACGGCCCTGGGGGTCTGTAAATGATCATTAGCGGGATTGACTGAGCTGACTTCATATTTGTAGCTACCCTTTTTAAGTTACTGTAGAGAACCTCAAATGCATAAAATTTGTGTCCGTGTTTTTCTATGATAGACAGATTATCATTGTAAATAACTGTGACGCCTCCTCCTTTACCAGTTAGCCGAGGCTGGTGTATGTAGCTGTGTCCAGGAGGACTTGCTTCATTTAGAGCTACACTATACTCGTTCTCTTTAATCCAGGTTTCTGTTATACATAATATATCAAACTCCTGATCTGGGATAATTTAATTAACAATAACTGCTTTAGGGCCTCTGAGTGGTAAAGTGCTCGCCCTATCATCCGGAGATCGCCGGTTTGAATCCCGGGTGATGCTGTAACCTCTCGCACCCGGAGGCCTAGAGAGAGCTGATTGGCCGAGCTCTCTCAAAGGGGAGGGATGAGAGGTACTTGGTGCTCCCACATTGATCATGGCTCTACAGCCAGTCAGGGGTGTCTGTGAGCTCACACAAGCGGAAGGAGCGGATAGCGCTCCTTCCGCTATCCGCTCCTTCCGCTTGTGTGAGCGGATAGCGCTGTCGGTTGGCGTCACGTGGTTTGGAGGAAACACGTGATAGTCTTTGCCCTTCCGTCTGAGTGGTAGTAGTAGCCTTAATGTGGGAGCCCCCTAGTGACGGAGAGGAATTGGACACCACTAAATTAGGAAGAAAATTGGGGGAAAATCCAAAAAATATTAAAATTATTAAAAAAAACAATAACTGCTTTAGATGCGAGGGATCTAATATTTAACAGTCCTAGCTTCTGATCAGAGGTGCCGGCTGCGCATTCAGTGTGCTCCGAGTTTGTGGATCTATGTTAATTAAATTAATAAAACAGACTTTCTGAGTCATCACTCACTCACTGGCTTAGAGTGCCATCACGCACTGGCTTAGAGCGGCGTCAGTCACTCACTGGCTTAGAGAGGCGTCAATAACTCACTGGCTTAGAACGCCATCACTCACTGGTTTAGAGCGCATTCAATCTCTCACTGCCTAGAGCGCTGTCACTCATTGGCTTAGTGCGCCATCACTCACTCACTGTCCTAGAGTGCCATCACTTCCTCACTAGCTTAGAGCGCAGTCAATCAATCACAGGCTTAGAGGGCTGTCACTCATTGGGTTAGAGCGCCATCACTTACTCACTCGCTTAGAGCGCCATCACTCACTCATTGGCTTAGAGTGCAGTCAATCACTCACTGGCTTAGAGCGCAGTCAATCATTCACTGGCTTAGAGCGCATTCAATCACTCACTGGCTTAGAGGGCTGTCACTCACTCACTCGCTTAGAGGGCTGTCACTCACTGGCTTAGAGCACCATCACTCGTTGTCTTAGAGCGCAGTCAATCACTGGCTTAGAGCGCCGTTACTCACTCATTCACTGGCTTAGAGCGCCATCACTCACTCACTGGCTTAGAGCGCTATCACTCATTGGCTTAGAGCGCTATCATTCATTGGCTTAGAACGCCATCACTCATTGGCTTAGAGCGGCATCATTCACTCACTGGCATAGAGCGCCATCATTCACTCACTGTCATAGAGCGCCATCACTCACTCATTGGCTTAGAGCGCAGTCAGTCACTCACTGGCATAGAGCACTATCAATCACTGCTTGATTTGCGATTGGGAATCACAGTTCCTTGATTTCCTTCCTCGAACGGAGGAGAGAGACGCACACCACGACTCAACCACAACATATCACTGTTCATGGTTGTCATGCACACTCCTGCCGACCTGGGCCGACCTGCCTCGAACTCTGCCTGCGGGCTCCAGCTGGGACGAGGCCCCTGATGTCGACACCAACGCAATCCCCATTGCTTATCGGGATCTGGCTGAAGTCTTCTGCAAGAGACGCGCCACCCACCTTCCTCCTCATCGCCCCTACGACCTGGCTATCGAGCTTCAGCCAGGTTCCGTCCGTCACCCCCCAAACCCACCCCCGCCCCCCACCGGCCATCTGTACTCTCTCTCCACCACCGAGATGCGGGAGATGGAGGTGTATGTCTCCTCCGCTCTCCGCCAAGGCACCATCCGACCCTCCTCCTCCCCCGCCGCCGCAGGATTTTTCTTTGTAAAAAAAAATTCCGGCGAATTACGTCCTTGTGTCGACTATCGGGGGATCAATAACATCCCCATAAAAAACCAACACCCGCTGCCTCTTACCAAACTCAGCCCTGGACGCCCTCTCTAGTGCCACCATTTTCACAAAGTTGGACCTCCAGAGCGCCTACAACTTGATGTGTATCAGAGAGAGCGATAAGTGGAAGACAGCCTTCATCACCCCTACGACAGGGGGCCCCAGTTCACTGCACGGTTCTGGAAGGCCTTCTGCCGTCTGATCAATTCTAGCTACAGTCTCTCCTCGGGTTATCACCCCCAGGCTAACGGTCAGACGGAACGGACCAACCAACAACTGGACCGCTACTTGAGATGTTTCATCGCCGACCGCCAGCGCTCCTGGGCTCGCTACCTCATTTGGGCGGAACTTTCCCACAACCTCCACGTCTCCTCGGCCACTAAGTATGCCAGGTATGCCCTGGTATGCCAGGGTTTCCAACCTCCGATGTTCGAACATCAAGAACCGGAGGTTGAAGTACCCTTGGCCCAACAGTTGGTCCGAAGGTGTCGACGGTCATGGATTCAAGCCAAGGAGGCCATTCAGCGTGCCAACATGCGCTACACCTCACAACATCGCCGTCGACACCCTCTGGGATGATTGTACTACATAGGTAACAAAGTGTGGCTGTCCACAAAAAACCTACATCTCCACACGGAATCCAAGAAACTCTCACCCAGATTCATCGGCCCCTATCGCATCACCATCCGTGTCAATCCTGTCACCTACTGGCTCCAGCTGCCTGCGGCGCACCGGATCCATCCGGTATTCCACACCTCACAACTCAAACCCTTCACGACGTCACCCATGGTTCCACCCACCCTCCCTGCTCCTCCTCCCCGTATCATTGAGGGTGGTCCCGTCTACACCATATGCCGGATCCTTGATTCACGTCCTCGGGGCAGAGGACTCCAGTACCTGGTCGATTGGGAGGGTTATGGCCCCGAGGAACGATCTTGGATTCCGGCTCGGTTCATCCTCGTCTCCGAACTCATCCGGGACTACCGTCGTCGGGTATCCTCCACCCCTGGACCATCGGGAGTCGGTCCTGGAGAGGGGGGTAATGTCATGCACACTCGTAACACGACCGGCACGAGGACCTGGAAGTAGTACGGTCGCGATTCAGGAAGCATAAAAGGAGACAAAATGGCGCTTCACATCACTCAGTCATTGAGTTCGCCCATGTCTTTTCCCGACTGTTCGCCGACTTTTCAGTGAGTACTCGCCTATTCGGGTTGCTTCTTTGCTTGAGTGTGTGTTGCTAGAACGCGGATTTATTTGTGTAGATCTTAGCTCTTCATGTAAGAGAGTTCTTAGACTAAACGAGTGGTTATCCTGCCTACTCGCGCTGCTTCCGAGGACCACGTTCTGTGTTTACCCTCCGGTTGCTCGTGACAATGGTGTGTATACAGTCACTTCTAATTTTATTTTAATATCACCCTGATAACATGTTTGTCTGATTATTTCGCGTGACTGATCAAGACTGACCGGCAGACTGCCGAATAGAGATGATTTAGCAGTAGTGCTTTCCACATGAATAATAAGCAGATAAATGTTACTTTATCGGTTGTTTTTAAGTATAAATGTGCAAAAATCTTTTCTCAAAAATACTAAATGATTTTAGGCTCTTGTGACAGTGCTACATTTAACTTAATACTACCCATATTTGCGCATGGGGCATTGCTCAAGATTTTATAAATCATGTTTAATGTTTTCCACACCATTATGTATTTCTAATTTAATCTGATTTCCCATTTAAAAATGTAGGGAATTACATTTTTAGGAAAGTACTTGTATTTTTACTTGAGCATTGAGTTTGTGCACTTCTGTAACTTCTGTTTATCAAACGTTACTCAGTTTGAATCAGTGTTTTATTGACATGTTAGTGTGAGCAGCTAGCACATGGTGTTCTGTTATCGGGGGTCGTGATGTGTAACAAGCTGGTGCTTCTGTCTCCAATTAAGCAGTGAAAACTGAACACTTACTGAATATTCTCAACGTTTTAGACTCAGACGGAGACAATGTCTGCACTGCATGTCTGAGAAGTATCTACAGTTCTGGATGTTTAAGTCCTGAGCACACAGAGACTGCACACCAGCAGGAGATTTTCACACAGACATTCACACACACACACACACACACGCACACACACACACACACACACACACACACACACACACACACACACACACACACACACACACTACAACCATGAGTCAGACTAAAAAAACCCTGAAATTATTAATAGAAACAGTTTATAATGTTAGTTATTATTTATTAGTCTACAATAAATACATTGAATTAAAGATTAAAGTTTACTGCTCTGCAAATTGTTTCCTTCTTCCAGTCAGAAATAGAGAGAGAGAGAGAGAGAGAGAGAGAGAGAGAGAGAACAGCAGCTGTAACATCTGGACATCGACTCAAGGCAGGGATAATCCAACAAAACAGTTATTTCATAACTGTTACTAAATTATTGCTAATTATTACTGCTAATAAAACAGAAATGAACAAATAAACAGGAAAACTATAACATGTATTTTTTCACAAGTGTATATTTTATGAGAAACGTTCTTATTTACACAAAAAAGCTAAAGTTAATAACTGAAATAGCACTTTAGCATTTTATTTTGTTAGTATTCTCTGAGTAACTGAACAAAATGTAAAAAGAGTTGCAGCCATCCCCGGGCTCCACTACACCAAACTGTACACACACACACACACACACACACACACACACACAGACAACACCTCTGCAAACCTACAGCTAAAGCTCCTGCTGATTATTTCTCACAGAGACACTATGAGACGCTTTCACAAAGCTTCACAGATGTTTAATACCGCCTGTGACACGACACACGTCAAGTCTGTAGTCCAGAATGCATCTCATCTCCAGCGCCTCAATGATTCTCTGCTGATTCCTCTGGACCTTAAGGAAGAGGCGGGTAAAGAGCGGCCCGTCACTGAGACCAAACGAAAACAATCACAAGGTGTCGAGTCAGAGACCCTGCTGGCACAGTCATTACCCCATCATAGTACAGAAACTGCACTAGTTAAAATTGCAAATGACTTGTTTTTAGCTTCGGACCAAGGCTGCATCTCAATACTCGTCTTACTTGATCTTAGTGCTGCATTTGACACTATAGATCATAATATTCTAAGTTAAGTTCAGCCTTTTTTGATCATACATACATTACTGCACAGTGAAATTATTTATTCCTTGCATATCCCAGCTTCTTGTTAGTAGGCAGGTGTCAGAGCGCAGGCTTTTTTTTACATTTTTTTTTTATTATTCTCATAGATCGCTTACAAAATCACATTGGTATTCAGGGACAGGCTTTAAAATGGTTTAGATCCTACCTGTCTAATCGATTCCATTTTGTAGATCTGAATGGAGAACAGTCTGGTGTAATGCCAGTAAAATATGGCGTCCCACAAGGGTCAGTTTTAGGACCTCTGCTGTTCTCAATATACATGCTTCCCTTGGATAACATCATTAGAAGACATGGGATTAGTTTCCATTGTTATGCTGATGATACCCAGTTATACATCTCAATTAAACCAGACGAAATACCCAAGTTGTCTAGACTACCTGAGTGTGTTCAAGATATAAAAGATTGGATGACCGATAACTTTCTTTTACTAAATTCAGATAAGACAGAGATATTATTTATTGACCCAAAAACCAGTACACAACAGCTCTCACAATTTAGCTTGCGTTTAGAAGGATGTACTGTTACTACCAGCTCGACAGTGAAAGACCTGGGCGTAATATTAGACAGTAACTTATCCTTTGAAAATCATATTTCCAATATCACAAAAACAGCCTTTTTCCACCTTAGAAATATTGCCAAGCTTAGGAACATTTTATCTGGATCTGATGCAGAAAAGCTGGGTCTGAGGTCTGATGCATTCATGACCTCCAGACTGGACTACTGTAATGCATTACTGGGTGGCTGTCCTGCATTCTCAATAAACAAACTACAGTTAGTCCAAAATGCAGCCGCCAGGGTTCTTACTAGATCCAGAAAATATGATCATATAACCCTAATACAGTGGAACCTTGGATTACGAGCATAATTCGTTCCGGAAGTGGGCTCGTGTTCCAAAATACTCATCATTTTCTCATAAGAAATAACGAAAACTCAAATTATTCGTTCCACAGCCCCAAAAATTAAATACATAAAAAGAAAATAAAACAAATTATTCTGCACTTTACCTTTAAAAAAAGTACAAATAAATCCTGACAGATAAGTGTTTCTGACAGATAAGCGCCGTGTGTGTGTGTGTGTGTGTGTGTGTGTGTGTGTGTGTGTGGAATTAGCCCCTTCCCTCGCCTCGTAGTACACAGTAACACTCCTCCTCCCTCTCCCCACCTCGCTTTTTAAGTTTCACAACAAGCACACACACACACACTCACACACACACACACACACACAAACAACAGAAACACCGTTTTAACAGGAAAAAATAAATCTCTCTGAGACTGGCATGAGCGCATACTAACAAAATCACTTTTTAAGTTTCACAACAAACACATAAACACAGCGGAAACACCGTTATAAGAGGAAAAAAAGAAATCTCTCTGACACTGGCGTGAGCGCATACTAAGGGAATCGCTGCAGTAAAGTAAAAAAAAACAAAAAAAAAACAAATGAACCAGCACCTTACCTTTGAAAAGAATCGCGACAGAGCAGAGTTTCTGTGTGTTTGTGAAGCCGGGGAGGGGGTGAAAAGGTGAGAGAGTGTCTGTGCGTGTGTCAGGGTGTTTGCGTGTGTGTGTGTATGTGTGTGTGTGTGTCGGTGTCAAATTACGCGCACACACACACATAAGAGACGCTGAAAGAATTCTGCAGCGCAAGAGTGATGCTCGGGTCAAAATAAGAGTCGCAGGCGTGATACATGATACTCGGCGCTCGTAAACTAATACTTGCTCGGTTTCCGATTAAAAATTTATTTAAAATCTTTGCTCGGTTTGCGGAACACTCGTAAACTACGTTACTCGTAATCCGAGGTTCCACTGTATTATCATCCCTGCACTGGCTACCTGTTCAGTTTAGAATTAATTACAAAATACTATTACTTACATACTGTACAAGGCTCTAAATGGTTTAGCTCCCACATATCTAACCAGTCTTCTGATATGTTACAACCCACCATGTTCCTTAAGATCATAAAACTCTGGACTTCTGGTAGTTCCCAGAATTTCAAAATCTACAAAAGGAGGGAGGGCATTTTCATATTTAACTCCAAAACTTTGGAATAGCCTTCCAGACGGGGCTCAGATACAGTTTCCTAGTTTTAAAGCAGACTAAAGGCACATCTCTTTAATCTGGCATAAATTCATTCCATAACTTCATACTCCAGTACATCTAAATGCAGACTCCTATCTAGTGCTGCTAATATCCTGAACCGCAACTGAGCTAATTCTTTCCACTTGTTCTTCCTTTCTCTACCCATCCTGAGGCATCTGGAGATTGTTCCAGCTTCAGTAGACAGAGGCCAATCCTGCGAGGACCCTGAGGCATCCAGAGAAGGACCAGCTACAGCTGGATTCTGCTTCATGATGGTTTTGAGCTACACATGCTGCTCCTGTGCTCCCAGTGATCCAGACCCCATCTGCCCTCTGCACCTGCTGACTCATCCCTGTGCTGAACTGGACTTCATGTTAATATCGAACGTCCAGCTGTATAACACACGTGACGTTATATAATTCCTATCCGTTATCACCCAGATGAGGATGGATTCCCTGTTGAGTCTGGTTCCTCTCAAGGTTTCTTCCCATTGCCATCTGAGGGAGTTTTTCCTCACACATACACACTTCCATAAATTTTATTTTTAAAAACCTTTTTGTTAAGTTGCTTTGAGACAATGAGCATTGTTAAAAGCGCTATATAAATAAAATTGAATTGAACTGAATTATGCCACACTGTGGGTGTGTCACAGGAGCAGTGTGAGGAGCGGCAGCGAGTTGACCACACACACTCCATTGGCAGGTAATGGTGCGGGTAAACCTCAAAATGGGTACATCATGATGCGCTCATACTCACTGACACCCCACATCAGACTGTAGCGCATCTACGGCAACGCCACATATGACAGGTGGGTGGGTCAGGGTTGGTCATGATCAGTACATGGGCAGGGTTGCGGGTAAACTCGCAATGAATTATTTGCCATGTTTATTGCATTAAGCTTGATCACACTATTATTGCTGTATTTTTACATTCTGTACAGGTTTAGTAATAAACACTCTGATGAGAGTGTGTGCTGAGGTTTAAACAAGTACAGAAACACACACACACTCTGCTTACTGAGCAGTTCTATATTTCAAAGCTGTCGAGAGTGTTCTGCTGACCAGCTGCTGAGTCCGGTTTTTGTGCATTGTGTGTGTGTGCGTGTTAAAGTAGGACAGTGAGAGAGATGCAGGCCGGTGCAGCACCTGAGTAGTGAAAGTGATGTCTCACCGAGGATTCAGGATAGAAATTAGTTATTACTAAAACTGATAAATCAAACACACACTCTCTCTCTCTCTCTCTCTCTCTCTCTCTCTCTCAATAGCACTTATCCTATTCAGAGTCATGGGTACACTTGGATGGGGTGCCAATTCATTGTAGGACACACACACACACACACACACACACACACACAGACCCAAGGATTTAATCAATCCCAGTCCCTGGCGGTGCAAGGTGAGGTAGATGTGAATCTAAACATGTTCACACACAGTGTAGGATAAATTCAGGAAAACACAAAACATGACCAGACAAGTAAAATCACTATATGACCAAAAGTATGTGCACCCTGAACATCACACTCCTATGTGTTTCTTCTCCAAACTGTTACACAGAATCTGAAACACACAGTTAGTGTACAGAGCGTCTCTGTGGTTCCTGTAGCTTTACAGTTCCCCTTCACTGGAACTAAAGGGGAACCCTTAGCCTGCATGACGACGCCCCTGTGAGATCCACAAATCCAGCTCCATGAACAGACTCTACTGGAGCGTTAGTGAGCACAGGCGCTGATGTCGAGGAGACTCCAGTTCATCCCAAAGCTCAGTGAGGACAGTTAAGTGGACGTTTGAGTTGTTTTCGAGAGAATGTGATGACGTGCAGGGTGCAGGAGCTCACAGAAATGTGTGTTAGAGCAACAGGACAAGGAGAAAAGCCACGTACGGCCACAGCAAGAGCGTGATTACGTCATCGGCGCGTAGCGTGGCTTGGTGTACGTAACGTTGCGGGCGCGTTCCCATCTCCTCCGTCGTTGCTACGTGCGCGCCCCGTGCGGCTGTCGCGTGGTGCTGATCGTTGAAGGAGGAATCAGGCCGAGAGATTCGCTGCAGGATTTATTCTTATTTTACGGCATTTTACATGTTTTAATGAGAATTCGGCATTCCGCGGCTCAGAGCGAAGCCGAGTGGAGCGGAGAGGAGCAGGACTGAGGGTAGAGTCACATACAACACGGACTTTTTGTGGTTTAAGTCGGAGAGCACGTTCACGTTGGGGGAAAGGAGGAACGGAGACATGGCCACTCAGGTGGAGACTCTCCTGCATACCACCAGCACCACCACCACCCCCGGCACCCCGAGCCTACTGGAGGACGACCCGCAGCCTCTCACTGGGCACGGAGAGCTCAGCTCGGAGCCCAGCTCCAAGCAGGCCGGGGAGGAGAGCAGCCCGCAGGACAAGAAGGAGTTCAGAGAAGCGCCTCCGCCCAAAGTCAACCCCTGGACCAAGAAGCTGAACGCGGTGACAGTGAATGGACAGGCACCCGGTGAGCCTCGCCGAGCGCCTCGCTTTGTGCTCGGGATAAACACACTACACACACTGCTGTTACTGCTGAGGGGAGAGTGTGTATCAAACAGCTGTCACAGATCCGCTAGCAGCAGGCTAACTGCTAACGGCTAAACACACACGCTAACGTTAGCATGCTGACTGTCCACATGTTAGCGTTCTGATCACTAGAAATGATACTGATTTCATTTAAACTACATTTAAACTGTACGTGTGTGTGAAAGAGAGAGAGAACAATTCTGAGGTTAATTTATATTAATGAGCATTATAACGACACGCGCGTGACTACTCATCGCCTTGTTGTAGACGAGTGTGAGATTCTGAGTTAGATCTGTGTTTAATTTCAGTGTTTTGTGACTCTTCCGAGGTGATTTTTGTCTCTGTTAGGCCGTTAGAGCGGTGTAACCCCGGTGTGCTGTGAGCTAGCTGATGCTAACGGACGCTAACTCCCTCAGCCTGGCCTGTCTCGTGCTCCGCTAACAATGGCGGCCGGGCCTACACTCAGGCTAACACATGCTAACTGCGCTAATCCACACACAGGGTTTTAATATTACATTTATTTCGTATGTGTTCTATTCAGTCATTGTTGTTTAATGCCCTGAACGCGTGATTTTCTGACACATTTCGCTGAATTCCTGAGGCTACTCGGGCGGAGAGCGGTGTGAAAGTACCCGGATGAACTCCACGTGTTTGCCCGTTAGTCCGATCTCAGGACCGGATTATTCATGCAAAGTTGCTTTTCTTTCACAGAGATGGGAATGTTTTTCTGCCGTGTTTATACTTTCACAGTGTACTCGGTGTTATTTTAGTAGTTTGGCGAAATGAACACTTCTGAACAATATATCTAATGCTAGCTGATTAGCCTGTAGCGTGTGTGAGTTCTAACGTGACGAGTTTGTGTAATTACGTGTGTGTAAGAGAAATAGCTGAGTTATGGCTGATTTCCCATCATGCCCCTGTACTGAGAGGATCAGCCATGTGACTGAGCAAAAATACTCTCGTTTAGGAATGATGACACTTCAACTTTAACACACTTTGCGCAGTTAACCCCCCCCCACACACACACACCCCCACACCCCGATATGAACTCCTTCAGTAATCCAGAACTTTTGTAATAAACACATTTAGACTCTCGTCTGATTAACCTGTTGATCATTCTGTGCTCTGATTGATCACAAGGTTTTGATGAGTTCTCTATAACAGCAGCTCTGACTGCAGTGCAGGTTTATATTAATGAGCTCTCTGATATGGAATCGTTTCCATAGTAACAGCACTTCACGGGGGGAAAATTGTTGACGTGGTTAGGTTTTCAGTAATAAGGTGTGTACAACATCAGTGTAAGGAGTCTTCAGTTTGAGCACTGTGTAACAGAAGTAATGCTGTAACTGTAAGATTCAGGTTCAGGACAGAAATGTTTACACTGGTTTGCCATTTCTCAGTCACATGATGCTGTGGTTAATTTCAGTTATTAACCTGATGAGAGCGAGAGACATGAGAGAACGAGTGTTTGTAGCTGCTATAATCTCAGTGACAACAGGAACTCTCTTCTCACACACACTAAATACAACGGGACACAAAACGGATTAAATATGTTTCTGTATAAATAAAAATTACAAGGAGTGTTCAGGTCAAAGCAGGACTTCTGATTGTACAGAATAACAGAAGACAGTGCTGGGGGGGCAGTAACTCCCAGCCGAGTTCCTGTAATGTGCAAGTGGTGTTGGTGAATGAGTGTGTGTACAGTGTACACACACAGATGCATCTCTTCTGCAATGTTCACAGGACCGACTTCAGTGAGCTCCGTGCCACCTCGGCCGGGATAGTCATTCACGGACGTGCGTCCTTCTTTAAAATGTTCGTACCGTTCAGATGTTTTCCTGTGGCTAAGAGTCTCATCACTCTTACTGTGCTCCTTCATTCTCCAGAAATTTCAGCTCAAGTCCCACTTTGATTTGCATGCCCTTTGTAGTAATCCTTGGTAAATTGCTGTGGTATGTGCACAGTTAACTCAAAGTGTCAGGGGCGGTCTGGTCATTTTGACTCATGCATATTCCTATAATTTTCTTTTGGTTCTTTGTAGCTGTTTTGCAACAATGACTCCTTATAAGAAGGATATAGAAATAAATCTGAATTTAAATTAGTTATTATACATATAATAACAAACAACGTGTGTGTGTTTTAAGCAATGTCACATTCGAGGTTGTGCTGTTGTACTGAATATAAGATTATATAAGATTTACTTTGATCAGGGGTTAGAGAGGGATTTGGGATTCAGCCGTGTTAGTTAGCTTTGTAGCTAAGCATTAGCCGTTAACGGACGGTTCAGAGTCTATTCAGTACGACTTACTGCAGAGACAGTGTGTTGTTTAAGACGACATAATGTTATCAGATGTGTGTTGTTGCTGAAAGTGCTTCTGTGACTGGGTGTGAATGTGGGTTTTGTCAGGCAGCTGCTCTCTCCTCAGTACTGCAGACTGTACAGACCTACTCACCCACGCTGAGACACACAGTGTCATTAACCACTGGACAACACCTGGGACATTCCCAGTGATGTTTGTGTGTGTAGTTTGCGGGTAGTGTTTGATTTTTAAGAATTCTACAGAAAGGTCACGGCGTGTGAAATCACTGAACAGTTTACAGTTGTGCTTGGAGCCGCAGTGTTACAAACAACCCATACCCCTCCCCCCACAAACCACACACACGTAAAGCATGCAACCTGTGACAGGGCTGATACCTGTCTGTAGACATGCTTGCAGCTCATTCAGAGACTGAATCCTGATTCGTGTGTGTGAGAGAGAGAGGGCGAACGAGATCAGTTAAAGCATCCGCCCCATGCCTCTTTATCTGTGCGTAAGGGCTGGGCAGATCTGGTGTTCACAGATCTCTCTGTCTCTGTGTGTGTGAGTGTGAGAGTGTGTGTTTTGCAGTACTAATTATTCTGTAGGGGAAGTAAATGGGAAAGATAAAAATAAATATGCCATATGTTTCTCTGTTTAAACAGTTAATGTATGTTCCGTCGAGTAAACTAATCGTTCTGTTTAGGGTAAAGAAAATTTGTTTTACATGCAGCTGTATCTATAGGAAAAAAAAACTCAGTTTTATAGAGCAGGAAATCGACTCCACTTCATTCATTAACTCCTTCATTACCGCGGCAACGGCTCATAAATGACACCATTATCACAGTGGTATTACTGAAGTTACAACAAACATTTTTACATTTAAAGGAAGAAAACATGATGTAGTTGGAGTACGTTTACTCAGGACACCAGAGCCACGTCTGTTTCATAAACGCTGGCCTCCCAGGAACTCCTTTAACAACGTTATCCGTTTGTGTTTATTAAACGAAACCTTTTAGTTCTTCACATTTCCATACATTTTTGGCACAGATGCGCACTGCTACGTTCAGTTACCAATACAGACTGAAGAGAGTTGCGCTACTAAGCTAGCATGCCAGATTAACTTGGACAGGAGAGGACACACACTGACCTCGGTGCTGCTTTTGCACTTTTTTCAGTTTAAAAATTTGTTTTTTTTTTATGATGATCAAACAGATATCCATGCAGTAGTATTGGAACAGCTTTATCAGTACTACTAGATGAGCATGGGTCTGGTACCGGATTGGTACCACGATCAGGATGTTTTCAGTGTTGACGCTGTAGACACCGGTGTTTGTAGTTTTCTCTGCGTGCTCAGTGAGGGAATAAAAACGTTAGCTTGGATAATAGAACAGTGTGTGTGCCTCAGACTCTGGCGTCGATTTAGCTCTACATGTGCGCACGCACGTTTTCAGTTTCTACACAGAGATCATATTAAATGCGTAACGTTGATAACCGAGCCACATTATGGCGTCTGATCCAGAACTCCATGAAAATAAAATTGGATTAAAAAGTTTGTGTTTTTTGGGACGTTGTCACCCTATACAGGCTGCTAGTGCGCAGCGCAGTCACGCTTCGTCACGGTCAGCTAACACGCGCAGCTACGAGAATCTGTTGAAACCGTCAGCTTTTCCAAACAATGACATAAACAATACTGCATCACTCGGAGGTTTATTGGTCTTTATGAAAATATTCGCATATAGAGGAACACGTTTCTCCTCACATGGAGAAAAAAGGGGGAGTGATTGTTGTAGGTGGCAGACAAACTGAAAAGAATTTGTGATTGTAGACAGGGTCAAGGTCACAGCAAGGTCTCGTCTCTGAAATAGATCTCGTCTCTTTACTTCCTGTTTTGAAATGTATTTCAGGTATATGCTAACACACACGCTAACTCAAGTTTAATACACATTAATACACAAGTTTAACCCCCCAGAGGCTGATTAACTCTGCAGATATTTCACACTAAATTTAGGCTGAGTCACATGACCTCTTGTAGAGAAATGAGAGCAGATGTGTGTTTCGCAGTGATTTACTGATTAGATGTATTTGTGTGTGTGTGTGTTAACTCGTTATCCTCAGCTGCGTGCACATCAGTAGAGTAAAGTGCTAAAATATAATCTAACATGTGTTAAGAAGTGTTTAATTGTTAATTGTGTGTGTGTGTTTTCAGAGCCAACTGGACCAGCAAAAGTGGTGAGAGCGGGAAACCCCCGACCCAGGAGAGGAGGAAAGGTAACACACACGCACACATGTCTGATTAGAGAAGTGTGCGCGCAGCCTCTGTAGGTTGTGTGACTCTCCTGCTTTTAGACGTTGACTGCGTGGTGAAATGTGTTAAGGTGTGTGTGTGTATATATGTATGTCTGTGTAAGGTTGGAGATTTTGGAGATGCAACCAACTGGCCGACACCCGGAGAGATCGCCACCAAGGAAGTGCAGGTGAGTCAACAGGAAGTGATGCGCGACAGGTGTGAACCCCTCACACGGGTATCGGTGTTTTTTCCTGCAGTCTTGTTTTACTTACACACACACACTTACACATCATTTTAAAATGTATATCTATGTGTTCAGGGGGTTAAGAAGGCTTCAGTGAAAAAGGAATATAAGGAGAAGAGGGACAGTGAGGAGACCAAAGAGAACCAGAAGACCAAATCGGATGATTCAGGAGAGGAGAAGAACGGAGAGGATGACTCTCACAAGAACAATGCTCACAGAAAAAAAGGTGTGTTGAGAGGGTGGGAGTTGTAGCGGTATCAGTGGTTGCTCCTGACATGTTCATGGTGTGTGTAGATAAGTTCAGGGCCACGTCTCTCTAACTAGACCAAGTTGTCGATTTTCACTGCCACCTGCAGGACCTGTCAGGAACTACACATTAAATGAAAACTCTGCTTCTTCCTCCTCTTTTCCATCATTGCGTTGTTCACATGTCCGTTTGGACGAACCTGGTCTGACTCCATATATCAGCATTTAAGCTGAAAGTTTTAGGATCTGTGTGTTGAATGTGGTGATTCCTGCAGTCCAGTGTGGCGTAGGGCAGAGCTGAGGGCAAAGGATTCCCATGACTCACTGAACGGAGTCTCGCGAGTCACTTGAGTCAGTAGGGATTCTGACTGCATTTTCCCGTGGTATTCCACTAGAGGGCACTCACCGGATCCTTGGACTCATGAAGCTCACACATTGAGTCCCACAGTTCAGATGAATCAGCAGGACAAGTCTCGTGTCCAACCATAAAAATATGTGACTGAAAATCCAAAATTGTTAATGTTTGTGCATTTGTCAGTAAAATACTGTAGAAGTATGTTTAGATAACAGTGGGGCTGAAACGATTCCTCAAGTAACTCGATTACAGAAAATGATCGAGGCAAAATCTTCTGCCTTGAAGCTTCTTTTAATTTTAAAAGTTTGCGTTGTTTTTGTGCAATTATTTGTTTGGCGTGACAGTGTGCTTCCGGATGCAAGCCGCCAGTAAACACAGACGAAGAAGAAGCGCTTAGGTCACCCACAAAGCGGAAGGAGACGCAAACAGTTAGCTGTGTATTGATTTGAGGGAGCGTTCTGTTGCGGGCTGCAAAATGGAAGAGAGCGATAAAATTCTAATATATTTTTAAAGTGTGCCTTACTTTTTTTGATAGGCATTTAAAATACCTTTTTTCTTTAGTTTTTGCATCTGAGAAAAGGCTTTAAAATAAGAATGTCTGGCACTGTAATGCACTTAAATAATCTCAGTCAACTTTAAGCTCTTCCTTGTATTGTGAATAATGACAATGTTTATTTTTGATAAAATGCTGTATGCATTTAAAAAATAAAAGTAGATTTTTTTTTAACTAAAAAAAATTTAGTAAAAAAATTAATCTTTGTTTCTCTTGTGTATTTTCTGTTTAATTAAGCAAAAGTGCATTTTATCCAATTACTTGATTAATCGATTAAATTTTTGGTAGCATACTCGATTACTAAAATATTTGATAGCTACAGCCCTAGATAACAGAAAATATAACAATTATAAAAGTGTAAATAACTCCTTGCTAATATGAATATGTAAAATCAAAATTAAAATGATGGGTAATATTTTTTAACAAATGTGCAAACTTTTTACCATATCATAAATTATATAAAAAATATCAAATATTTGAATTGTTTTGTGTTCAAATGGATGGGCTATCGGGTATGGTTTAATTTTTTATTTTATTTTATTTTTTTAAAAAGTTGGTAAACACAGTATTCGAGCTCGAGTATTCATTTGTAGTTCAGTCACTGTCGAATTGAAGCATCATACACTTAACATTAGTAATGCACATAAGTGTCATACACATCTACATCACACCAACATGTAACAAATGGGTTTGGTGTTAATAAAAGCAGGTTATAGAGCACTTTGCCTAATCACAAAATCCAGTAAAAGTGAAACAGCTGCAGTTTGTTGAGTGATTGTGATACAGATTCTGCCTGCTTTTACCATGGACCTCCACTAGGGGCGCTCAACTCTCTCACGTAATCATTTACTCATCATCTATACTGCTTAATTCTATGGACAGGATTCCAATCCATCACAGGATATATGCATGCACGCGCGCACACAGATACTGCGGGCAATTTGGGAACGTCAGTTAGGCTAATCAGCATGTCTTTGGACTGTAGGGGGAAACTGGGTTACTCTGAGAAAACCCACCCAGCACGGAGAGAACATGTATACTCCAGACACACAGAGATGGGAATAGAACCCGGACTCTGCAAGTCGACTCCATCTGGGTTCTCAACAAATCCTCAGAATCCGAATCCTTGAACTCATGAACCTCACAAACTCACTCTCTCAGATCCGACTGCGTTACGAGTCTTTAATTGTGTGCTCTGGAGCTCAGATGAATCAGTACCCATGATTTTGAGTGTCTGATTATACAGGAGGTTTTCTTAACCACTCAGTAAGCTACTTTAGTTCCTACAGTTACTAGCAAACAACTACTTGGATAAATACAATCTGAAAATTAAAACTCAGTCGTTCTGTGTTGTTAGCAACTAGATAACTTGGGACTCAACTGATCCGAGTAAATGTAGACAAGTATTTGTAAGTCATATACAGTGGAACCCTGGATTACGAACATAATTCATTCCGGAAGCAGGCTTGTATATCAAAACACTCGTAAACTAAATCACATAAGAAATAATGGAAACTCGTATTCATTCCACAGCCCCCAAAAAACCCATAATTATTAATATAAAATATGAAGTAAAAATAAAACAAAATAACTTGCACTTTACCTTTAAAAAAAAAAAAAAAAAAGACCCGACAGGTAAGTGTTTCCGTTTGTGCAAGCAGGCGCTGTGTGTGGAATTGGCCCCTCCCCTCTTCCTCTTCTCATCTTACACAGTAAAACTCCCAGCCCCCCCCCCCCCCCATTAAAAAGAGACTTTCTTTTGCTTTACATGCCCACACACGTGTTATAATATACAGTACACGTGTGCTGTACACACACGCATACAAACACAAAATAAAATGTTTTACACACATGGTCACAGTGTTATAGTAAACATTACACGCGTGCACGGATGATGATTATACCAGTGAGAGATGAGCACCCACCAAGACCCAGCAGGGGAGATGATTACCCACAATTCCCCCTCGCAAGAGAGAAAAACCATTGGCTCAGTTGTGATCACGTGACGCTCGGCGTCAAAACAAGAAGTGCACGCATGATGCATGATACTCCAAGACTTGTTAGTTTTAGTAAGTCCAAATTTATTAAAAATCTTTGCTCGTTTTGCAGAACGCTCGCAAGCCGCGTTACTCACAATCCGAGGTTCCACTGTAGATCAGCTTATTTAACCCGGAAGAATTCGTATTCGCTCATCACTTGGTGAGGGTAATGCGAGTTAGATCAGATTCAGCTCTGCGTGTGTGTGTGTGTAACTCACTGAGGTAACACCACTGACATCACCACTGAGATTCAGCTCCACCCCCTGCACTCTTTCTTTTCCTTTTTAAAAAAAAAAAAATCTGTGTTTAAAGTCTGCTAAAACATTGTCTCTAAACAGGAAATAAGCATAAGTGGGTTCCTCTGATGATCGAGGTGAAGTCCAAGGGACCACGCGAGCGATCGGCCTCCAGGAACAACGCACGCCAGGGGGAAACTCCCAGAATGCACCAGAACAACAGGAACGACCTCAGAGGTGTCGTGATCACATGCAGCAGTTTAATGCTAGATGTCTGTGTAAAACGTTGTAATGTGAGGGTGACAAACACTGAAATACTAATGTGTGTGTGTGTATGTGTGTAGACTGGCACAGTGGGAAATACGAGCGTGAGCAGTTCAGAGAGGATCATGACGAGGTGTCAAGTGTGAAGAGCGAGGGAGCGCCGTTCAGGGGCGGGTTCAGGGGACGCGGGAGAGGGCGGGGCAGAGGAAGAGGACGAGGACGAGGAGGACGAGGTCTGTGCCCGATTATTTTATCATGCACGCGCACACCTTGTTTGTTCTGTAAATGGTGTTGAATAGGTTAAACACAGCAGGTGTGAGTTGAGGCTATAATATAGGTACTGTGTGTGTGTGTAGGTCACTATGACTATCAGTATGGCTACAAGTACGAGGGGAAGGACGGCGTGTATGACCCCAAATACACACAGTCAGTGACCTATTATTACGACAACATGAGCAGCGCCGAGCTTTACAGTGTGGACCAGGACCTGCTGAAAGATTACATCAAGAGACAGATGTGAGTACACACACACACACACACACACACACACACACACACACACACACAGATATAATACTCTACACTACTTATCCTTTGATGTTATGATACCGTGAAACGTACGATGACGTGGTGTTACATTAATGCATTTTTATTGGTAATGAGTAACAGTTGTGTTTAATGCATATATGAACTTAATTCATTGCAGAGTGTTTTAGTGCAGTTACTGATGGACCACTCTTACAGTAATGTGTGTGTGTGTGTGTACAGTGAGTACTACTTCAGTGTGGGGAATCTGGAGCGAGACTTTTTCCTCAGGAGGAAGATGGATGAAGGTGGTTTTCTGCCTGTAGCCCTGATTGCTAGCTTCCATCGTGTTCAAGCGCTCACCACGGACATCAGCCTCATCACTGAGGTAACACCACTGACATCCACATTATTTCTAAGGCATCAACCCTGATGTCACTAATGACATCACGTTTACAGGCGTGACTTTCAAATTCATCAGTATGCAGAGTTTATTACTGATTTTATTCCTGTTTTTTAGTAAGGTCAGCATATATATATATATATATATATATATATATACACACACACACGAGTTTATAACACAGTAATAAAGCAGAACATTATTTCTTCTTCTTCTTATTATTATTTTAAGGGATAGTTTTAAGTTTTTTTAAGTCTCTTAAATGGCTGTTATTAATGTTCCTGCTCTGTGCACTGACCATGAGGTTCATCGCACACACACAGTGGAACCTCGGATTGCGAGTAATGTGGTTTGCGAGTGTTCCGCAAGACGAGCAAAGATTTTTAATTGAAAAATGAACAAGTCTTGGAGTGCCGTCACACATGCGCTTTTTGTTTTGACGCCGAGTGTCATGTGATCACAACTGAGCCAATGGAATTTCTCTCTCTTGTGCTGCGGAATTGTGGGTAATCGTCTCCCCACCTGGGTCTTAGTGCTCGTCTTTCACTGGTATAATCAACAAAAAAATTGTAAATCAAAATAAAGTCTCATTAGAGAGCATAAAGATAAAATGGGAAATGGGAATGAATCTTAAAGTATATAATTGTGTGTATGTGCACATGCGATTTCAGGCTCTAAAGGACAGTAAGGAGGTGGAGATTATCGATATGAAGATTAGATGTAAAGAAGATCCAGAGAAATGGCCTCTTCCTGGATTAACACTTCCTGAACACACACACACTGACTTCTCCCAGCTCATCCACTGTCCCGAGTTCATTCCCCGCACCTCGGGCGACACACCTCTCACAGGTACGGCACGCATGCTTCTCTCACAAATATTAGACATGTGTCTGTGCAACAAGCTGAATCTACAGGTGTGTGTGTGTGTGTGTGTGTAGGTTCTACTTGTGTGCTTTCTGGAGCAGATCAGAAGCAGGAGGAAGTGTGTAATCTGAAGACGATGCCGAAGGGTTTATCAGCGAGCCTCCCGGACCTTGACTCTGAGTGCTGGATCGAAGTGAAGAAACGGCCACGCCCCTCGCCTGCAAGACCAAAAGTACACACGCGTGCGCGCACACACACACACACTACTCTGTAAGAGTCCACAGGTAGACGGTGCTCAGTGTTCTTTACTGTATTAAACAGCTGTTAATGTAAATGAATTAAATGTTATAAATCCTCGCGCTCTGTGAACTCGGGATGTTTTTATTGAAAAACACAGGTCTGTCACTTTGCATACACACTACCATATCATCTATCCTATAGCTCCCCTGCTGTACATTCAGATTTTTGCTCTCTCTTACCTTGTGTGTTGTGTGTGTGTCAGAAGCCTGAGGACCCTCGCAGTGCCCTTACTGCAGGGGATCAGGACGAGCCAGAGGAGCTGGACTTCCTGTTTGACGAGGAGATGGAGGCAATGGATGGGCGGAGGAACACCTTCACCGAGTGGACGGACGACGAGTCAGACGGTGAGATCGACGACCACGATGTCAACAAGATCCTGATTGTGACTCAGACGCCGCCGTACCTACGCAAACACCCCGGGGGCGACCGGACCGGCAACCACGTGTCCCGCTCCAAACTCACTAACGAGCTCGTCAAGGTCATCAACGACGGCCTGTTCTACTACGAGCAGGACCTGTGGGACGACTCGTATGAGCCAGAGTACGCCACCATCAAGGTAATCATCATCATGTAGCAGGCTGTAGTGCTGTCCCTCAGTGTCATGTAGAGAACTGAGTGACGGTTCTGTACGGTCTCATCCAGAACCACACAGAATCCCAGGTTAGACCAACTTGGGGGCTCTATGGCTGTGTTGTACAGTGAGTGCTGGAACATCCTTTAGACACGCGTGCACACCAGAAGGTGTGTGTGTGTGTGCTTTTTAGGCCTTTAGTGCTGCTGTTCTGATGTGGCAGGACTTTTGTTTTGTGCACGTGTGGGTGTGTTATAAATACCTCCTCTGTGGGGGCGGAGCTCTCTCTCTGGGTTTGTTTAAGGGATGGAGGGGGAAATGTACACGCACATGTCTGGGGTGAGATTTTACTCATAAACATTATAAATATTAAATGTAATGTTTATACGCATACACACACATCTGAGTGTACTGATTTGGAGTAGCCAAAGAAAAATGTAGTTATTTTATTACTCGTGTGTGCGTGTGTGTGTGTATGCAGCAAGAGGTGGAGAACTTCAAGAAGGTTCATCTGATCAGCCGTGAGCAGTTTGACTGTTTGACCCCTGAACCACCCATCGACCCGAACCAGGAAGTGCCGCCCTGCCCGCCCCGCCCACAGCACAGTGAGTCACGATCCCAAGAGTTTTTGTTAAAGTCAGGTTGTGCGCGCGTGTGTGAGATATCGCTAAGCTGTGTGTGAGATATCGCTAAGCTGTGTGTGTTTTGTAGTTCCTACAGACGACCTGGCGAATAAGCTGTTTGGTGCTCCGGAGCGTTCCGTGATGGCGCGCTCTCTCCCTACCGCCGTGCCCGACTCGCCCGGATACAGAGCGCCACACACACCTCACACACCACGCACACCCCGCTGCAAGCACAGTACACACACACCTCGCTTCTACCCCGTCATCAAAGACGGTCGGCCTGTGGATGCCAAGGTGCGCGCACACACACACACACACACACACACACGCAGCACTGATAAGTGATGGCTCAGATTTTAAGTTAGTCTTGTTTATCAGACAACCGTGTGATGTGATCCAACAAAATAAGTTTTTCTGAGTACATGAAACACAAACGGTAGCGTGTGTGGTGTTTCAGACGCCGCGAAAAAGGAAGACGCGTCACAGCTCGAATCCCCCAATGGAGTGTCACGTCGGTTGGGTGATGGACTCACGAGAACATCGATCACGAACTGCATCTGTCAGGTAACTAACAACTAACACACACAGCACAGTAACACTTTCAGCACTCTCTGTATTTAACTGTGTTTGTGTGTGCACGCACGCGCGCAGCTCTAATGCGAGTCCGTCTGAAGGCACGGCGGCTCTGGGGAACATCGGCTGCACTCCTCAGTCTCTTCCCAAATTCCAGCATCCATCACACGAGCTGCTGAAGGAGAACGGCTTCACTCAGCACGTCTACCACAAGTACAGACGGCGCTGCCTCAATGGTAAATACATACACACGCGCATTCACAGGGCTCCTTCTACACGCGGCTCTTAAATCAGATGCAGATCAGATTATTGCAGCGTGACCCTCGGCCTGATCGCTCAAATCCAAATCATTTGTCATTCCAACTCCACTGGTAAAGATGGAGGATGAAAGGGAGGGAGGAGTTTAGTGGAGACACAGCGAGGTATCTGTAGCACTCCTGCAGCTCACCTGAGCGAGGATGCCAGTGAGGCTGAGGATGCCAGTTCAGCTCAGGTGTTCTGCATGTGAACCTTTGTTAGAAAAACACAGCACCTCTTTGTGGCAGCTGGCATTACCGCAGCACTGTGAACCATAAACAAAAAACAAAAAAGCAGCAATACATTTAGTTTTATCTGGAGTACATGATTAAGTGTTTAAGTCAAACACGCTGCTGTTGCATAAACACGTAGCGTTGCACCTCATTAATAATGACCTGGACTCCATATTAACACCTCTTAAATTATAATGAACTTCCAGCCTCACACAGTGCAGATCAATCCCTGCTCTCCGTTATCACCCAGATCAGGATGGGTTCCCTGTTGAGTACGGTTCCTCTCAAGGTTTCTTCCTGTTACCATCTCAGGGAGTTTTTCCCTCAGCACCGTCGCCCTCGTCTCGTTCATCAGGGACGATCTGATCATTCCGATTCACATACATTGTCTCGTATTTTCATAACTTTCTTTTGACTTTGTAAAGCTGCTTCATGACGATCACTGTTGTTAAAAGCGCTCTACAAATAAAATTGCGTTGAGGTTTAGAAGGTGCAGATCGCAGCAGGGAATCTGAAAGTTTAAAATAATCTAACGTACGGGTGCTCTGATTGATCGGTCGCCGATCATAATTGGCTGATTATTGCTTTGGGAAGTTTGATCGGCAGTCTCTATAATGGCCGATATAGAAAAGCCGATCAAGATGATGCAAAAAACAAGCAGTTTTCAAAGTTGACTAGCGCTAAGAGAGCGGGAGAGCTCAGCAACTCGACTCAGCTGTCGGTACTTCCACTATCTCAACTACGCGGTTTCGCTCAGTGGCCGTAAGAACGGTTCATCATGATTCACCACAAGTTTTGGCGCTGTGATTAATTTTCCGCGTGAAAAGATGGAAACGTAAAGATGTTAAAAAAAATCTTTCTTTTTTTTTTTGTATTTTTCCCCGATTTTCTCCCTAATTTAGTCATGTCCAATTCCTCCCCCTCACAAGGGGGCTATCATATTAAGGCTACTACTACCACTCAGCCGGGAGGGCCGAAGACTATCACGTGTTTCCTCCGAAGCACGTGACGCCAGCCGACCGCATCTTTTCAAACTGCTCGCTCGCGCACCGTTGGGGGCGGCGTAAGACACTCGGAGGACAGCGCTATCCGCTCCCTCCATCGCGCGAGCTCACAGACGCCCCTGACTGGCTGTAGAGCCGTGATTAATGTGGGAGTACTAAGTACCTCTCATCCCTCCTCCCCTCTGAGAGAGCTCGGTCAATCAGCTCTCTCTAGACCTCCGGCTGGGAGAGGTTACAGCACCACCCGGGATTCGAACTGGCGATCTCCGGATGATGGGGCGAGCGCTTTTACCACTGCGCCACTCGGAGGCTATGTTTAATTTTTTTTTGCTGGTCCTCGCAGATGCTTGCGGACCTTGCAGAACTTCCGGTGACTCATGTCCTACTTGTCTGTTATTTTATTTTATTTTATTTTATACTATCTACAGGAAAGTTGTATTTGTCAAGCTCTAAGCTGTTCCTAATTACTAACCAAACACAGGCTGCTGTTTTAAGTTGACGTGTTGCACATGTTGCTTGCCAATAAATACAGTTGTCAATTCATGATATTCCTATATTAATTTCCATATTACAAGAAGAGGAATATCATGCATTTCATTCAATATCATGAATTTAATAATTTACGTTGTTAGATAGATACACACGTGGACAAAATTGTTGGTACCCTTCGGTCAATGAAAGAAAAACTCACAATGGTCACATAAATAACTTTAATCTGACAAAAGTAATAATAAATAAGAATTCTATGAATGTTAACCAATGAAAGTCAGACATTGCTTTTCAACCATGCTTCAACGGAATTATTTAAAAAAATGAACTCATGGAACAGGCCTGGACAAAAATGATGGTAACCCTAGAAAATACTGAAAATAATGTGACCAAAGGGACATGTTACTTCAAGGTGTGTCCACTAATTAGCATCACAGGTGTCTACAATCTTGTAATCAGTCAGTGGGCCTATATATAGGGCTCCAGGTAGTCACTGTGTTGTTTGGTGACATGTTATGTACCACACTCAACATGGACCAGAGGAAGCGAAGGAAAGAGTTGTCTCAGGAGATTCGAAAGAAAATTATAGACAAGCATGTTAAAGGTAAAGGCTATAAGACCATTTCCAAGCAGCTAGATGTTCCTGTGACAACAGTTGCACATATTATTCAGAAATTTAAGATCCATGGGACTGTAGCCAACCTCCCTGGACGTGGCCGCAGGAGGAAAACTGATGACAAATCAAAGAGACGGATAATCCAAATGGTAACAAAAGAGCCCAGAAAGACTTCTAAAGAGATCCAAGGTGAACTTCATGCTCAAGGAACATCAGTGTCAGATCGCAGCATCCGTCGTTGTTTGAGCCAAAGTGGACTACATGGGAGACGACCAAGGAGGACACCATTGCTGAAAACAAATCATAAAAAAGCCAGACTGGAATATGCCAAACTACATGTTGACAAGCCACAAAGTTTCTGGGAGAATGTCCTATGGACAGATGAGACAAAAATGGAACTTTTTGCCAAGGCACATCAGCTCTATGTTCACAGATGGAACACTGTCCCTACTGTGAAACATGGAGGAGGCTCTGTTATGTTCTGGGCCTGCTTTGCTGCATCTGGCACAGGGTGTCTTGAATCTGTGCAGGGTACAATGAAATTTCAAGACTATCAAGGGATTCTAGAGAGAAATGTGCTGGCCAGTATCAGAAAGCTGGGTCTCAGTCGCAGGTCATGGGTTTTGCAACAGGACAATGACTCAAAACACACAGCTAAAAACCCAAGAATGGCTAAGAGGAAAACACTGGACTATTCTAAATTGGCCTTCTATGAGCCCTGACCTCAATCCTATTGAGCATCTTTGGAAGAAGCTGAAACATGCTGTCTGGAAAAGGCACCCTTCAAATCGGAAACAACTGGAGCAGCTTGCTCATGAGGAGTGGGCCAAAATACCTGCAGAGAGGTGCAGAAGATTCATTGACAGTTACAGGAATCGTTTGATTGCAGTGATTGCCTCAAAAGGTTGTGCAACAAACTATTAAGTTAGGGGTACCATCATTTTTGTCCAGGCCTGTTCCATGAGTTCTTTTTTTTTTATAATTCCTGGTGAAGCATGGTTGAAAAGCAATGTCTGACTTTCATTGGTTAACATTCATAGAATTCTTATTTATTATTACTTTTAATACCATTGTGACCATTGTGATTTTTTCTTTCATTGACCGAAGGGTACCAACAATTTTGTCCACGTGTGTAGGTTAATAAATAATACTACATGATAAGGCTTCGAGTAGACCCTGTGATTGGTGTCGGTATCGGCCGATACAGTTTCTAGTGATCGGAGATCGGACCCACAAATGCTGATTGGAGCACCCCTAATCTGAAGAGACAAATCAAAGATCAGGGCCAATAACACGCCCACCCCCACCAAGCAAGCCTGAACACGCGTCACCAAGGGGTGGGCGTGTTATTGGCCCTGACAATAACACAGTCAGGTTAGGAGCGTGATCTGTTCAGAATAACATCAGACACAGAACACTCTGAGCAAAAGGATCAGATTTGTTTAGCGAGGCTGATGTCTGTAGTGTGTTTAATAACCTTCTGATGATTAGGGTGAAAGTCTTTAAACTCTCTCGCCTCCTCCACTCAACCCCCCCCCCCCCCCCCCCCCCCCCTACCCCCTTTCAGAGCGTAAGCGGCTGGGGATCGGTCAGTCTCAGGAGATGAACACACTTTTCCGTTTCTGGTCGTTCTTCCTGCGTGATCACTTTAACAGGAAAATGTACGAGGAGTTCAGACAGCTGGGAGTCGAGGACGCCAAGGAGGGTTACAGGTACAGACTTCGCCCACTCGCACCGCTTTCTAAATTAAGGTTACTAGTACACACTCTGCTTCCACACTAGAGACTCATGCATGGATTCAAGTCCAGGAGTGTGTGTAAGTGAACACTGGTATGGTCTCAGGCACAGGTTGCATTAGAGCCAAGAGATTACATTGATTTGTGCTTCTGGCAGATTGCTTTAAACACAAAGTTCATGAAAGCGTGTGTGTCCATAGCAAAACTACCCCAAATAAAAGGTCTTTGAGTGTTATAATTGAGTTAAGTGACTGATATGCCTAACTTTTTTCAGCAGAACCTCTGGTTCACTGAATAATCTCTTTTGACTTTTCAAAAGACTTTTCATGAATATGTAGGACCCGTTCACACCTGGCTCAGGTAACATCAGGTTTCACCAGGTATCCTATTGTCTCAGCTGTTCACACCAACACACACTCAGACTCCTCACACAACATGAAAAAGCGTGTGCGCGCCGTGGGTTCACGCGGACATTTTACATTCACTAAAGGCTTATTTACAACCATATTTCAGCCACACACAGACATGCATTGTGATGTTGTTGTAATCAGAGTATTTTATGAATTAAATAAAGCTGCTGTTTCTGCTCGACATTTTCACTTTTCATCTCCACTTTGATCAAAACGCTGTCGATACGAGCAGCTTTGTTTGTCATAATATAGACGGATCATAAATAGGGGTGACACTTGCAAAGCAGACAAAATGTAAAATCAGTACCCAAGAATAACAACAGAGCTCAAATATGTACTTGCTGAATAAACACTGCATTTTATAAAAGCGCATGATGTGAGCAGCTTTATTTCAGCCACTCGTGGTCAAATAATTATTCAACGCTGGACACAAACAGCAAAAAACCATGATAACGATTATTATTCTGGTTATTATCATCATGCTTTTTACTGTTTGTGTCCAGCGTTGAATAATTATTTGAAACTGAAGCGCTTCGTGTGGATTCATGCCTCGAGTCATTTTATCATACAAAGATGATTAGATGTGTGTAAGAATATGTACAAGAAAATAAATATTCCGATAGCGCCACCTCCTGGATGGGAGTGTGTAAAAGACGATATAAACAGGACCATATGGGTTGTAGTGTGGACACTGGTACAGACGTGTAGAGACTCCGCCCACTTGCACCACTCACCATTTGGGGTGGGGGTGTGGAGGGTTTACATGTTGTGATCATCATAAGATGCTATTAAAATGACTATATACATCACCATCTAGTATGTCCTTTTGACAAATTGTGTGTGTGTAGGTACGGATTGGAGTGTCTGTTCCGGTATTTCAGTTACGGTCTGGAGAGAAAGTTCAGACCTGACATTTTCAAAGACTTCCAGGAGGAAACCATCAAAGATTATGAAGCAGGTAGGGAACAAACTCACACTCTTACACACACACACACATTCACTCTCTCTCACTCTACATCTCAGTGTCACTCAGAATAAACTAACTAGTTCTTTATCAGTAAGGTGTGTGTGTGTGTGTGTGTGTGCGCGCGCAGGTCAGCTGTATGGTCTGGAGAAGTTCTGGGCTTTTCTCAAATACTCTAAAGCCAAGAATCTTGAGATCGACTCCAAACTGCAGGAGTACTTGCGCAGTTTTAGACGCCTGGAGGACTTCAGAGTGGACGTGAGTGTGTGTGTGTGTGTGTGCGTGCGTGTGCGTGCGCGAGAGCATCTGTTGTTCATTTGTCTTTCCCATTGTTTGTCCTTCAGCCCCCTATGGATGAAGGTCGTAGACGGCACTCCTCTAGCGGGGATGGGCGTCGCCGTCACCAGTCTCAGTCTTCCGCTCGTCACGCCCACAACACTGACCACGCCCTGGAGCCAAAGCCTGGCCCCGCCCCCACCGCTGCTGACTCTGGCCAGTGATCCACCAAGTGACCAGTACATCACATCCTCATGCCACTCACTCATTACCCATAATCCTCTGGGGTCCAGCCTCTCTCTCTCCAATGCATCTCACGGCTCGAGCGCCGCGCGGAGGACGGCCCGAGCGCTTCCCTCCAGACCTCCGCCGTTTATTTTGACATTTTCACACGCGAGAGGCTTCTGAAGGGAAACGTGTCCAGCTTCAGTTTTACTCTCATCATTTATTTTTTTATTTTTGTTCGGACATTTCACTCAGCGTGATCTTTCACCTTTCCAGCCTGAGCCCGTATGATTGGCTGAGAGGTGGGTGATGAGTTGTTGTTGTTTTGGGTTTGGACTTCCTG
This sequence comes from Clarias fuscus, assembly GCA_030347435.1. Taxonomy (NCBI): domain Eukaryota; kingdom Metazoa; phylum Chordata; class Actinopteri; order Siluriformes; family Clariidae; genus Clarias; species Clarias fuscus. The sequence continues at coordinate 33,131,011 of CM059212.1, forward strand.
TTTTGGGATTCGGTTTGCTGTTAAACACAGAGAGACGAAGACTGAGAGCCGGAACCTCAGAACCTTTCTCATCACTTTTTCCACAGTTGCCTTATTTTACTGAGGTTTTCTGCTAATTGTGCGCTGGACACCTTAACCCCGCCCCCAATCATCGCCCTCCACACACACACCCCTCTGACTGTGCTGTAGGCATTTGCTTCCCCTTGTCGCTGTGTCTTCCGTGTGCTCTGTCCTGGACCGTTAGCGCCCTCTGGCTGCGTGTTTGTGTCTGTGTTCACGCCCAGCATCTGTACGTCATCATAATTACTTGAACAAGAGGAGGGGAACACATGGAAATGTCTGATCATGCTGCAGGTGCTCTATGACTTTAATACACACACACACACACACACACACACACACACACACACACACACACACACACAAGAAAGAAAAACAAACTTTCAACACATCTCCAAATGTCAACTCACCTGAGAAGCCCCATCCCCCTTTTTTTGTCTGATGGATGGGTGGAGAAATGAACTGAGCCTTGCTCTTTGTTCCTCTAACAGAGGGATGACTCCACCCCTAACCACGCCACATCCTATTAATCCTGAAAGATTATCCTAAAGGATGGACTGAGGGGCGTGGCCTCATGAGTTAGGGACATGCACCCTTATTCTCTGATTGATTAAAGATTATATATTCGCCTTATGTGTACAATATTTTTAGTTTTATTGTCCCAATTATTTTTTTTAACAGGTTTTAATTTTGCTGTATTGTAGCTACGCTAAAGTACGAGGAAGATAGGAAGTTTATCTGAATAAATTCAAGGACGGAATAACTGCAGCTCATCTCACATTTGCATATTAAACACTTAATTACATAGTGAATTGGCAAACGAGTTGGTTTTTGAGCGACTTGATATTTCCTTCGTGTTATAAAGGAGTTTGTGGTTGATTTGGCGAATGAGGAGGAACAAAGGTCAGAAAGAGTTTTAATTTCAAACACTTTCATTATTGTTCTGTTTATTTTAACACTGAGGGTGAAACTTGTGCTAAGAGATGATAGTGATCTGGTTATTAACAGCGTTATTGCATAAAGCCATAGATGTTTAAAATAAAACCGCAGTGTAAGGTGTTTAAATGTTAAAAGTTCATCACCTGTATGCTCATGGACTCGTGAAAATTAAGAGGGAAAAAAAACAAACAAAAAAACCCCAGCAAACCCAAGTGTAAGATACTTGAATGCCCGTGTATGATACCAGTGAATATTCTCGCGCTCTGCTTTGTAGGCTGCTGTGATTGGCTCTTAGTGTCATTTGTAATTTGTAGTAAATTTCCTTTTCCTTAATGAATAAAAAAAAAAAAACATAAAATAGACCAAAAAACCCTTTAAACCTGCGTGTGTGTATTTATTCCTTATAGCACTGAGTTTACATTCCGACTGAGTGTGCTGCCCCCTCGTGGACAAACGTGGGAATGCATGTATAGAATCATGTACAGTGCTCGGTGTCTACAGAACCCAAGGTCCACGGGGTGGAGTCAGGCCTGATCACATGATACAACTCGAGCGTTTGAAGATGTTTTTATTTTGCAGCAGGTCTAGCTCCACCGAGTGCATCTGGTTCTGCAGCGACGCCTTTCTGTTACATGGGTGATTATCGTGTGTGTGTGTTTGTGTGAGAGAGAGAGAGAGCGATTACACGGTGCTTCTACAGTGTTGTGCCTCAAATACGTTTCAGGTGAGTGCTGATTGGTCCAGTTGAGAAGGCGTGGCCAGGTACAGTAACACTTCACATCCATGAGTTTAGAGAAATGGACGCCTGAGATGGGACACACACACACACATCCGCTGTAACACCTGAGAGACCCCGAGGTCTGTTATTCTTCACTGTAATGCTTCACTGGTTCAGGTAAAGACCTGAACTTTTATTTCTTTCTTTTTAGTTTTATATTCCGTTAATTAGGAAAATCAGGATAAAGTGCTGATGTAAGTGGGGAACCTACAGAAGGTTTAATCTCGTTTTAGTAATTTTATCTGTTTAATCAGGAACACTATTCTTGTGTTCAAGTCATTTCTCTCTCTCTCTCACTCACTCACACACACACGCACGCGCGTGAGAGAGAGATTGTGGGTTTATTCTCAACCATTTAGAAAGATTCTGAAACCATGATACTGAAAAACAACAAACTGCAGCCGGACTCCAAACACACTATACACACATTATTTATACCTGTGTGTAGGGATGCGCCGAAAGAAGCTTCCGAAGCAGTGAAGCTTTCACAACAAACTGCGTTATTGCTTCGAAGCTTTTTGACAGTACTTTACTTCGCCATCTGGTGGTAAAAAAAAAATCCTACACCAGCTGTGCTATTCACTTTTAGTTCATTGTGAGGTTTTGTTTGTATATTTAATAAGACGGCGTTCACAAGCAGCAAACAAGTTTGTAGTTGAGGAAGGGGTTTTATTCTTTGATAAAAATGTTGAGCCCGAAAGGTGTTTTTACATTCATACAACAGACATTCAAACGTCATTATTATTTTTTAACAATAATACACCACGTCAAAAACATATAGGCACGACAATGAGGGATATAATTCTAACATTGGAATAAATGGACAGAGGGTCTGGGACAGCGCAATAGACGCGCTCTGAGTTTGAGCCGTGCGTGATGTGTCAGTGACGTACCGAAGCTTCGTTTCCACAGGTCACGTGACAGCCTCATTACAACCGATGCTCCGAAAAACTGTTTCAAAGCACCAGCGTGTCGAAACGTCGAGACGTGTGTCGAACCTGGGTGTCGAGCGACCCATCCCTATTGTAGTGTGTGTGTGTGTGTGTGAATAAATCGGTTTAAAGTCAGGAGTTTATAATTAAAACTCAAAGACCATTCCTAACAAGTACTTTAGGGTCACATTTATTATTTGTACCAGTTTTGTAACAAACACACACCTTCACTGTATAATCTGCATGAAGTCAGGTTCATTAGAAATAAATTTACATAATTAAGGTAAATTAATTGTTGCATAAACAACTTCAGTTTCTTCGTCTGCAGTGTCAGTCTGAGGAGCAAAAATAACTTTAATGAGCACTTTACACTCTCTCTCTCTCACACACACAGATATTTCCACTTCCTTTGACCCAAATATGAAATGTGGTTATTTACTAAAAACAATTCCAGGAAATAGAAACGTGTGTGTGTGTGTGTGTGTGTGTGTGTTTACACTCACTGAATTTAGCTGATGTTCAGTGAAATCGTCTGTAAGAGTTGATACACATTCATTAATTTAGTGTAGTTGTTGTAACAACATCTGTGTGTGTGTGTTTAATGACGTTATTCACCTGATCTTTTTCTGAATTTCACTTCGGCATATGTCACACACTCTGTCCTTCCTGAATAAAAAGAGGAAATAAATCAGATTAATATTAAACTGCCCTCAAACCGGGCGTCACGGTGGTGTAGTGGTTAGCACTGTCGCCTTACACCTCCAGGGTCCGGGTTCGATCCCCGGCCAGGCTCGATTCCCGCCTCTGTGTGCATGGAGTTTGCATGTTCTCCCCATGCTTGGTGGGTTTTCTCCGGGTACTCCGGTTTCCTCCCACATTCCAAAGACATGTAGGTTGGGTTAATTGGCATTCCCAAATTGCCCATAGTGTGTGAATGAGTGTGTTAGTGTGTGTATGTCTGTGTGCCCTGCGACCCTGAATACAGGATTAAGCAGTAATGATGATGAGTGAGTGAGTGAGAGTGAGTGTCCTCAAACCTGGAGAAAATTAAAACCATAAATAAAATCATTAACTAAATTTATTAACTAAAATAATAACATTATTAATTCCATAAATAACAATAAAAAATCATCACAGTGAGTTGATTAATGAATGTTACACTCCAGATGTTGGGGATGAGAAGAATTTTGGTTACCGTGTAAGTGTGTGTGATGTACAGTGTTGTGAAAAAGTATTTGCCCTTTCCTGTTTTTGTTGCCATATTTGTCACACTTAACTGATTGACATCAAACAAATTTTAATATTACACAAAGATAACATGAGTAAATACAAAAAGCAATTTTTAAATGATGATTTCATTTATTAAGGAAAAAAGTCTGTCCAGTCTGACCGGTCCTATGTGAGAAAGTAATTGTCCCCTAAACCTAATAACTGGTTGTACATTCACATCAAATACCACACAACGCTTTATCAATAATCTCCCAGAGTTATCAACTTTGATTGGATCGCCATCTGACTTCACAGAACTCGAACAGGCGACTGAATATCTAGGGTCAAAGATGATTATAGATAAGAAACTCGCTCCCTGGTATAATGACCACAGACACTTTAAAACAAACCGCTCGGAAATTAGAACAGCTAGAAGCAAGCTTTTTGATCACACTATAAATTTAGATGGCATTTCTGTTTCATCAGTGTCAAGCAAGCTTCAGTTAGTTCAGAATGCAGCAGCGAGTGTCCTCACTAGAACCAGAAGATACAAGCACATCACCCCTATCTTATCTACACTGCATTGGCTCCCTGTGAAATTTCACATCGATTTTAAAATACTACTTTTTATGTATAAAGCATTAAATGCTCTCACGCTGCAGTATCTGAGTGAACTGCTAATGTCTTACGATCCGCCATGCCTACTTCCATCAAAGGATGCAGGCTGCTTGTCAGTACCACGTATTATTAAAACTACAGCAGGGGGCAGAGCTTTTTCTTACAAAGTTATGGAATAGTCTTCCAATTAATGTTCGGAACAGTATCAATGTTTAAGTCTAACACTAAAAACCTATTTATTTAGCGCAGCATTTTTGTAAATAGATTAGCCTTTGGTAAAGGAGCAGATCTTGGGGACTCATGGACGTAGAGTATTATGGTGAACTGGTATGTTTAGATGCTGTCTTCCTCGCTTTCATTGATCACTCAGGTTTGTTGATGGTGAAGCGATTGGTCGCTTTACATCCCAGTTCCCCCTCATGTCTGTTTCCTTTTGGCTTCTCCCTTTTAGTGATGATGTCATAGTTGGTCTTGTCGGAGTCCCTGCTTGCACTCTGCACTAAATATACATTCATACCTTATATATTATGTGACTGTGACCATATCTAACTGTTATCTCTCCTTTTCTTCTCTCTCTCTTTCTTTCTACCTTCTCTCTGTCTCACTACACATGTCTCTCCTGAGCTGCCAGTGATCCAGACTCCCTCTGTTCTCTGGACCTGTCTGACTTGTCCTGGTGTCCCGCTTCTGGTTGGAGATCTTGTCACATGGATGCCCTTGTGGTCTATTTGGGATGCGTGTGGTCTGTTTTTACCATGAAGATCGTCCTGTCATCAGCTGACAGCTGTTCTCTGAGGACTCGTGAGTGCAGTCCTTCAATAGTTCAGGACTGGAGTTTCGTACAGTTTTGTTCCTGAGCCCACACACACACTCACACACTATGGCCAATTTCGGAATGCCAGTTAGCCTAATCTGCATGTCTTTGTGAGGAAACCGGAGATCCCAGAAGAAACCAATCAAGCTTGAGGAGAACATGCAAACTCCATGCACACAGACCCTGAGGTGGGAATTGAACTCGGACCTTGGAGATGTGAGGCAACATTCCTAAACAATACACCACTGTGCCTGGTTTGGGCATCTTTTTTCCATTAACCCTCCTATTGACCTTTGGGGTCATCTTGACCCCATTCAATGTTTAAAGTCTTAAAATTAATGATTGATTTTTTTTTTTTTTTGCTTTATATCCAGTGACTTTTATACATAACCTTGGGTAACAGTTTTAATTATTATAAGTTTCTGGAGGTTGAAATTGCGGGGGTCAAATTGACCGCAAGTATAAATTTTTTTAGTAAATTTGAAGGTAACAGGATGGTTAATTAAATAAATCATTATTTAAAAACAATTTTTTTTATTTACTTGAGTTATCTTTGTGTAATATTAAAATTTGTTTGGTGATCACAAACAATCAAATGTTTGTGGATGACACAGTAATATATAAATATGGTAGAGAAATGACAAAAGTTTGCGAGGAACTTACAAAATCTATGGTCCATGTTGAACATGGTTAAACCAGAGTTGCTTACATCTTAATGTATCCAAAACTGTAGCAATGTTTTTCACAAAATCGAACCATCCCAGCCTGGTGTCTTTGTGGCAGGGGAGAAGCTACAGAGAAGCTGTAGAAAGAAATCTACATAACATGATTGTGCTTTCTAATTTCCGTTTCATAAGGCTGATATTATCTGTTCAGTCTACATGCATGCTATGATACTGGCAAATATTAAGTCCTGTTTAATGAAAACCCCAAATTCACAGAAAATTAGAATATTACATGCAAACAATAAAACAAGGATTGTACATAGAACAATATTGGACCTCTGAAAAGTGTAAGTATGCATATGTACTCAGTACTTGGTTTGGGCCCCTTTTGCAGCAATTACTGCCTCAGTGCGGCGTGGCATGAAAGCTATCAGCCTGTGGCACTGCTGAGGTGTTATGGAAGACCAGGATGCTTCAATAGCGGCCTTCAGCCTTCATGTCTCTCATCTTTCTATTGGCAATGCGCCATAGATTATCTGTGTGGTCCAGGTCAGACGAGTTTGCTGGCCAATCAAGCACAGTAATCCCACGGTCACTGAACCAGGTTTTGGTGCTTTTGGCAGTGTGGGTAGGTGCCAAGTTCTGCTGGAAAATGAAGTCAGCATCCCCATAAAGCTCATCTGTGGAAGGGAGCATGAAGTGCTCCAGAATCTCCTGGTAGATGGCTGCGTTGACCCTGGACTTAATGACGCGGATGACATGGCTCCCCAAATCAACACAGACTGTGGAAACTTCACACTGGACTTCAAGCATCTTGCAGTGTGTGCCTCTCCATTCTTCCTCCAGACTCTGGGTTCTTGGTTTCCAAATGAGATGCAAAAGTTGCTCTCATCAGAAAAGAGGACTTTGGACCACTGAGCAACAGACCAGTTCTTTTTTTCTTCAGCCCAGGTAAGACGCTCCTGACATTGTTTTTGACATTTGAAGCTCATGTCCAGGATCCGTCTGTGTATGGTGTCTCTTGATGCACTGACTCCAGCCTCAGTTCACTCCTTGTGAAAGTCCCCAACACTTTTGAATGGCCTTTTTCTGACAATCCTCTCCAGGCTGTGGTCATCCCTGCTGCTTGTGCACCTTTTTCTTTCACACTTTTCCCTTCCACATAACTTTCTATTAATGTGCTTTGATACAGCACTTTGGGAACAGCCAACTTTTTTAAAAATGACCTTTTAAGGCTTTCCCTCTTTATGGAGGATGTCAATGATGGTTTTCTGCACAACTGTCAGGTCAACAGTCTTTCTCATGATTGTGCTTCCCACTGAACCAGACTGAGAGACCATTTAAAGGCTCAGGAACCCTTTGCAGGTGTTATGGTTTTATTAGCTGATTAGAGTGGGTCTGAGCCTAGAATATTGAATCGTTTCACAGTATTCAAATTTTCTGAGATTGTGGATTTGGGGGACTGCAGATGAAAAATAGCCATTTGGCAAATTCTGGTACTTTACAGATGTGTGTGTGTGTATATATATATGTGTAAATTAATGCATAATGTCCCTGTCAAGTAAATAAACAAACAAACAAAATTTAAATGTTACAAAAAAATAATTAGGGGCTTTTTGCAGCTCTGTGGCTAAATCTATGTGTGTGTGATGTAACTAATTGTGCTATAATGAAACATTACACAGTGTATGTGTGTAATCAGCATCTGTTATGCACATCTCAAATGAGTGGTGGCGCCAGTGAGCTCGTTTGCTCAGGGTTATTTCCCAGAGGGACTGCACTGTGCTTCCTTAAGACGTGGCTGACCCAAGCAGTACCCGATCACACTATCCAGAGTTCTTCTCATAGTGATGGAGTTGTGGAGGGGGTCCAGGCGAGGGGGTGTGTTGGACAGTAAACAGCAGCTGGGGTGATACAGTGAGCACCTAAAGGCCATGTTATCATTAACTCCCTTTCTGAAGCACCTGAACAAACACACCCTTCATCATACCGGTAAATGGCTCAGAGGTGGAAGGGAAAGTGATTTTGTCCAAGGTGTTTGAAGGGAGACCCAAGTTGTACTCAGTGGTCTTTGTTCTCCAATTTTGGTGTTGGCAAAAAAAGGCCTTCTAAGTATTAAGCTGGTACTCAGGGGAATGGTGAACCTGGCTAGAGGAGACCGCGGAGTGTTCACACATCTGCAGGAAGCTCCAACTCATTAAAGGGAAGTACTGGTGACCAAGTATGCCCTATGATGTCAGCCACTACAGTACGTCCTGTGCAGTGTCCGCCCTGAAAAACTCCGTCCCGCTAATAATGCCTTTGATAGCCCTGAAAGTATGCCAATTGCAATAGAGTTTATCACCAACCTGCCCCTCGATAACACTGTAATGCTGATTGTCAATAATATTTCCAAATGTCTGAGATTTATCTCAACATCCCAGACCTTCTGCTTTCCTCACAGAGGGGCTCTTGCATCAGAAGGTATTTAGATGCCCCATTTGGAGAGAGTTTATGGAAAAACTGGGGGGTCTCAGTCAGCGTAACCTTCTGCTGACAGCCCGGCCAAAACATCAATCAGGAGGTGGCTCAGTGTGGCAAATGTTCCGATACTGAACCGATACTTTGCAAAAGCCACAAAAGCCACAAAATGATGGTGGATGATTCAAGAATACATTTTTATTTAACAAAAAATTTAATGCTTAAATTGAACAATATATTAAAAGTTTAAGTACTAGCTGGAAAGCCATAATTATAAACAGAATCCATGTTACATTAGTATTTTACAAATTGTTTGTCCATTTGTTAGCATGAATGCAAGATTTGCATTTTGCAATTAACATTACATTAGCCTACTACTAACCTGCGGAAAGGCTGCTGACGTCATCATAATCGGTGGACTCCCTTTTGCTACGGTTGGTATGACTGGGGCTGGGCTCATTCACACCAATAGTGCCAGCTGTTGTCTGTAAGCTGTCAAACACGGCATATTTTCTTGTCGGAATATTTTGTTGTGAAATATAGCCACACTTTCGACCGTTTAGTTTTAGGCATTTTAACGAAAGTTAATTTAGCAAGTTAAGATAGCGGTAGATCACCTGCTGACGTCAGAGCGAGTGTAACGTTAGTTGCTGTGTTTACGTGCATCTCGGATGGTGTCATTTCCCGATGATTTGTGCTTTTAATTTTTGTATCTAATCTAATAAACTTTTAATTGACAAAAATAAAATGTACAGTAACATTACTGCAACAATGTTTTGGATTTGTATTATCAAAGCTTTCCGAAGTCCTCAAGATTTTTCTAATTAAGGAAATCCTTTATTTTTCCGATCATGTCTGACAGCCCATGAATGCAGTATTTAAATTTTACTAGCGATCATGTGTGTTGATGAATCTAATGCTTATTACAACTGTGTCATCACCATAGCCCCAGAGAACAAATATATTAAACGACAGTTCAGGCATTTAAGTGGCAACGAAATGAGGCACCGAAATTCACGTTCTGTTTCGGTCCAGTACATACCGGTTATATGGGTACCGGTGCCGTATTAGCACCTGTTTTCGGTACCCAACCCTAGTGCTCCAGCAGTCGACAGATAATTCAGGAGAACCGAAAGCTGTCATCATCAGTGGAGTGGAGTGGAGTTTGGGAATCATGACCTCATGAGTGTGTCAACTAGGTAGCAAAGAGGTTTGCAGACCAACATCAGAGTGGCACCACTGAATACCGACTACACAGCTGCCTCACTCTGTCTTTTGATTTCTCTGCCAAAGCGGCCCCACTGGCAAAGGCAACCCCAACCCTCAATCCTGGCCAGATATGTAGTTCAGTCAATCCTAGATTCTAGACACAATCAACCCAAGCTCCCGTATCTCACTGACTAGTCAACTCTGACTCCCAGTTGCCCCAGTCAGCTTCGCCAAGTTACTAAACTAAACCTGCACTCTCTGAGGCACAATACCAGTCATTGGCGCACACACACACACACACACACAGATGTGACTATAATGGTGTAAAGTCAGAGAGTTGTAAGATTCACACTGGAGATAAACTGCACCTGTGGGTTTATATATTTAAGGTTTTCTTACCCTTTGGTTTTTTCATGCAGCACGCAGCAGTGTATCTGACTATGAGAATGAAGATGAAGATGAAGACTCCAGTGATGATGATGATGATGGTGTAAGACAGATTGGGTCCTATCACACACAAAGAACAGAGGTGACAGGAGTGACATGGACATTACACTGTGTGTGTGTGTGTGTGTGTGTGTGTGTGTGTGTGTGTGTGTGTGTGTGTGTGTAAGATCACCTGTGTCAGCAGCCGGTGTGAGTTTGCGTGCTGCAGTGTGTGTTTGAGTCTCTGTCCCGGCGTGTGTGGTGTGATGTGGAGGTGATGGTGATGGAGGTGCTAGTGATGGAGATGTTGTGCTGAAGGCGTGTGTGATGTTGAGCGTTAGAGGAAACACAGCTTTCGGCCTCGAGCTGTGAAACACCACACACACCCAACTCTGCTGACTCGGCGCAATGATTTTCACTTCAAAGGAGTGCGGAAACGTCTCTCGTGTTTCTGTGTTCATCCAAGTCACTTGAAAATCTACATTGTGAGCAGAAAGCTCACACTTCAGACGGACGCTGTGGCCGATCGAAACCCGCGGAGGGTCTGCAGACACTGTGGCGTAAACACAACGTAGCATTTCAGTTTTATCACAATGTCATCCTTCAGGCATAAATAAACGCAGTTAAGATTAAGTGGAAAATATTATAAATAATTTCATAGCAAAAAAATTGTAAACGTTGTATTTTACAAATTAGTGAATTAAATATTTTAATCTTACAGTTGCATGATTATAAAATCTAACAAGGTGCAGTGGCGTGGAACTATGAGTTAAATAAACACGTCTTTAATAATAATTAAATAACTTTTCTATTTAATAATAAATTTATTATATGCTTCAGTTAGAAGTTGAACATGAACAGATCAGTATTCGGTGTGACAGCACTTTACTTTAAAACTTGTCCATGCTCTCAGGTGCAACTTTATAAATAAATGTGTTTTTTGTTTCTAAACGTCACAGAAAATCAGTTATTCTGGAAACTCTGACTCACACTCGCAACTGAAGCCCGGTGGCTAAAGTTTACTTTCTTTTTGTCTGAAAAATGTGGTATTGTGTGATGTGTTAATTTATTTCTACACATTTACTGTAAGCATTTATTAATATTTTTATTTAGTTGGAAAAGTCTGGCTTGAAAATATTAAAAGTTTGACTGCAAAAGTCAGAACTTAAAAATTAACAGGAAAATGGATTTTATAGAAAGAAGATACCTGAGAGTTTTTGTACAGTGTGTACGGACTCCAGAGATCGACAGAACCTTCACTTGTGAACTGTAGATAAACTGTGATAGCTGATATAACAATAGTGTGTATTAGTTCTGGAAGTACGGTTTGGTGTACCTCTCACCAGCACCAGGATGAATATGCTCCGCTTGTTTCCGAATGGTGGATTTCTGTCGCAGATGAATCGCCCCGAGTCGCTCCACTGCACAGGGGAGATTGTTAGAGAAAAATCATTCTTCTTCTTCCTGAGCCGCAGACGATTTTTAAAGTGAGGAGAATCCTGTAGCCGGCCTGGAGTCGTCGTGTTCGAGCTCCAGGACCATTCAGCGTTTAGCGATGAAGAGCTCAGAGATTTACAGAAGAACAGAACCGAATCTCCCTCAGAGCCTCGGACATAAGTTATCTGTTCATTTGTAGATCCTGGAAATAAAAATCCAGAGCACGTTGCTGCATAAATTACATTTCAATTTCAATTCAATTCAATTCAATTTCATTTGCATAGCGCTTTTAACAATTGTTGTTGTCACAAAGCAACTTTACACAATCACATCATCACTGAATTATACAAATAAAAAACACTCACCAGCCTTTAATTCTAAACAGAATGTGTGTGGATTTGTTCCTCTGTTACACTTATACCATCCCGCATCCTGACTCTGAAAGTCTTTTATCAGGAGATAATCTGTGGTGTTTAATTTCAGTCTGGTGTTGAGTTTATTTCTGTGATTATGAGGCTCAATAACGCCGGAGGAACAGTTTAAAGTCACGTCGCTTCCTTCTGCCACCTGAGTTACTCCTGAATTATAGAATACCACTAATAATAAGTCTGGTTAATCATTTCATCATGTCAGAAACAATATAATTTTATATTCTTTTGATTGTATAATGTTATAACCCACCATTTAACTCTGCAGGTTTTCCAGCACAGACACAGAAGAAAAGTAAAGCAGGTAGAATCATTGTGAAATGGCGATCAGTGAATCATCCTGCAGTTACTGGAACTTCAGTTTCTTATTTCCTGTTAGCAGAAGAGTATAAGGAGGTGTTTTGCATACACACACACACACACACACACACACGCACACACACACTTTCATATATACCATCATAATGCACAAAGACCACTGAGATCAAACCACAGAATGCTGAAGAAAATGTCACCATGCAAACAACTTACAGTTTTAACATCAAATCTGAGCCTAAGAACCCAGAGACTCCACACACACACACCTGCATATAATAACCAACAAATTTTGGTTTTCATTTCAAATATGATTAAATAATTTCTATTTTAAAAGATTCAGGATTATAGCAGAGTGACAAATTTACAATTTTTATGTTTTATTTTTCAATTTTGCACATTTTAATAGATAAAGATGAAGCAAAAAATTAAATAAAATTTTATTTGTATAGCGCTTTTAACAATTGTCATTAACAATATATAAATATAAAGCAATAAAAATATATAAAGCAGCTTTACACAATCAAAAAAATTAAGTTTGTATGGAATGTGAATGTGTATGAATCAAAATGGTAGTCCCTGATGAACGAGCCGAGGGTGACAGTGGCAGCGAAAAACTCCCTGAGATGGCAGTAGGAAGAAACCTTGAGAGAACCGGACTCAACAGGGAACCCATCCTCATCTGGGTGAAATAGAAAGCAGGGATTGATCTGCAGTCATACTGTGTGTTAGGTGGCAGGCAGTTCAGTATAACAGGATATGTTAATTGATATGGAGTTAATATGGAGTCCAGTTAGCTATTGGAGGTTCAGGTAGGCTTGTAGGAAATTCCAGTCCAGAACTATCGAGCGACTGTAGCCAAGTCCTCAGAGAAACAGCTGTCTGCATCAGCTGTGGCCAGTACAGTCTTCATGGTAAATTCATTGATATCGGCCTGTAATTGGACAGCTGACAGGGGCCGAAGTCAGATTTCTTAATTATCGGTTTAATAACTGCTAATTTAAAAGGTTTTGGAACATACCAACTGCTGAGTGAATAATTATTTTCAACAGAGGTTCAGTTATTCCTGTCAAAATGTGTTTAAAAAAAAACACTCACTAATAACATTATACACTTATGATATCATAACACTGTCATGATCCACGCCTGTCAGCCTGTTTTTTCCCACGCTGTCACTTTCCCCATGTGCTTATGTTTTTCTTTTGCCGTCATGTGTCCTTTCCCACGCCCCCGCTTCCGCCTCGTCTGCATACCGGTCTCTCATCCTCCGCTGATTACTCCAGTATTTAAACATGCTCTGTACGCGGTTTAAATCGCTGGATTATTGACTGTCATCTGCTTCGATTTTCTTGCATTTTGTTTTTTTGTCTTCACGTTGCCAAGTAGTTTAGTTTTCTCGTTTCACGTCTCTTGCCTTCCGTTTTGGATTTGTCGCCTCGCTGTTTGATTCCCCGGCTCCGATCTCGGACTTCCGTGTTTTGGATTGTCGCCTCGCTGATTGATTTCATGGTTACCGATTTAATGCTTCCCATTTTGACTACGGCTCTCACTTTGTGTTTCTGCTTTGACGTTATGCTGATTGATCTTCCGGCTTTTGACTCGCGCTTTCGTTTTCCGACCTCGCTTCAGTTTAACATTTCTGCTATTCATCTGCACTTGGATTCACCTCGTTTCACCTCGCCACGTGACAGAATAATGCAGCCAAACGAAATGGATCCAGCAGATGTTGAACGCATGAAATCGGCGTTGAAGAGTCAAGGTGCACTTGTTGGGAGTTCACCAGCAGGAGCTGCTCAGCATTCTGCAAGCAATTGCTGACGTCACAACCCATCTCCAACGGCTCCAGCTCTCTTCAACGTCAAGCAGGGACCCCCACTTACAACGTAAACCTTGTCTCCCTGCCCCCCCCCCCTCCCCCCCCCTACCTATGAAGGAGATCCAGGAACCTGACGATCATTTCTCTCTCAGTGCTTGTTGATTTTTGAACTACAGCCCTCCACTTTCTCTTTTGAACGATCATAGGTGGCATATGTGATCATGCTCCTTTCAGGGAGAACCAGAGAGTGGAGCACGGCACTCTGGGAGGCCCATGACCCTTGTCACTAAGGAAATGAGGAGGGTATTTGATCGCTCATGTCACGGCGGAGAAGCAGGACTCAAGCTACTGAATCTCCGCTAAGGTTCCCGTTCGACCTACGACTATGCCATTGAGTTTAGAACACTGGCTTTCTCAAGTGGATGGAATGAACAAGCACTAAGCGACATGTTTTTTGAGGGTCTGGAACTAGTCCCTCCTCACTCCAGGAGCTCATAGATCTGGCAGGCCGAGTAGATTCACGTCTTCGTCTTCAGAGAACAGCCAGACCACCACTTGTTACCCAGACATCACGAACCCATGAACAGGAGAAGCTCATGCGATTGGGCAGGACCCCTCCTGAAGAACGACAACGACGCAGAGTAGAGCCTGTTTCTACTGTGGAAGGTCTGATCAACAACTCAAGTTCTGTCCAATAAAAAGGAGGAACCCTCTAGTTCAACTGGATGGTGTGACTTCCCGACAGCATCGGTTACTTCCTGTCTTCCTCATCCACAAACAGCAGACACACCTGGTGCAGGCACTAATTGACTCAGGCACTGACCGTAATCTTAACAACGTGGCCTCAGCCAAGGCCCTGGGAATTCCCTTCCTGCCTTTGGAGACCCATCTCAAGGTCCAGGCTACGACGGACATTTGCTTTCCTCCATCACTCACAGAACTCCTCTGATTGGCCTGAGAGTCTCGAGCAATGACTCAGAGCAAATCTCCCTAGTTATCATGGAAGGTTTTTACGCCATGATTGACTGGGCCACGATTCCATCCTAGCCTGGAGCCCATCATGTTCCACAATATGTTTACGATCTGCCACCATGCCATGCTTCAGTCCTACCCCCAAAAAGGAGCTACTGGACGTCACCCATGTCCTGTTAGAATACCACGACCTCAGGGCAGCATTCAGTATGTCTCATGCCATCCCCCCCTCCACTGACCATACGACTGAGCCATTGATCTGCTGCCAGGTACCACTCCTACCAAGGGTCGTCTATACTCTCTGTCACCCAAGGAATGCCAGGCCATGGACCAATACATTACCGAATCCCTTGCGGTGGGGATCATTCATCCCTCCTCCTCTCCAGCGGGGGCCGGCTTCTTCTACCTGGGCAAAAAGGGTGGTTCCCTTCCTGCATAGATTATAGGGGTCTGAATGACATTACCGTGAAGAAACTTCTCCAAGGAGTTAAATTATTTACCAAGCTGACCCTGCGCAACGCATACCATCTCGTTAGCAAATCCTCAGTATTTGTCTATCTAGATGATATATTAATCTTTTCTCACGACCACGACCTAGACAAACATAGACACCATGTTCGGCAAGTACTACAGAGGTTTCTTGAAAATAACCTGTTTGTCAAGGCAGAGAAGTGTGAATTTCACACCACCTCGACCACGTTTCTCGGGTTCGTTATTGGACCTACAGGCATTGAAATGGAACCCACCAAACTTCAAGCAGTGACAAATTTGCCCACTCCCACCTCACGGCAGCAGCTTCAAAGGTTATTGGGCTTCGCAAATTTCTATCACCACTTGATCCGGAACTCCAGCTCCATCGCTGCTCCACTCACAGCCCTGACCTCATCCAAGACCCAGTTCAAGTGGAACCAGGAAGCCGAAAGAGCCTTCGCTGAACTTAGAAAACCATTCACGTCCGCCCCTATCCTCACCATCCCTGACGCATCACAACAATTCATCGTTGGTCACGTGGGATCGCCGAGAAAGATGGCGGCATAGCTGTGTAGCTCCGTAAACCCCACCAATATTTTCAATTTATTCGAACTTATTCACTCCACGTTTTGATTAAAGCTAGCGTCCCTGGTAAGGTTGAATATCTGTGGAATAAAAAGGTGCCTTCGATAGCAGATGTCGACCACCACATCTAAGTATTTTAAGGGGGCTTCGACGAGCCGCATGGCAACGAGACAAACTTCACCGCCACACGAGTCACCGTCACCCCAGCGGAAAGACCAAGATTTAAAGATGGAAAACTTATTATCCGAAATAAGCAAAATGAACTTCACCTTACAAGGGGTGGCGACAGATGTGTCATCAATCAAAGAGGTGGTTATCGATCTCAAAAATTCGGTAAACGCAATCCAAGAAAGGATGGATGAAGCGGAGGGCCGCATCTCCAACATGGAAGACGTCACCTCGAAACTCGTTAGTGATGGCGAACGGCATGATAAACGCCTTGACGTTTTGTGGAATCGAATTGAGGATCTAGAAAACAGGAGCCGCCGCAACAACGTGAGGATGATCGGTTTGAAAGAGGGGCTGGAAGCGGGGGGAATGATTAAGTGCGTGTATAAAATCATATCGGAGGGACTGGGAATGGATCCGGATGGAGAGTTTGAGATTGAGAGAGCGCATCGCGCTCTCACTCCCAGGCCCGATGCCGATCGACCACCAAGAATAGTTTTGATCAGGTTTCTGCGTTCGTCAGCCAGGGAGAAAGTGCTACAAGCGGCCAGAGAAAAAGGAATGATCGAATGGAGTGGATGTAGGATTTCCTTTTTCCCCGACATGTCAAGAGAACTGGCCAGAAGACGAAGGGAATTCACCGCGTCCCGGAGGATGCTGAGAGGTGTCAATGTTAAATATACACTGGCATATCCAGCCTCACTCCGTTTCACATGGCAAGGGAAGAACAAGGTGTTTACATCGAGTGCGGAAGCAGAGCAGTTCATTAAGGACTATTGCAGGGCACCTGAATAACGGGACCGAAGGTTTTCTACAGGATAGTGGAAGTGGAGTTTTTGGGTCAAAGGGAGTTGGTGGGAGGAGTCGAACACCTGTGCTGTCTCGGAGCAGTTTTGACAGCGAAAAATAAGGCTGGATAGCTGATTCGGCACTTCACGGACCGCAATCTCGGGGTGTTTGAACGTAGACGGTCCTCATTGTTGGGTATGACCGTTCTTTTTTGTTTGTTTTTCGTTTGTAGTTTTTCTGTTGTTAAGAACAGGGGAGGGGTTAGTTGCGCTCTGTTAAGCAGACATGGGGTTTTGGTATTTGAAATGTTCAACTGCTGTTTGTTCAACTTGAAAAAAGGTACATCACAGTCTAATATGTCACCCCCCAGTAGGGGGCAGTCTCCTAACGCATTTGATTACGCGCACGATAGTGTGCGATTTATTTGTTTTATAAATAGGTAGTCACATCAGGTTTATAACATGGAATATTAATGGATGTGGGAGCCCAATTAAGAGAAAAAAGGTCCTGACATATCTCAAACATAAACAAGTAGATGTTGCTTTTGTGCAAGAAAGTCACTTAACAGATATTGAAGCACAAAAATTTAAACGAGATTGGGTAGTCCATGTATTTTATTCATCATTTACGAGTAAACAAAATGGGGTATTGATTCTAGTTAATAAGAGGCTTAATTTTCTATTATTTTTCTATTATTTCTAATTTTGACAGAAACTAAAGATGATGCTGGCAGGATTATATGTATAGAATCTCTCATTAATGGAGTTAAAATGATATTATGCAATATATATGCCCCCAATAGGGCAGATCCAGATTTTATTAATAAGATAAACAAGATTCTTGGAGACAAAGAGGGACAAATTATTTTGGCAGGGGACTTTAATCAGGTTATGGATGGGGTTTTGGATAAGAGTAAATATCAAGGACCCTCTATGCCAAGGGATAGAGCTGCCCTCCATATGCTAACGGAGGATATTGGATTGACTGATATATGGCGCCTAGTCAATCCAACGGAAAGAGAGTATACTTTTTTTTCTCATTGCCATAAATCTCACTCTAGGATAGATTTTTTTTTTAGTTTCAAATTCTATTATCGGTCAAGTCGTAGATTCTAAAATTGGAGCAATAGTGTTATCAGACCATGCAACAGTAGAATTGGATATAGCTTTAAACACAGAAACTGGTAGAAAAGGAAGGTGGCGGTTAAATACGGCACTATTACAAGATGGGGGTTTTGGAGCACTGTTGGCTGATGATCTGACCTCATTCTTTAAACTGAATATTGGAAGCACTGATAAGTTAGCATCTGTATGGGAGGCCTCAAAGGCATATATTAGAGGAAAATTTATTGCCCAAGCAGCAAGAAAAAAGAAAGAAGAAAGAGACGTGGTTGAGAACCTGGAAGCAACTATTTGTATAATGGAGAAGGAGTTAGCTAGACATTATTCGAATGACTTATATCAAGATATTTGTAAATGTAAATTTAAGGTACATGACGTATATAATAAAAAAGCTGAGTATGCATTATTCAGACTACGGACTAGGTTTTACGAAGGAGGTGAAAAAGCAGGCAAGCTCCTTTCTAGACAATTAAAACAACAAAATGCTGCTAACATTATTCCGGCTATTAAGAAAGGGAATACTATGGTGTCACTGACAAAGGAAATAAATGAGGTCTTTCAGAAGTTTTATAAACAATTATATACATCTTCAGGTACTTCGGATGAAGAAAAATTTGAACAATTTTTTTCTAATATTGAGTTACCTAAGTTAGATGCTTTACAATCAGAGTCACTAGACTCTCCCATTACACAAGAAGAGGTCAAAGCTGCAATAATCTCAATGAAGCCGGGTAAATCGCCGGGAATAGACGGGTTCCCATCAGAATATTATAAAAAGTATGTAGATATATTGGCTCCAATTTTAACAGAAGTCTATACAGAGGCGTTTGAAGCTGAAGTATTACCTGGTACCTTTATGGGAGCATTAATAACACTGATACCTAAAAAAGATAGGGATTCAACAGATCCTGTTAATTTTAGACCAGTAAGTCTTATTAATGTGGATTGCAAGGTGTTGGCAAAAATTCTGGCTTCACGGCTGGAGAAGGTTCTACCGGGTATAATTCACAAGGATCAAGCGGGCTTCATTAAGGGAAGGTCGTCAGCCGATAATATGAGGAGGCTAATTCATCTGATGTGGCTAAACGCCTCAGAGAACACCCCAATCGCAGCGATATCTTTGGATGCCGAGAAGGCTTTCGACAGGGTGGAGTGGGGTTTTTTGACCGCAGCCCTGTCGAATTTTGGGTTTGGTCATTCTTTTAGGACATGGGTTAGCTTATTATATAAGAATCCTAGAGCGGCAGTGATGACAAATGGCCTGATTTCCCAGTTTTTTACAATTTCAAGGGGCACTCGTCAGGGATGCCCACTGTCCCCGTTATTATTTACAATAGTTTTAGAGCCTTTGGCAATTATGATTAGGGCAGACACAAACATTATGGGAGTAAGGGGGGCGGGGGAGGAGATGGAACATAAATTAATTCTATATGCAGACGATATTCTATTATTATCTTGTGACCCTCTTAAATCTTTACCTCCATTAATGAGAATTATTCAGTTATATTCAGATATGTCAGGATACAAAATAAATTGGGAGAAATCTGAGGCTATGCCAATATCTAGAACGTGTCATTCTCATACAGTGACCCAATTTGGCTTTAGATGGATTCCAAAAGGTATGAAGTACCTGGGGGTTAAGCTAACTCATAATTTGGAAGATATAATGATATTAAACTATGATCCACTGCTGTCAAAGATAAAGAATAACGTGAACAAATGGAAGCAGCTGACACTGTCTTTATGGGGTAAAGTGAATATTGTCAAAACGGTTATCGCTCCACAGTTCAATTATATATCCATGATGACACCTGTGAATATTCCAGACTCTATCTTTAAAAGATATGATATAATGATCAGGGACTTTCTGTGGGAAGGAAAAAGACCTCGGATTAAAATGAGTAAATTGATCTCTCCAAGAGACAAGGGGGGCCTCGGATTACCGGATGTGAGGATGTATAATTTTTCTTTTGAAATGGCCAAACTGGCTAAACATTGGAGTGAGAAAGACTCTGACTTGGACTGGATCAAAATAGAACAGAAACTGGCCTCACCATTTCATTCCATTAGCATTCTCTCACAAAGCACTGGAGCTGAATGGGAGTCCAACCCAGTGATAATGCACTCAAGAGATGTTTGGAGCAAAGTGCATAAACTGTGCAAGACATCACATCATAAACAGTCATATGCTTCACTATGGAAAAATCCGGAAATCTGTATAGGCAAAACGGGGGTGTTCTGGAAACAATGGCAGCTTAAAGGGATAACTGTAATTGGTGATCTATATGAGAATGGAATTTTTATGTCATATTCTGAATTGGTGAAAAAATATAGTATTGTGGGCCAAGGGAATTTTTGGAAATATCTGCAGATCAGGCACTGTGTTAAGAACAAATTTAATGCAAGTGATAACCCTGTGTACGCCTATGTTAAGTTACCATGTGAAACCCGAACTGCTTCTGTGTGCTACAAATTGATGCTTAGTGTAACTGCAGATACTTGTAATAATCTGAAAACAGTATGGCAGAGGGAT
Organism: Clarias fuscus; assembly: GCA_030347435.1. Taxonomy (NCBI): domain Eukaryota; kingdom Metazoa; phylum Chordata; class Actinopteri; order Siluriformes; family Clariidae; genus Clarias; species Clarias fuscus. Next base: position 33,151,756 of record CM059212.1, read on the forward strand.
TTGGGGATTAATATTCAGGATAATGACTGGTTGGATATTTTAGCTAATGTGGGTAAGAATATAAGGGAAGCTAGGGGAAAATTTACTCATTACAAAATAGTACATAGATATTATTATACACCATCTAGACTTTACAGGATGGGGATAGCTGGAAATAGTCTATGCTGGAAATGTAAGGAAGAAGAAGGCACCTACTTACATATGATTTGGGAATGCTCTTTAGTTCAGCCATTTTGGCATAAAACTCTGAGAATATTTGAAGAATGGTTGGGCGTTAACTTGCCGGTAGAACCACAATTATGCCTTCTTGGAGATAAATCACTTGTACCTAATATAGCAAAAAATGCATTTATCCTTATTAAGACTGGTTGTATCACAGCTGCTAGAATGATTTTGCGCAATTGGAAATGCCCCAAATCCCCAGATCTGAAAGAATGGATAGATGGGATGATTGAAATCGCATCATATGAGTGCATGTTGGGAAGATTGCAGGGTGAGAAAGGGATGAGAAAAACATGGGATCATTTTTGGCAGCATATAAAAATGGTGAGATGAGCGAAACAACTGTCTTTTCATGTTTATTTATGTGCTTTTTCTTCTGGTTTTGTCATGTTGATGGTGACTACTGGCTGGGTAGATAACTGATTGTAAAGGAGAATTTTGAGTGATATGATGTACGAAATTATGACTGTTGAACAATAAAAAACTTGAATTAAAAAAAAAAAAAAAAAATTCATCGTTGAGGTCGACGCTTCCAGTATGGGGGTAGGGGGCATCCAGTCTCAGAGATCTATGCATGATAACAAACTGCACCCATGCTCTTTCTTTTCTCACTGCCTAACCCCCGCTGAAATAAACTATGGCATCAGTGACCGAGAGCTTTTAGCCATTAAGCTTGCCCTAGAGGAGTGGAGACACTGGTTGGAGGGAACAGAGGTTCCATTCCTGGTCTGGACTGACCACAAGAACTTGGAATATCTCAGGAGCGCCAAGAGGCTCAACTCTCGTCAAGCTCGGTGGTCACTCTTTTTCACAAGATTCAACTTCACCCTCTCATACCGCCCGGGATCAAAAAACTCCAAACCAGATGCTCTCTCTAGACAATTCTCACCCACTCATGACGTCTCCACCAATGACACCATCATCCCCTCTTCCTCGCCGCAGTCGAACTGGATATCGAAACTAAGGTCCAGCAAGCCCTCTCCCATCAACCTGGTCCCAGTAATGTTCCCCCTAACCATCTCTTTGTTCCCCACACTCTACGCTCTCAGGTCCTGGAATGGGCACACAGTTCCAAACTGTCCTGTCACCCTGGCACAGCCCATACTATGATCCAAGTTCAGCAACATTTTTGGTGGCCAAACTTGAAGGAGGACGTCTCCAGCTTTGTGGCTGCATGTGACATCTGCCTCAGATATAAGCACGCCAATACAGCTCCAGCGGGCCTTCTCCGACCCTTACCCCTTCCACACCGCCGGTGGTCCGACATCGCTCTGGACTTTGTCACAGGGTTACCCTCTTCCAACGGCCACACCTGCATCATGACGGTTGTAGACTGTTTCTCCAAAGCAGCTCACTTCATCCCACTGCCAAAGCTTCCATCTGCCAAAGAAACTGCAGAACTCATGATCGACCATGTCTTCAAGCTCCATGGTCTCCCAAAAGACATCGTTTCAGACTGGGGACCACAGTTCACCTCCCAATTCTGGAAAGCCTTTTGCAAGTTAATTGGGGCCACTCCGAGCCTGTTCTCAGGGTTCCACCCTCAGTCTAATGGCCAGACAGAGGGGAAGAACCAATCCCTCGAAGTCGCTCTGAGGTGCATGACGTCCAGGGACGCTACCTCATGGAGCAAGTTCTTACCCTGGGTAGAGTATGCCCACAACTCCCAGGTATCTTCGAGTGATTTGTCCCCTTTTCAGTGCTGCCTGGGATATTGTTTCCATCTCAGGAGGAGGAGGTCTGTGTCCCATCAGCCCAAACTTTTATCAGACGCTGCAGAAGGACATGGCTTCAAGCAAGGAGGACACTCTTATAGGTCGGCAGAAGGTACAAGAGACAGGACGACCGCAAGCATTCTCAGGCTCCTAGGTACAGGGTAAGACAGAGAGTCATGCTCACTGCCAGAGACATCCCCCTATGGACCATCTGCCGTAAGCTTTCCCCTCGCTACCTTGGCCCCTTCACCATCACAAAGATAGTCAACCCTTGCACCGTTAAGCTCTTGCTTCCCTTAACTATGCGGCAGATAAATTCCACGTTCCATGTGTCCCAGTTACGCCATCTCGTCTCATGTCCATTAAGTATCATTAACGGCGGTGAAGCCTACACCGTTCATCGACTCCTGAAAGCCCGCCACCGAGGAAGAGGCATCCTGGTGGACTGGGAGGGCTATGGCCCTGAGGAGAGAAGCTGGATCCCCACCAAGTTTGTCCTAGACCGAAAGTTAATATCTGACTTTCAAAAATGCTTTCCCAAGGCACCTCGCCCTAACGCCCAGAGGCGTTTGTAAGGGGGGGGGGGGGGGGTGTACTGTCATGATCCATGCCTGTCAGCCTGTTTTTTTCCCACGCTGTCACTTTCCCCATGTGCTCATGTTTTGCTTTTGCCATCATGTGTCTTTTCCCACACCCCCGCTTCCGCCTCATCTGCACACCTGTCTCTCATCCTCCGCTAATTACTCCAGCATTTAAACATGCTCTGTGCGTGGTTTAAATCGCTGGATTATTGAATGTCATCTGCTTCGATTTTCTCGCGTTTTGTTTTTTTGTCTTCATGTTGCCAAGTAGTTTCGTTTTCTCATTTCATGTATTTCGCCTTCCATTTTGGATTTGCCGCCTCGCTGTTTAATTTCCCGGCTCCGATCTCGCACTTCCTCGTTTTGACTACGCCTTTTGTTTTACGTGGTTTTACAAGGTGCTTAAACTTATTCACAAATCTGTTTACAATTCTAATGTTAGCCTGCATGCTAATCACTACATGGCGCCAAATTAAACACTCTGAGCAAAGACGGAATCCTTCAGGAATACAGAATTATATTTATTATTAATACAGATCTGGAAATAAACACAGTTACACAGCAATTAACAATATCGGTGTTAAAATCAGAATATGAAATCTTTTACTTCACGTTTAAAGCATTTCACAGCCTGTATGTGTAATGTGTGTTCTGTAATAAAAAATATATTTAATATTAAAAAAAGTGCTAATATTAGTTGAATTATTTTAAAACGTGAGTATTAATGTTTGTGTAAAACCTTCAGAAACACTTATAGAAACATATCACTCTTTTAAAGTTCTGATTTATAATCATTAACAAATAGCTGCTTAGTCCAGCAAAGCTTTAGTGTGAATATTTAAGTTATCATTTATGCAGAAAAACAAAATCTGAAAAATCACATTCTTTCTCTGTTTATAAAAAAATAACCTTTACGTTTAACAGCAGCTTTTTATTTCTGAATGTAATGAGCCTCGTCCACTTCCCCGTGGTAACGCTAATCATCTCAGCTTAGGTGCGTTAGATTTTATGTTTAGATTTTAAATCTTTAATATTAGATTGTGTTCGCAATGCGTTATTCTGAAGAACTCTTAGTGTTTAGTGTACACTTCAGAGTGGATTGGTCACCCATGGTGCAACGGAGACAGCAATGAAAAACTAATTCTCAGACAATTCAGTCAGTTATAATTCTTATAATTCTTATATGACATAATAATGTCACTCTGATTTTTTTTTTGGGCGTGTCTGGGATGGTGATGTCACTCTGATTTTTTGGGCGTGTCTGGGATGCTCCTGGTCAGTGGCGTGAGACTCAGCAGAATGGTGTGTCGCTCATATTCTTTGGTTTTGCGGAACTTATCATCGGTGCCGTGAAGCCGGTCCAGAACTCCCAGAACACCGTAACACTGATTAAACCTGAACACACGGAAGCATTAAAGTTAATTAACATTATTTTAGTGTTATTGTTTGTGGTGAAAATGTTTGTGCACCTTTAAACCTAAAATGGCTGAGAGGAAACGTAAAGTGTTACTTGAGGTGGTGGAAGTCGTGGAACTCGGGCGAGGGCAGCAGGGGCAGGTGGTAACCGCAGTGTGAGATGGATGTGACGAGCAGCGCCATGCTGAACCACAGAGATGTGGTGGCCAAGTGAGAACCCAGCAGAACAGGACCTATCAGAGCTGGTAGCATGTTGGAGACCTGTAGGGGTCAGACACATACACATACACATACACACACACTCTCAGGGTGTTTTTAACATGAGGTATTTTTTAAAGAGACCAAATAAAGCCTGTTATAAAGCTGTCTCACACACCACATGCTCCACGGGATGAGCGTACAGAGACACGAGTCCGATGGGCGCGGTCCACTCGTGATGGATCTTATGGATGTGTTTGTAGAGGAACGGATGGTGGACTAGCCTGCAGAACAGGAAGTGGAAGAGAAGACTTCCCATTAGTTGGCGTAAGTAACCAGTGAATATTACTGTCTGTGTGTGTGTGTGTGTGTGTGTGTGTGTGTGTGTGTGTGACCTGTGTGAGTAGTAGAACAGCACTTCCTCCAGCAGGCCACACACAGCGAGCTCCAGTAGAACCCAGTGGAAGGTGGGCAGTTGACGAGCGCAGGGTTCTCCTCGCCATGACATCAAAGCGTAGGTCAGAACCACCAACGGAACCGACAGGAACAACTGATTACACAGAACCACCTTCACCGCCCGCCACACACGCACCGCCTCCGCCTGGAACCAACACAGAGTGTGTTAGTCTATTTCACACACACACACACACACACACACACACACACACACACACACACACACACACACACACATTTTTGTTGTGAGCTGCAGATGAAACGAATGTACTTTTTAATCGTACTACTTATCATTTTATCTGTATCAACATCTGCACAGGATAAAATGAGAGAATGTCTCACGCAAGGACTCTGACCTGTGTGTGTGTGTGTGTGTGTGTGAGGAGATTGTGAAAACCCAGTGATCAGTAATAACAGTTTATCTGTGCAGCACTGAATGTTCAGCTGAAAGACACCAGCAGAGAACTTTGTACCACACACACACACACACACACACACATATAATTTTGTCCTTAATGACATTCTTTAATTATTTTAATGTGCCATGTTGTAATTCCAGCACCCTGCCAGATGGTGGTGCATCACGTGTGAGTTACACGTCAGTGCTGGCACTCCACCCGGCCCGCGTGGAGCATCACAGTCAGACGTGTTCGGGCACGGGTCAGACTGACTAGTGTAAGTGTGTGTGTGAGTATATATACTGGGTTGTTTTTGTCCAGCTGGATTCTGTAGCGTGTGATGAACGTGGGCTTCCCCGTCATATCCGCGAACAAGAAGAAGCCGTTACACAGCCAGAAGCAGAAGGTTGGGACCAGCATGGTTCCTGCACACACAGACACACACACAGATACACACACGGACACACAGACAAACACACAGACACACACACACACACAGTGACAGAACATTAAATTACACTGTTATTATGTGTAAATGTGAACATGAGTTCCTCCTGTGTATCAGCTCTACACCGATCAGCCATAACACTGAGGTGGCTCTGGCCCCTGGGGGTGTGGCTCCGCAGGGCGTCCGTAAATTGCAATTATTTGTCAGTTGCGTCCAATGAGCCTCGACCAGATTGTGATGTGGGGGGTTTGGAGGTGGGGCCAGGGGCCTTGGGCTCTTCACCTGCGGGGCCCGTGTGTGCTGGCCCGTGGTGCAGCGGGTGTTCATGTGGGGACTCGAAGCGACCGGGCCGGACTTTCACCCGATGAGTGAGCCTGGTGTGCCCGCGACCCTGTCACCAGTTTATAATCAGTGATAATTATAAACCACCTGAAAATCAGTGTTATTCAGGTGACCAGTGGGGGCGCTAGCACTAGAGTTAGTGTAGTGGCTGATCGGTGTGTCATCCCTACATCAGATACTACATCTATACTCTCTGTAGATCTCATTAGTTATCAATCCATCATCTCACACACACACACACACACACACACACACACACACACACACACACACACACACACACACACACACACAGAGAGCTCATTATGCACAAACACTCGAGTGAGCATCATTATTAGAACCCAAACTGTTGATTAAAAACTTTTCCTAAACTTTCTGTTACTTTTTATTATTATTTCCCGTGACTTCTCTGATGTTCATGTTTTCACCAGTGTGTGTGTGTGTGTGTGTGTGTGTGTGTGTGTGTGTAATGATGATTATTACACTATTAGGCTGTTACACTCATATCCAGGATTAGAGTTGATATGTGTGAACTCTGTTACTGATGTTTTTTCCAGTGTGTGTGTGTGTGTGTACTTTTCCGGTTATCTAGATTACTGTTCCTGCCCTCTACACTCACTGCCCCGACGGCCCTGACTGAGAGTCACACTGCAGTGTGTAATAATCATCTCCCTGAACTTGCAATCACACACACACACACACACACACACACACACACACACTATAACTCTGTGCTCTGAGAGTGAAGGTGCGGTTGTATTACAGGATTTCAGGTTCACTTTGTTCACAATGATTTCAGAAATTAAACTACTTTATCGATCACAGTCAGGTGCGTGTGTGTGTGTGTGTGTGTGTGTGTGTGTGTTCTGCAGTAAGGTGAGAGAGACATTCAAGTGAGATTCTCACCGATGAAGAACAGAAACGCCTCGTTCCCGTCGAACGCTCCATACAGTCGGCTCCACTGAGTCTGCCAGAAATCTCCTGATGCTCCCCAAAACCTCTGCAGATGCCTGAACACACACCCACACACAGCCCACTCATCGAACCCTCATTCTGAAAATGCTTTGTGTTGGACACTAAGGTTTGTGTGTGTGTGTGTGTGTGTGTGTGTGTCTGTGTGCGATCGTCACCATGTCACTGAGTTACTGAAGGCCACCAGGAAGAAGAGTCCTGATCCGATAACAAACGCTGCCTTCTTCACTGAATCCCACAGGCCACCACTGCTCTCCTACACACACACATACAACCCATCATAACCCATCATCACACACATACACACACACACATAAAATGGGACGAGACTTTAACAGCCACCTGACATTAACCTTATAGATGAATAAATCTTTCTGTGTATCACAACAACATCACCTGTTACAATCTGTGTGTGAGCACGCTGTGTGTGTGTGTGTGAGCGCGCTGTGTGTGTGTGTGTGTGTGTGTGAGCGCGCTGTGTATGTATGTGTGTGTGAGCGCGCTGTGTATGTATGTGTGTGTGAGCGCGCTGTGTGTGTGTGTGTGTGTGTGTGTGTGTGTGTGTGTGTGTGTGTGTGTGTGTGTGTGTGTGTGTGCTGTGTGTGTATGTGAGCGATTTGTGCGCGTGAGAGCTGTAGGGTCGGAGTCTCACCTGCACACGCTTCATCCTGGGTGAGGCTGATGATGATGATGAAGCTCTCATGGTCTTTACATCAGCTGTTATAAAGAAAATCTGTTAAATATAACACAGACACACACCGCTTTGCAGAAAATTACACACATTAATAAACACTAGTAAAAACTAATAAACACTAATACACATTAATAAACACTAATTCAAACCAATTAACAACCAATAAACACTAATACACACAAATATACACTAATAAACACTAAAACACTAATACAAGCCAATAAACACTGATAAAAACTAATAAACAATATCAATGTTTATTGGTTTGTCTTAGTGTTTATTTATGGTTATTAATGTGCATTACATATTATAATGTGTTTATTGGTGTTTATTTGTAGATATAAGTGTTTATTCATTTGTATTAGTGTTAAACACTAATACAAACTAATAAACACTAATGCACACGAATAAACATTAATAAAAACTAATAAGCATTAATACACGCCAATAAACACTAATACATACTCATAAACACTAATTCAAACCAGTTAACAACCACTTACCACTAATACACACTAAAAAACACCAATACACACTATTAAACATTAATGCACATTAATAAACCATCAAAAACACCACTACACACTAATGTGCACTAATAAACACTAATGCACCTTAATAAATCCTAATATACTAATACACACCTATACACTTTACTGAACACTAATGAACGCCAACAGACACCAATACACACTAGTAAACACCAATACAAATGAACACACACTGACAAACACTAATGCACACTAATAAATACTTGTGAACTCTAATAAACACTAATAAACACCAACACACAATAATTCACAATAATAAACACTAATAAATAGGAAGATACCTTTTATAATTAAATAAAACATTACACATACAGAGAAAGTTATAAAGCAAATAAAACTCTATGAAGTTCATAAACTATTCCTACTCTATAAAGGTGATCAAATTCGTGATTAATAAAGGATTAAACTCACAGTGGTGCCCGTTCCACTCTGTGTGTGTGTGTGTGTGTGTGTCTCTCTCTCTCTCTCTCTCCTTTTTCCTCCTGTTATAAGCTGTGCGACGCCAAGCTATTCACTCATTGGTCCCTTCATGGTCATGTGATGGTCATCGTCATGCTATATGAAACTAGCCTGTTTCGAACTAGCATGAAACGTCATACTGTCCGCCATATTGGAAAGATCTACAATCCGCCGTAGTCCTGGCGCGTGCTGTAGGATCATCAGCTGTAACTGAGTTTCTATTAAAGCCGTTAAACTGAGTTAATTACACGATACAGAGATAAAAGACTGAATATAGCAGCAGGGAAAGTAGTGTGGAGATAAATGTGTATATGGCCGAACAGAAATATAACAATAAGAAAAACGTCAGCATTAAGATACAAATCACAAAATATAACCTATAAATATGTAATAACACCTTTAATGACCAGACTGCATTAATATTCTATTCAATTCAATTTTATTTGTATAGCACTTTTAACAATTTACATTATTGCAAAGCAGCTTTACACAATCAAAATAATTATTTAAGTTTGTATGAGAAGTGAACATGTATGAATCAAAATGATAAAACTGTCCCCGATGAGCAAGTCAAGGACAATGGCGTCAGTGGCAAGGAAAAACTCCCTGAGATGGTGATAGGACGAAACCTTGAGAGGAACCAGACTCAACAGGGAACCCATCCTCATCTGGGTAAAACGGATAGCAGGGATTGATCAGCATCATACTGTGTGAGATTGGAAGTTCAGTATAACAGGAGATGTGATGAAGTTCAAATTGATTCCAGTTGGTTATTGGAGGCTCAAATAGACTGTAGGAAACTCCAGTCCTGAACTATCGAGCGACTGAAGTCACAAGTCCTCAGAGAACAGCTGTCTGTATCAGCCAAGGGCAAGACCGTCTTCGTGAAAAAGTGGAACCGTCCCCAGTTACCACACGCATCCCAGGCAGACCACACGGTACATCCATGTGACCAGATCTCCAACCGGAACGGGACACCAGGACGAGTCAGACAGCTCCAGGGGGCAGAGGGGGCCTGTATCACTGGCAGCTCAGGAGCGACATGTATAGCTCGACAGAGAGACAGGGAGAGAGAGCGAGAGGAGATAGAAGTGAAGAGAGAGAAGATATTATCTGCTGAGGAAGAACACGGCTCTTTCTCTTTCTTTCAGTCCATTACTGCCATCTAGTGTTGAAGTGAGCACAATACACCCACCTAAAGGCTGCAAGTTTATTAAAGGGTTTCTGCTGTCAGATACCCACAAGACCAGAGCTCTGATCCACAGACCTTTCTTCTGATATGGAATGTGATGTTTTTCGGATGGCGGCTTTGAATCTTTTGCAAAAAAATATATTTTTAATTAAGGTTTTTCTGATGGATCCAAACTTTTGGGCTAAAAACATGGCTGTGAAGGTAGGATTCTACCCTGAGAGAACCTGCAGAAACCTTACGTTTGATCTGAGAGGAGTGTTAATTCTGAGGTTTCTGGATAGGGTTGTGAGACTTATTCGTTGTCATTGTGTGCTGGTCTGAGATGGTGAGGTTCTTCAGTTTCTGGTGTGTGGGTGGTCCAGGATGGAGCAGTATTCTCCAGTTCTTTACTGATTTGCTCAGAGACTCTGAGCGCAACCAGCATCCACTTCATCATCACTAACACCACAGCCATCATCATCATCATCATCATCATCATCATCATCATCATCACACCACAATTGCCACCACCATCCTCCTCCTCCTCTTCTTCTTCATCATCAGCATCACCACCACATCACAACCGTCATTACCATTATCATTAACATCATCACCACCATCAACACCACCACCATACCACCACCACCACCACCATCATCATCATCATCATCACAATCATCATCTTCGTCTTCTTCTTCCTCATCATCACCATTACCATCATCATCATCATCATCACAATATAACTTTATTAAGCTGGTTTTTCTCATCAGGTTTTGCTGAGAGGTATAACTGTGTCATCAGCATTACAATCCAGGCTTTCGTTTGAAGCTCATGTAGATAATATCACCAGGATAGCTTTCTTTCACCTTAGAAATATTGCCAAGATAAGAAACATATTGTCACTAAATGATGCAGAAAAACTAGTTCATGCTTTTATCACGTCTAGGTTGGACTATTGTAACGCCTTACTGTCTGGTTGTTCAATTAGGTGTATAAACAAGCTTCAGTTAGTACAGAATGCAGCAGCGAGAGTCCTCACTAAAACCAGAAAATACGAGCACATCACCCCTATCTTATCTACACTGCATTGGCTCCCTGTGAAATTTCGCATCGATTTTAAGATACTACTTTTGACATTTAAAGCACTAAATGGTCTCGCGCCACAGTATTTGAGTGAACTGTTAGTGTCTTACGATCCGCCACGCCTACTTCGATCAAAGAATGCAGGGTGCCTGTCAGTACCACGTATTATTAAAACTACAGCAGGGGGCAGAGCTTTTTCTTACAAAGCCCCGAAGTTATGGAATGGTCTTCCTATTAATGTTCGGGACTCAGACACAGTCTCAGTGTTTAAGTCTAGGCTAAAAACCTATTTATTTAGCCAAGCATTTTTGTAAATAGATTAACCTTAGGTAAAGGAGCAGATCTGGGGGACTCATAGACGTAGAGTATTCTGGTGAACTGGTATGTTTAGATGCTGTCCTCCCCACTCTCATTGTTCACTCAGGTTTGTTGACGGTGAGGTGATTGGTTGCTTTACATCTCAGGGAGCCCTCATGTTTGTGTTTCCTTCTGGCTCTCCCTTTTAGTTATGGTGTTATAGTTAGTCCTGCCGGAGTCTCTGCTTGCACTTTGCACTAATTATACATTCACCTATACATGTTGACTGTGACCATACCTAACTGCCATCTCTCCTTATTTTCTGTTCTCTCCTTTTCTGCTCTCTCCTCTCTCTCTCTCCCCCTCTTCTTTCCCTCTCTCTGTCTCTCTGTCGAGCTATACATGTTTCGCTCCTGAGTTGCCAGTGATCCAGACCCCTCTGCCCTCTGGAGCCGTCTAACCCATCCTGGAGTCCTGCTTCTGGTTGGAGATCTCGTCGCATGGATGCCCCGTGTGGTCTGCCTGGATTCGTATGGTGGCTGGTCATGGTTTCCATGAAGACTGTCCTGTCATCGAGTGATGCTCTGGGGACCTGTGACTTCAGTTGTTCGATAACTCAGGACCGGAATCCCCTACAGTCTACCTCAGCCTCCGGGAACAAACTGGACTCATTTTTATTTTTAAAACATCTCCTGTTATACTGAACTTCCAGTCTTACACATTATTATGCTGAGCAATTCCTGCTATCCGTTATCACCCAGATGAGGATGGGTTCCCTGTTGAGTCTGGTTCCTCTCAAGGTTTCTTCCTATTACCATCTCAGGGAGTTTTTCCTTGCCACCGTCGCCCTCGGCTTGCTCATCGGGGACAATCTTGTCATTTTGATTCATATACATTACATAAAAACTTACTTCTTTTTATTGTGTAAAGCTGCTTTGCGACAATGTCAATTGTTAAAAGCGCTATATAAATAAAATTGACTTGACTTGACTTGACAATGAAAACTAATACTATGCTGAATTATGTTGAAAACTGAACCCTGTGGAAAATCAAACTCCACTTGAGAACATGCAGAATAGTCACAATTTAAATCTACAAACTGATAAAGATCATTCAATTCAATTCAATTCAATTTTATTTGAATAGCGTTTTAAACAATTGTCATCGTCGCAAAGCAGCTTTACATTTATTTATTTAAGTTTGTATGAAATGTGAATGTGTATGAATAAAAAATGGTCAGATAGTCCCTGATTAGCAAGCCAAACTCCCTGAGATGGCAGTAGGAAGAAACCTTGAGAGGAACCAGACTCAACAGGGAACCCATCCTCATTTGGGTGAAACAGAAAGCAGGACTTGATCTGCACTCATACTGTGTGTTAGGTGGCAGGCAGTTCAGTATAATAGTTGTTAACAGATGTTAATTGATGTTAATATGGAGTCCAGGTAGTTATTGGAGGCACAGGTAGACTTGTAGGAAATTCCAGTCCTGAACTATCGAGCGACTGTAGCCAAGTCCGCAGAGAAACAGCTGTCAACATCAGGCGAAGCCAAAGCCGTCTTCATAGTAGAGTGAAACCGTCCCCAGACACCAGACACATCCCAAAGAGACACATGGGGCATCCATGTGACGAGATCTCCAACCAGAAGCGGGGCACCAGGATGATTCAGGCAGGTCCAGAGAGCAGAGTCTGGATCAATGGCAGCTCAGGAACCACATGTGTAGCTCAACAGAGAGAGGAGAGAGAACAGGAGCGGAGAGAGCGGAAGAGGAGAGATGGCAGAAGGAAACAGAGACATGAGGAGGAACTGAGATGTAAAGCAACCAATCACCTCACCGTCAACAAACCTGAGTGATCAATAAGAGTGGGGAAGACAGCATCTAACCATACCAGTTCACCATAATACTCTACGTCCATGAGTCCCCCAGATCTGCTACTTTACCTAAGGCTAATCTATTTACCAAAATGCTGTGCTAAATAAATAGGTTTTTAGCCTAGACTTAAACAGTGAGAGTGTATCTGAATCCCGAACACTATTTGGAAGAATATTCCATAACTTTGGGGCTTTGTAAGAAAAAGCTCTGCCCCTTCTCTCCCCTCTTCTGTCCTGCCTGTCCTGTCATCCTGCCCAAGGGACACCATCGACAGCCTCGGTGGGATGCCCTGGACGTCCGGTGGCGCTCCAGAGTAGCACTCTTTGAGGAGGGGTTATGTCAGGGATAACCCCTAGAGGGCGCCTGGCGCCCAGAGACTTTTCGTTTCTTTTGTAGTTTTTCTTAAGTTTGACTTCATTTCCCAGAATGCACCCAGATGAGGTCACTCACCTGAACCGAGGTGAATGGTTGATTAGTGTGGCTATAAGAAGCCTGGCTTTTCAGTTTATTTTGTCTTGCATCTGTTGGAATTATACATGAGAAATGCTGGTTTGTTTGATAATTTGTTTTATGCCAGTTTAGTTCAGTTCCTACAGTAGTTCTGTTTTGTTTAGAATCCAGTTTGCTTTATTTTCATGTTAAGTCTGCTTGCTTGCCTCGCCTACATCACCCTAAGAAGTGTGACACCCTGTTGAGTCCGTTCCTCTCAAGGTTTCTTCCTAACGTCATCTCAGGGAGTTTTTCTCTCAGCACCGTTGCCCTCGGCTTGCTCATCAGGGACTATCTAACCATTTTGATTCATACACATTCACATTTCAAACAAACCTAAATAATTCTTTTGATTGTGTAAAGCTGCTTTGCGACAATGACAATTGTTAAAAGCACTATACAAATAAAATTGAATTGAATTGAATTAATCATGATAAGACAGAAGTTCTAGTCATATGATCACATCCAGCTAGAAGCAAGCTTTTAGATCACACTGTAACTTTAAATGGCCTTTCTGTTCCATCAAATGCAACAGTGAAAGACCTCATTGTGATTATAGATTCCAGCGTTTCATTTGAAGCTAATGTAGATAATATCTCCAGGATAGCATTCTTTCACCTCAGAAATATTACCAAGTTAAGGAATATACTGTCACTAAACGATGCAGAAAAACTAGTTAATGCTTTTATCACCTCTAGGTTGGACTATTGTAACGCCTTACTGTCTGGTTGTTCCACTAGGTGCATAAACAAGGTTCAGTTAGTAGAATGCAGCAGCGAGAGTCCTCACTAGAACCAGAAGATATGAGCACATCACCCCTATCTTATCTATACTGCATTGGCTCCCTGTGAAATTTTGCATCAATTTAAAAATACTAATTTTGATGTATAAAGCACTAAATGGTCTCGCGCTGCAGTATCTGAGTGAACTGCTAGTGTCTTACGATCCGCCACGCCTACTTCGATTAAAGGATGCAGGCTGCTTGTCAGTACTGCGTATTATAAAAACTACAGCAGGGGGCGGAGCTTTTTCTTACAAAGCCCCAAAGTTATGGAATAGTCTTCCAATTAATGTTCTGCACTCAGTCTCACTGTTTAAGTCTAGGCTAAAAACCTATTTATTTGGCCAAGCATTTTTGTAAATAGGTTAAGGAGCAGATCTGGGGGACTCATGGACGTAGAGTATTATGGTGAACTGGTATGTTTAGATGCTGTCTTCCCCACTCAGGTTTGTTGATGGTGAAGTGATTGGTCGCTTTACATTCCAGTTCCCCCTCATGTCTGTGTTTCCTTCTGGCTCCTCCCTTTTAGTTATGCTGTCATAGTTAGTCCTGTCGGAGTCCCTGCTTGCACTCTGCACTAAATATACATTCATACCTTATATATTATGCGACTGTGACCATACATCTCTCCTTTTCTTCTCTCTCTCTTTCCCTTTCCCTGTATCTCTCTGGAGCTACACATGTCTCTCCTGAGCTGCCAGTGATCCAGACCCCCTCTGTCCTCTGGAACTGTCTGACTCGTCCTGGTGTTCTGCTTCATGTTGGAGATCTCGTCACATGGATGCCCCGTGTGGTCTGTCTGGGAGTTCTGAATGGGCAGATCCGTGGTCATGCTGCTGTGGGGGCAATCAGTATTTAATATTTGAAAACCCTTGAAAACCAGCACGCAGTGAGCGATCATTAGGTTGCACCAGGTAGAGAGCATGTCACTCTGGTATTAGGGCCAAAGAAAGACAAAAACAAAAAGCAAGACCAAGCCAAGTCCACGAGAAGAGCCTGCATCTAGAGTGAGAGAGGGCAGCACGCTACATGACAAGCGTGCTCCCACACCAAAGTAAAAGTTAACCAAACAAAAGAGAGAGAGCTGAAAAGAAAGATTTGTCGAAAAAAGACTTGAAAAAATGAAAGAGATAAGCCCACTAAAGGGTAATGCGTCCTGAGCAGATGAGAGTGTTTTTTTTTAGTTTCCAAAGCCCCATTCTGTTTTGAGGAGACAATGGTGGTTTGTGTTTTGTTTTCAGTTTTCATTTCAGGTTCCTTTTAAGTTCCAATTAATAAACTCACGTTATCTCCGGAGAAGGTCTTCCCATCAAAAGCACTCTCACACACTGCTATTTCGCTGACTCCCTCTGAAGCTCTGCATAATGGCTCCTACTTCCATTATTACATCTTTATTATCATATAAACCCATCCCATTTAACATTTATCTCTAATCATTTTCCTTTTAACTGGAGCTACATTATGTAATTATCAGAATGTCGACTCTAAATGTTCAGTCGCCTGATCGAGTTCTGTGGAGTCAGATAGCGATCCAATCAAAGTTGATAATTCTGGGAGATTACTGATAAAGCTCTGTGTATTTGATGTGAATGTACATTTAACGGCCCGGTGCTGTGCGTAAATTATTACTATAACACACTTTAATTGAGACAAGACAGTGATCTGAGATAACTTCACACTGTGGAATTGTGATTATATTTCTTATACTTAATCCGAAGGATAATATTAAATCTAAAGTGTGACCTGCTTTATGAGTGAGTCCTACTACACATTGATTTACTCCTACTGAGTCCAGTATGGACATAAATGCTGTTCTCAGAGAGTCTTCTGGATTCTCAAAATGAATATTAAAGTCTCCAGCAATTAACACTTTGTCTACAGAAATGACTAGGTTTGAGAGGAAATCTGCAAATTCACAGAGAAATACAGAGTACGGCCCTGGGGGTCTGTAAATGATAATTATTCACTAATGATAATTAGTGGGATTGACTGAGCTGACTTCATATTTGTAGCTACAAATATAGCTATGCATGAAATTTTAGTCCGTGTTTTTGTACGATAGGCAGATTATCATTGTAAATAACTGCGACGCCTCCTCCTCTACCAGTTAACCGAGGCTGGTGTATGTAGCTGTATCCAGGAGGACTAGCTTCATTTAAAGCTACAAACTCGTCCTGTTTAATCCAGGTCTCTGTTAAACAGAGTATATCAAACTCCTGATCTGTGAAAGTTTAATTAACAATAACTGCTTTAGATGTGAAGACAGCTCTCTACTGAGGACTTGTGACTGTAGTTCAGGACTGGAGTTTCCTACAGTCTACCTGAGCCTCCAATAACGACCTGGACTCCATATGAACCTAAACACATCTCCTGTTATACTGAAATTCCAGCCTCCTAACACACAGTATGAGTGCAGATCAATTCCTACTATCCGTTATCACCCAGATGAGGATGGGTTCCCTGTTGAGTCTGGTTCCTCTCAAGGTTTCTTCCCATTACCATCTCAGGGAGTTTTTCCTCGCCACTGTCACTGTTGTTCTCATCAGGGACGATCTGACCATTCTAATTCACATACATTCACATTCCATACACACACTTAGATAATTCTTTTGATTGTGTAAAGCTGCTTTGTGACAATGACAACTGTTAAAAGCACTATAGAAATAAAATTGAATTGAACTGAATGTGAGAGATCTGGCTGTGTGTTCAGTGTGCTCTGAATTTGTACTCTCTATATGAAATTACTAAAACAGATTTCTGGGTCTTTCTAAATTAATTAAACAAATAAACACACATTTAACACTTAAATAAAGCAATATTTTCCTGAGCAGAGCACTTTTCCTTTTCCTGCACTTCCTGTTTACCCGGAAGTGGGCTGCAGTCAGCTGATGCGCAGTGCATTGTGGGAGTGGAGGACATTGCTCAGACTTGTTCCTGTCTCGGTGCTGTCAGGTTTCTCTACACTGTGTGTGTGTGTGTACGCGTGCGCTGTAAGTACTCAGACTGTCTGATCTAATAATCAGTCCGAGTCATTAATCAGGGATCCGATTGATTAGTTGTTCGCGCGTGAAGCGGAAGAGGCGTGTGCTGTCTGTTTATGTATGTGTGCTTCAGTGAATGAGTGTGTGTGTGTGTGTTGTTAATGAGACCAGAAGTGACAGAGCCGTTTATACACTCCTGATCCGCGCGCGCTCCCGGTATTTAATGTTATCTGTGTGTACAGTACAGACTGACCTGGCGGATCTGCGCATGCGCGGCAGCTGCACTTCTACACTGTCTCAATCACCTGCTGTCCCGTTTTATTATTATTATTATTAGTAGTAGTAGTATTATTGTTGTTGTTGTAAATTTAGGATCAGGTGTGTGAACTTTATTAGAGCATCATGAAACATAATGAGCTGTTATTATCACTACCTGAAACACACTGGGTTTACTGTGTGTGTGTATAGACCATCACAGTGTGTGACGATGTCCAGTCGTGGAGGGAAGAAGAAGCTGACGAAGACGTCCCGCTCGGTGAGGGCGGGAGTGATTTTCCCCGTGGGCCGGATGCTCAGGTACATCAAACACAACCTGCCCAAGTACCGCATCGGCGTCGGAGCTCCGGTGTACCTCGCTGCAGTGCTGGAGTACCTCACAGGTGTGTATATATACACACAAACGGAGAACAGACTGTCAGCTGAATGGGGCGGGCACAGTGGAGGGAGAGTGACACCTACAGGTGGCGGTGATGCAACGCACTGGATACCAATCACCATAAAACAAGAAACACACACCCAAGAAAAGTGCAAAATGTATTTATTAAGCACTGTTATTAAAATGATTATAATTCTTTTACTTGATCATAACTTACTGTGTGTGTCTGTGTTGTAGCTGAAATTCTGGAGCTAGCAGGTAATGCAGCTCGTGACAATAAGAAAGGTCGAGTAACTCCACGACACATCTTGCTGGCCATCGCTAATGATGAGGAGCTCAATCAGGTACACACAATGGCGTGAGGTAACGGCAGGGACATGGGGTAAAGGCGGGGCAGGGACATGGGGTAAAGGCGGAGCAGGGGTGTGGGGTAAAGGCGGGGCAGGGGTGTGGGGTAACGGGACACAGACACACGAGTCTGACCCACAGTGTGTCAGTATATAAAGTTTCTCTCTCTCTTTCCATGTTATCCTGTGTGTGTGTGTTTGTGTGTAGCTGCTGAAAGGTGTGACGATCGCTGCAGGTGGCGTTTTGCCCAACATCCACCCCGAGCTGCTCGCCAAGAAACGCGGCTCTAAAGGTAAACTGGAGGTCGTGGTGTCTCCTCCACCTGCCAAAGGCAAGACCCCGAAAAAAACACCAACCGCCAAGAAAACACCCAGCAAGAAGTCCTCTAGAGTAAAGGTACACACATACGCACAGAATCCTGCTGAAAATAACAGTTTAATAATATTTGCTCCTTTACTGGAATGATGATTTAATATTAACATCATTATTACTAACTCATTCAGTATAACAGTGTGTGTGTGTGTGTGTGTGTTACAGAGGCGTGGTGATGGCAGTAAGGCGGCGACCGCAGACAGCACCACTGACTCTGCGTCTGATGGCTTCACTGTTCTCTCGTCTAAGAGCCTGTTTCTGGGACAGAAGGTACAGAACCGCAACAATCAGAACCTGTGCTACAGAACGCACACACATAGACACACACAGAGACACATACATGAACATTCCTCATTCTGCTCCTGGAGAACATGTGGTCCTGCTTTAACACACTGGAACACACTGATGCACTGATCAGCTGATTAATAGAGCTGATTCCATCGGCTGGAGCGAGAGTCTCTGTGTGTGTGTCTGTGTGTGTGTGTGTGTGTGTGTGTGTCTGTCTGTGTGTGTGTGTGTCTGTCTGTGTGTGTGTGTGTCTGTCTGTGTGTGTGTGTGTCTGTCTGTGTGTGTGTGTGTCTGTCTGTGTGTGTGTGTGTCTGTCTGTGTGTGTGTGTGTCTGTCTGTGTGTGCGCGTCTGTGTGTGCGCGTCTGTGTGTGCGCGTCTGTGTGTGCGCGTCTGTGTGTCTCTGTGTGAGTGTCGGTGTGTGTCTCTGTGTGAGTGTCTCTGTGTGAGTGTCGGTGTGTGTCTCGGTGTGAGTGTCGGTGTGTGTCTCTGTGTGAGTGTCTCTGTGAGTGTCGGTGTGTGTCTCTGTGTGAGTGTCGGTGTGTGTCTCCGTGTGAGTGTCGGTGTGTGTCTCCGTGTGAGTGTCGGTGTGTGTCTCCGTGTGAGTGTCGGTGTGTGTCTCGGTGTGAGTGTCTCGGTGTGAGTGTCTCGGTGTGTGTGTCTCGGTGTGAGTGTCGGTGTGTATCTCTGTGTGTGAGTGTCGGTGTGTATCTCTGTGTGTGAGTGGCTCTGTGTGCGTGTGTGAGTGGCTCTGTGTGCGTGTGTGAGTGTCTCTGTGTGCGTGTGTGAGTGTCTCTGTGTGCGTGTGTGAGTGTCTCTGTGTGCGTGTGTGAGTGTCTCTGTGTGCGTGTGTGAGTGTCTCTGTGTGCGTGTGTGAGTGTCTCTGTGTGCGTGTGTGAGTGTCTCTGTGTGCGTGTGAGTGTCTCTGTGTGCGTGTGTGAGTGTCTCTGTGTGCGTGTGTCTCTGTGTGCGTGTGTCTCTGTGTCGTTGTGTGTGTCTCGGTGTGTGTCTCGGTGTGTGTCTCGGTGTGCGTGTGTGAGTGTCTGTCTCTGTTTCTGTGTCTCTGTGTGTGTGTCTCTGTGTCTCTGTGTGTGTGTGTCTGTGTGTGTGTGTCTCTGTGTCTCTGTGTGCATGTGTGTGTGCATGCGTGTGTGCGTGTGTCTGTGCATGCGTGTGTGCGTGTCTCTGTGTGCATGTGTGCGTGTCTCTGTGTGTGCGTGTGTCTCTGTGTGCGTGTGTCTCTGCGTGTCTGTGTGTGTGTGTCTGTGTGCGTGTCTGTGTGTGTGTGTCTCTGTGTGTGTCTGTGTGCGTGTGTCTCTGTGTGTGTGCCTATGTGTCTGTGTGTGTGTTTGTGTGTCTCTCACTCGGTGTGAGTGTCTCGGTGTGAGTGTCTCTGTGTGCGTGTGTGAGTGTCTCTGTGTGCGTGTGTGAGTGTCTCTGTGTGCGTGTGTGAGTGTCTTTGTGTGCGTGTGTGAGTGTCTCTGTGTGCGTGTGTGAGTGTCTCTGTGTGTGAGTGTCTCTGTGTGCGTGTGTCCCTGTCTCTCTGTGAGTGTCTCTCTGTGTCTTTGTGTGTGTGTGTGTCTGTGTGTGCGCGTGTGTCTGTGTGTGCGCATGTGTCTGTGTGTGCGCGTGTGTCTGTGTGTGCGCGTGTGTCTGTGTGCGCGCGTGTGTCTCTGTGTGTGTCTCTGTGTGTGTCTCTGTGTGAGTGTCGGTGTGAGTCTCGGTGTGTGTGTCTCGGTGTGAGTGTCTCTGTGAGTGTCTCTGTGAGTGTGTCTCTGTGAGTGTCTCTCTGTGAGTGTCTCTCTGTGAGTGTCTCTCTGTGAGTGTCTCTGTGAGTGTCTCTGTGAGTCTCTGTGTGAGTGTCGCTGTGTGTCTCTGTGTGAGTGTCGCTGTGTGTCTCTGTGTGAGTGTCACTGTGTGTCTCTGTGTGAGTGTCGCTGTGTGTCTCTGTGTGAGTGTCTCTGTGTGAGTGTTTTTGTGAGTGTCTCTGTGTGTGTCTCGGTGTGAGTGTCTCGGTGTGAGTGTCTCGGTGTGAGTGTCTCGGTGTGAGTGTCGGTGTGTATCTCTGTGTGCGTGTGTGAGTGTCTCGGTGTGCGTGTGTGAGTGTCTCCGTGTGCGTGTGTGAGTGTCTCCGTGTGCGTGTGTGAGTGTCTCCGTGTGCGTGTGTGAGTGTCTCTGTGTGTGTGTCTCGGTGTGAGTGTCGGTGTGTATCTCGGTGTGCGTGTGTCGGTGTGTATCTCGGTGTGCGTGTCTCGGTGTGCGTGTGTGAGTGTCTCGGTGTGCGTGTGTGAGTGTCTCGGTGTGCGTGTGTGAGTGTCTCGGTGTGCGTGTGTGAGTGTCTCTGTGTGCGTGTGTGTGTCTCTGTGTGCATGTGTGTGTGTCTGTGTGCGTGTGTGTGTGTCTCTGTGTGCGTGTGTGAGTGTCTCTGTGTGTGAGTGTCTCTGTGTGCGTGTGTCCCTGTGTGTGTGTGTCTCTGTGTGTGTCGACGGAAAAACACACGAGTCGACAGCCACATCCGCCCGCCGTGGCCAGTGTCTCTGTGTCCGTGTGTGTGCGTGTCTGTGTGTGCGTGTCTCTGTGTGCGTGTGTGTGCGTGTCTCTGTGTGCGTGTGTGTGTGTCTCTGTGTGCGTGTGTGTGTGTCTGTGTGTGTGTGTGTGTGTCTGTGTGTGTGTCTCTGTGTGTGTGAATTTGTCTTTGTGTGCGTGTGTGAGTGTCTCTGTGTCTGTGTGTGTATCTGTGTGTGTCTGTGTGTGTATCTGTGTGTGTCGGTGTGTGTCTCTGTGTCGGTGTGTGTCTCTGTGTCGGTGTGTGTCTCTGTGTTGGTGTGTGTGTAGATGTGTGTGTCGGTGTGTTTGTCTGTGTGTGTCGCTGTGTTTGTCTGTGTGTGTCGGTGTGTTTGTCTGTGTGTGTCTGTGTGTCTCTGTGTGCGTGTGTGAGTGTCTCTGTGTGCGTGTGTCTCTGTTTCTGTGTCTCTGTGTGTGTGTGTGTGTCTCTGTGTGTGTGTGTCTCTGTGTGTGTGTGTCTCTGTGTCTCTGTGTGTCTCTGTGTCTCTGTGTGCGTGTTTGTCTGTGTGCGTGTGTGTTTGTCTGTGTGTGTGTGTGTGTGTGTGTGTGTGTGTGTGTGTGTGTGTGTACTGTATGTTTGTACTGTGTTTATAGTGTGTGTGTGTCTCTGTGTGTGTGTCTCTGTGTGTGTGTACTGTCTGTGTGTACTGTGTGTGTGTGTGCGTACTGTATGAGTATGTGTACTGTATGTGTGTGCTTATGTGTTTGTGTGTGCTTATCTGTGTACTGCGTGTGTACTATTTGTGTGTGTGTACTGTATGTGTGTACTACTGTGTGTTTGTGTGTACTGCATGTGTGTGTGTACTGCATGTGTGTGTGTACTGTGTGTGTGTGTTTGTGTGTGTGTGTACTGTGTGTGTGTGTACTGTATGTGTGTACTACTGTATGTGTGTGTTTGTGTGTACTGAGTGTGTGTACTATGTGTGTGTTTGTGTTTGCTTGTGTGTACTGTGTGTGTGTACTACTGTATGTGTGTGTTTGTGTGTACTGCATGTGTGTGTGTACTTTGTGTGTGTACTATGTGTGTGTGTATGTTAGGCGTAGAAGAGTTTTTTTTATGGTCGCTTGGAATCGGCTGATGATTATTTAATTGTAACTGATCAGTGTCTGTAACTGGCCGCTCACGCGAACCCTCAGTGATGTGACGACGGAAAAACACACGAGTCGACAGCCACATCCGCCCGCCGTGGCCAGTTTGGGAATATTGCTGAGTCTATAAAAGACGCCTGATTTCCTTTATGGAAATCTGCCTAAAGCTTTAATACATTTCACCTCATTCACACACACAGAGCACCGCAGTGTGACAGTTCTGAGTATGAAGCGTCTTCTGCAAAGTCAGCAGCTCAATCTTGTCCTGTAATTTACCCTAAACACGGACGCTCACACAAAGGTCGAGCCTTACAGAGTGTAAAAGACGAAATTATCACAATAATAACACTGCAGAGAGAGATAAAGAGCTGCCCGGGTTTACATTACCGCTCCATGGGGGGGCGACACTGAGCCACTATTCAGCTCGGCTGCACACACTCTGCATGATAAGAAGAACAGACTGTCTCTTACACACACAGATATTCTGTTTATACAGAAACGCCCACCTTAGCTGCGTACTAATGAGCGGTCATGATCGGCTCGCCAAATACACACCGACCGACGTGTGTTTATTTAAAAGTGCAGAGTTTCTGTTTGTTATTCATTGACACAGCTTTGTTTCATGTGCTGTGTTACAATCAGTGTGTATAGTAGGACTGTCGTGTTTTAGATGAGGATTTCAGTGTGTGTGTGTGTGTGTGTGTGTGAGAGAGAGAGAGAGAGAGGAAGAGCGGCTTTGATGTTAGTTAAAGCATGGAGCTCTTTAGTCAAGTGTAGGCTATTGTGTGTGTGTGTGTGTGTGTGTGTATATATATATACACACACACTGGCTTCAGCTTCTTTATAATCTACATGAGAATGGAATATGGTGCGTATGTTGTGTTGCAATAAATAAATAGTTTTACATTAATGAAATTAAATCAGATCTTAATTTTATTTGATACTACTAAGAATACTAAAATAGTCATGAATTAGTGAATAAATACTACACAATGAATAGGTCACTTCAACTGGCAAATCCCAATAACACACACACACAAAGAAAACTAGCCCCAAAACCCTGATCGGAGTCCTAGTGATACACAAACACAGATACATGTAGTTCTATACGAATTTCCTGATTTAGCTAACAGACTCAAGGGAAAGAGTATGATTGTTTGATTGCAGTCATGTGACCTTTTCCTGGTACAGCATCAACAGTGACGAGCTTTAATACAGAAATAAGGGAATAAATATTTCACCCTGATTTTATTGCATTCAGCTTCTGCTTTAGCGCCTCGCTCACTGCCCTGTCTGTCTCTCTGCCCTGTCTGTCCCTCTGCTCTGTCTCCTGTCTCTCTCTCTCTTTCTCTCTCTCTGCCCTTTCTCTGTCTCTCTGCCTGTCTCTCTCTCTGTCTGTCTGTCTGTCTGTCTGCATGCTGTCCCTGCAGTTGAATCTGATCCACAGTGAGATCAGTAATTTGGCTGGTTTTGATGTGGAAGGTGTCATTAATCCCACTAATGCTGAGATTGACCTTAAAGATGATTTAGGTGAGAAATTTCTCATGCTGGATTCATCTCTCTCTCTCTCTCTCTCTCTCTCTCTCTCTTGTCTCTCTCTCCACATGTCTCTCTGTGCCTGTGCTGATTGTTCCTCCCACTTTACCGCTTTAGAACATGAACACATCTTTGAGTTTCCTGAACAGTGACAGGAGAGAGAATGCTACAGGAATGACCTTCTGTAATCTACAGAGAGAACAGTTCCTATGAAACACACAGCTGTCTCACATCTGTACTTGTGTTCCTGCATCAGAGAGACAGTTCTTTCACACTGCTGTGGAGAATCCTATCTGCTTATAGGATTGACTCTGCGAGCATGCGTGATAGCTGTGTTAATGGATTAATCAGCACAGGCCCTGATTCCACTTCCTCTTTCAGTTCACCTGCGATCAACTGATGAACGAGTGTCTCTGTTATTAGCACCAAGAGGAATCTGAGGCACGTGGCGACACTCGTTGATGTGATGATGCAGAATGTCTTCAAGCATGTGGATCTGAGAAACCCTCAAAAAACAAACACAAATTGTTGACAATAACCTAGTCAATTAGCCAAAGCATTGTGGCTAACTATAGCAAAAACACTCCACACCAGCGTCAGACCCAGTTAGGGGTGTGGCCTAAGAGCTGAGGTGAATATGTAATGAGTTACAATCACAGTAATGACAAAACGAGCCTGTACGTGTTAGTTTGTGGTTACCTGTGTCCCAGGTGTGAGAGGTCTCAGATCCGTGCAGCGCCCCCAGTGGCTCTTTCTCGTCATTGCTCCTCACCATCTCCGCTTTTTGCTGTCCTGCTCTTCCTCCCTCTGTTCGTCATCATCAGGTTTCACACCGTATCATTTGTGTGTTGGTGTGTGTGTGTGTGTGTTGTCGTTGTTGTAGCTGCAAGTCGTACAAGCTGATATTTCCGCCATCAACAGTGACGCTGTCGTTCATCCCACCAACTCCACCTACCACACGGGTGGAGAAGTAGGTAAAGCAACACACCTCCACCTGAGGCACCAACATACCTGTTAACTGCAAAATACACACCTGTATTATAGTCCCAGTAACCACAGAGTGAGAGGAAGGGGAGGAGACACAGAAAGAGATGGATAGAGAAAAAGAGACAGCACTATAGAGAGAGAGAGAACATATGTGTAGATCTGTATGTATGGAACACGCAGCTCTTTCTCTGTTCCCCTCGGGTCTTTACCGCCCTCTTTTTCACTTCCACCATCTTGAAAGACGCTTAATTATTTCATCAGCTTATATATTAGAGATGACATCATTGTAGGAAGTTACCCAGAAGGCACTGCAGCACTGTGACATAGGACAGACACACTTTCATACTCGACAAGCGTTCAGGTCTGATATATTCTTGCATGGCTTTGTGTCCTCGCTCCACCCATGCAAGTTTGATTGGTCCATTCTTCTGTCATTCATTTGTTGGCTTCAGTGTGTAAGTTGGAGATGCAGAGCAGGGCGAGTTATTATGTGGTGTTTTAGGGAGCGCACTGGAAAAGAAGGGCGGTAAGGAGTTTGGTGAAGCTGTATTGGAGCTGCGCAAGAAGAACGGCCCCCTGGAGGTGGCTGGAGGTGAGGCTGTGTCCCAATACTTACGGGCCTGTACTGTTTTAATAACAACATTTTTACTTGCCACAGACAGGAAGGGTACTTAACCAAAGCACTGGAACTTGATTTGGACCACATTCAGAAATTTTCTGTAGAGGAGTGAGAGGAGCTAAATGCTGGTTGCCCCGGGGCCTCCTCCTCACAGGGAGCTAGAAGACTAGTGACCAGGAGCCTGCAATGTCCCGTCAGGCAACTTTATTAAACTTTAACTCAGGTTTGTTTATATAACATGTTTAATAACAGACTTTGTCACCAAGCAGCTTTACAAAACTTCTATGAGATTTAAATTTAAATGTATCCCTAACAAGCAAATAAGACAAGCAGTGGTGGTGAGAAAGAAACCATGAGAGGAACCAGACTCCAGTGGGAAGCCCTCTCCACCTGATACTTTAAGATCAGGGAACCAGTGACCTGGGAGAAATTTCACCAGGAAAAGCCCTAGCTGATCTAGAGAAGTAGGGAGCTAGAGACCAAGACTGATCTCAAACTCCCTCCCAGTTGAATGTTGCTGAAATCTCTACAGCAGGATGCACTATCCATATAAGATGCCATGGAGGGTGGTGCTTCCTCTTCTCTAAACTGCTTCTTAATTGGAAAGCTCCCCCCCCCGAAGAGTTCACTGAAACTGAGAACTTCCTGTCTGCGGTGCTTCTCATCTTAATCCACTGGAGCTGTGTATGATTTTTGTATGACTCCGCCCCCTCACAGCGGCGATGACGTCAGGTTACGGCCTTCCCGCGAAGTATGTGATCCACTGTAACAGTCCCGGCTGGGGCTCGGATAAATGCGAGGAGCTGCTGGATAAAACTGTGAAGAACTGCCTCGCTCTGGCTGACGAGAAGAAACTCAAATCTGTGGCGTTTCCCTCGATCGGCAGCGGCAGGTAACAAACCATCACCACACACACTGCCACACCCAGCACCATGCCCACTGCTACACACAGCACCACGCCCATTGCCATATCCAGCACAATGCCCACTGCCACACCCAGCACCATGCCCACTGCTATATCCACCACTATTCCATCTACACCCCTCACCTCACCTAGCACCACACCCACTGGCACACCCACTGCCACACCCAGTACCACCATGCCCATGCCACATTCTCCACTAATTCACCTACACTCTCTACCACACCTAGAACCACGCCCACCTATGGTCACACCCCAGATTATTAATACATTTATTTCTGCTAGCTCCACAGTGCATCCATTGCAATGTCTCAGTGTGGGGTTTTTGGTCTCTTCTTTTAGGAACGGTTTTCCGAAGCAGACGGCCGCTCAGCTGATCCTAAAAGCCATCAATAGCTACTTCGTGTCCACCATGTCGTCCTCCATCAAGACTGTCTACTTTGTCTTGTTTGACAGTGAGAGCATCGGCATCTACGTCCAGGAAATGGCCAAACTTGACGCCAAATAAATTTATATCCGTGTGTTTTTATTGCTTTCTGGGTTTCATGCACAGATCTCCGGTTTAGAGCTCCAGATATTCTCCTAATGTCATGTACTGACTCTCCATGCTGTAAAATGAGCAGTTCCCTGAGGATGGAAATTTTTCCCACAAAAAACAAAATAAAAATACAGGTATAAGGAATTCTAACACATGTTCCTTTGTTAATGAGATTTAATCTTATGGACAATTTCTGTTAAAATTTTAAGTATAACTCTGTGGTATTCTTCAGGGATCCATGCTCCTCCCCTGTTGTTTTTTGCAGGTGGTTGCTTTGAATACATTTTTAGTGTTGCTTGTTAAATTTATTAGATGATTAAGTCATGTCCCCAGGGAATCTGTAATCATTAGCTAGCTGTGTGCAGAACCTCAAGTGTATCTGGAGGTGCTAACCTGGTGATCTGTGGTTTTAAAGATGTTCGTTGAGATATTTGTGGACTTTATGTTGAGACAGTGGTTGAGTGTGTGTTTGTGGTGTTGTCTCACTGCCGGACTGTTTGAAATTTATTAGAGACCGAGGGGACTGTGTATAATCACATGCACACACACAAATGCCAACAATTTAGCTTTAAATCACTAAAAATCACTAGCATTTAAATCACTTTATGCCAATGAGTTGAGATTTTACTCACACTGGAGCTGTTTCTATGGTAACATATTACAGACACATGGTAGCATTGATGATGATGATGATGATGATGGGTGTGATTGATGAGTAGACACTAAACGGTTCTGTAATGCTGACGTGAAATGCGCTATAATACTTTAAAACTGCAGGATGCTGATTGGTTGCTGTCGCTCCTGTAACACAAAACCTATAAATATGTCAAATCTATAAATCATAAAAGATAACTGAATGTTTACATTTATAGTACTTTTATTCAAGTTTGCGAAAAAAGACACACAAGAATAAATAGTGTTTAAGAGAATGTAATGAGAGTAATAAATTTGGAACAGTCTAAGGCGGTTTGGTTTAGGGGATTAGGACAGTGTGTGTTGGGGGGGGGGGGGGGGGGGGGTTAGGATGGTGTGTGTGTGTGTGGGCTGGATTAGGATGGTGTGGTGTGGGTTTTGGGGGTGGGTTGTAGATGGTACATTCCGAACATGGTGAGAGTGTATGATACACTCAGTGCACTTTGGTGTTTGTGACGTAGCGACGTATCATTTAATTCTCCTTGATTTTGGTTCTTTCCCTGATGTGCAGAATGCACACTAAACATAATTATAAAATATAAAATATATCAAATGTACAACAGATGTTTTAATAAAATATCACTCTGTGATAAACAGTTTTTCATGGGCTCAAAATTTTTCTCCAGTCATCTGAGGCTCACTTCAGATCTCGAAGTTTAAATCGAAACTTTCTGACATTATTAATTGCTTTTTTCTCTAAGTGTCTCCCAAGGTTTTGACATCATGTGAAAGACTAACAACATTATACTAACAATCTCCATGTAATTTAACTAAAAGCCTCAGGTAGTTTCTCCTCATCCAGTTACTTCTGAAGTCTCACTCACTGATCATTGATATCTATAAGTTCTGTTTTATTTGTATTTAACAATGGACTTTGTCGCTAGGCAGCTTTACATAAATAAAAACGTGGATGTTAATATATCTATAATGTATGAATTTATAACTTTTGAATTAAAAGTATATTCACTATATACCACTTTGCCGCTGAAAAATAAACTGGAGGCGACGGTGTCCTGAGAAAACTCCCTAAGAGCACATGGAGTGCTATGGTAATTAATGTGTAGTAGTTTATGATTATAATAACCAGTAGCTTATTAATAAAAAATACTAAACTTAAAACTTTAATATTAAACTTTTCTTTAGTTAAATTGGAAGAAGTTTATAGCTGTAGTTTCTGTTCACATCCTTCAGGACATTTTATTTTCACAGCTCTTCTCAAGACAACCATCACAAAGCCCTTTCCAAAACAAAATGAAACAAATAATAAAAAAGAGAAAGAATAAAGAGTAGTACAGTTTCTGATCTCATGTCCCATCACCCAGCGTCCACCTGTCTCACTATCCACCTGTCGTACAGCCACCTGTAGGTCTGCATCACATGCGAGTGCAAATACTCAAAGAACAGAAATCACCACAGTGTAACTGTTTTATACACACGTGGACAAAATTGTTGGTACCCTTCGGTCAATGAAAGAAAACTCACAATGGTCACAGAAATAACTTTAATCTGACAAAAGTAATAATAAATAAGAATTCTATGAATGTTAACCAATGAAAGTCAGACATTGCTTTTCAACCATGCTTCAACCTAATTATTAAAAAAAATAAACTCATGGAACAGGCCTGTACAAAAATGATGGTACCCCTAACTTAATAGTTTGTTGCACAACCTTTTGAGGCAATCACTGCAATCAAACCATTGCTGTAACTGTCAATGAGACTTTTGCACCTCTCTGCAGGTATTTTGGCCCACTCCTCATGAGCAAGCTGCTCCAGTTGTTTCCGGTTTGAAGGGCGCCTTTTCCAGTCGGCATGTTTCAGCTCCTTCCAAAGATGCTCAATAGGATTGAGGTCAGGGCTCATAGAAGGCCACTTTAGAATAGTCCAATCTTTTCCTCTTAGCCATTCTTGGGTGTTTTTAGCTGTGTGTTTTGGCTCATTGTCCTGTTGCAAGACCCATGACCTGCGACTGAGACCCAGCTTTCTGACACTGGCCAGCACATTTCTCTCTAGAATCCCTTGATAGTCTTGAGATTTCATTATACCCTGCACAGATTCAAGACACCCTGTGCCAGATGCAGCAAAGCAGCCCCAGAACATAACAGAGCCTCCTCCATGTTTCACAGTAGAGACAGTGTTCTTTTCTTGATATGCTTCATTTTTCCGTCTGTGAACATAGAGCTGATGTGCCTTGGCAAAAAGTTCCATTTTTGTCTCATCTGTCCATAGGACATTTTCCCAGAAGCTTTGTGGCTTGTCAACATGTAGTTTGGCATATTCCAGTCTGGCTTTTTTATGATTTGTTTTCAACAATGGTGTCCTCCTTGGTCGTCTCCCATGTAGTCCACTTTGGCTCAAACAACGACGGATGGTGCGATCTGACACTGATGTTCCTTGAGCACGAAGTTCACCTTGGATCTCTTTAGAAGTCTTTCTGGGCTCTTTTGTTACCATTCGGATTATCCGTCTCTTTGATTTGTCATCAATTTTCCTCCTGCGGCCACGTCCAGGGAGGTTGGCTACAGTCCCATGGATCTTAAATTTCTGAATAATATGTGCAACTGTAGTCACAGGAACATCTAGCTGCTTGGAAATGGTCTTATAGCCTTTACCTTTAACATGCTTGTCTATAGTTTTCTTTCGAATCTCCTGAGACAACTCTTTCCTTCGCTTCCTCTGGTCCATGTTGAGTGTGATACACACCATGTCACCAAACAACACAGTGACTACCTGGAGCCCTATATATAGGCCCACTGACTGATTACAAGATTGTAGACACCTGTGATGCTAATTAGTGGACACACCTTGAATTATGTTAAATTACCTTTGGTCACATTATTTTCAGCATTTTCCTGTTCCATGAGTTTATGTTTTTAAATAATTCTGTTGAAGCATGGTTGAAAAGCAATGTCTGACTTTCATTGGTTAACATTCATAGAATTTTTATTTATTATTACTTTTGTCAGATTAAAGTTATTTCTGTGACCATTTTGAGTTTTTCTTTCATTGACCGAAGGGTATCTGCTTTGAAGGGTAAAGCTGCTTTGCGAGTCCTAATACTGAATGACTGACATGTGACTGAAGTCGCTGTGTGTGCAGGTTTTGTGATTAGCAGGTTAGCATATGTGCTAAATCCGATGTGATTTGAAAACTACACGATATAACAAATGCTAGCTGAATTCCTCGAGAATCTTGATAATGCAACAATAACGCAGAGTACATGATGTGTATTGGACATTTATTGTTGTAATTTTCCTGAACATTTATGATACCAGATGAGATAAAATGTCACCACACACACACCGTTGACACCAGGGCAGGAGCAGAAGCTTGTCTCTGACTGGGATAAACCTTGTCTCCCTGCTGGACGGCTGAAAAACACACACTTTCCTTTATGTTAGTAGTAAAATGATAAAACTCTCCTGCCGGGTGTCATCCTCATCCGCACAGGCTTCAAACCTCAGCACAACCTCAGATAGACCGCCTGTTAAAATGGCGTCTTGTATCATGTGTGACATCACATGTTTAAGGCAAAAATATCAGTGTCCCCTGGTCTTTACAACCCTATTTGTCTACCTGCAGAGTGTGAGCCTAGACACAAGAGGGTGGTACATACCTGTGTGTTGATAGAAAGGTCTCTCTTTTCAC
The DNA here is from genome assembly GCA_030347435.1 of Clarias fuscus. NCBI lineage: Eukaryota > Metazoa > Chordata > Actinopteri > Siluriformes > Clariidae > Clarias > Clarias fuscus. The sequence continues at coordinate 33,183,140 of CM059212.1, forward strand.
TCGAGCACAAAGTGCACCGTCCGGATTGTGTTTTGTTAGCAACGAGCTAGCCATGCTAACGATGCTGTACAATGAAGTGTGGATCAACATGTCTGTGTGTGTTTGGTGTTTTTTTTTTTCATTGATAGTTACAGAAATTGTATTGCAGTTACCTCAAAAGGTTGTGCAACAAAATATTATGTTAAGGGTTCCATAATTTTTGTCCAGGCCAGTTTCATTTTTAAAATGCTTCTGTTGAACCACAATTCAAAAGCAATGTCTGATTTTCATTAGTTAATTTTCTGTACATTTTTACTCACTCACATTTTACTGAAAAACACTTTTGTCAGTTTCAAGTAATTTCGGTTAATTTTCTTTCTTTACCAGAAGGGGGCCAACAGTTTTGTGCACATGTGTAAATACAGGAGAACCGTTCTGTCAAGTTTGAAAAGTGCATAAATCAAATGTAATACATAAATGAAATAAAATTGAATTTGTGTTAAAACGCTAATAGCTAATTGGTTGTGACTTTATTTGTGAACTACATTAGCATGTCACAGCCAGTGACAGTTTATTTATTTAAATTTTTTATTTCTGTCACGTTCGTAACATACGAAAATGGATGAAAAGTTAAAAAGTAGAGCTAACTAGTTCACTCCACCACTAGTAGTAAAACCAAATTATTTTATCTGATCATGTGGTGAAAATGAAAGGTATATTTCACTTTTTAATTAATTCGATAGTTTTGTTTTTAAATGAAAACATACATTATATGACTAAACTGCATTAGCCCTCCCTCCCTGAGTTTATGCTTTGCAGTGATTTGGGATGTAGCCACATATTTTACAACACTGTTGTGGCTAAACTCTTAGCTCCTGCGCTAACACTGCTGGTGAATGCGGTCATGTCCCAAATCACATCATGTCCTGTTCCAAAGAGTCTTGGCTTTGTAGCACATACACTCTACCGAGCTAACTGTTTAGCAGCCAAAACAAGACTTTCAGTGTTGCCCTGGCAACCCAAATCAATTAACAACTAAACAAAAGAAACCACTACATCACTGCAGATTACTGCACTCTGTTCTAGTGTTCGGTGCACGAGTGAATGCGGTTTGGAACACAGCCTGTCTTTTATACTATATACTCTGTTTATAACATGTTCATACACACACACACACACACACACACACACACACACACACACATATAGGGAAGGTCAGTGTGCGGTCTTTTTCCCATACCACGTTGTGGGCTGCGTTCCAATCCGAGCTGTTCTAATCCACAGGAAACACACACTCATTCCCAAACTCAAAGCATATGCAGCGTGGATTACCCATCATCCCATGAGGGGGAGGGGGCTGCCTGTGGGCATGGCCTTACTACAGTAACTCGAGAGCGATCAGGTGTGTGTGAGAAAAAAATTTCTGAAATATTCAAGAAACAAAAAGTGTGTATGTTTGTGTTTGTGCACGTGTGTGTGTATGAAAGGGAGAAAGATGAAGTGTCCATCAGTCAGCCAGGCGCCATCACAGCAAGCTTCAGGGAGAATCTGTCACACACACACACACACACACACACACACACACACACACACACACACACACACACACACACACACACACACACACACAATATGCTAGCATGATTAATTTTTGTCAGGTTGCAGTATTATGTGTGTGATGTCTGATATATGAATTTATAATGAGTGCATCGATAACTCACACGTCATCACATACGATCCACAGTGACACACGTGTGTAGCCTGTAACTTTGTCTAATTATAATTCATGTAATATAATCATCACTCAAAGCCATGAATGTTAATGCAGTATTAATAAAGTATATGCAATGTATTTACAATTAGGACAACAGGGGGACGAGCAGAGACGAAGTGCTGCAACATCAGAAAAAAAAACACAGTGATAGGGTTTCAATGCTAATAATTACAAAAACAACAGCAACATACAAGCATGGTATTAGTTTTCATTGTTATGCTGATGACACTCAGTTATATGTCTCATGAAAACCAGATGAGAAAAAACAGCATAGTAAAGTATATAACATTGCTGTGTATATACGTTACACAGCAATGTGTAACGTATATAAGAGACTGGATGCTAATTAACTTCCTTTTGCTTAATCCTGATAAGACAGAAGTTCTAGTCATAGGACCACAAGCAGCTAGAAGCAAGCTTTCCGATCACACTGTAACTTTAGATGGCCTTTCTGTTCTATCAAGTGCAACAATGAAAGACCTTGGTGTGATTTAATTTAAAGCTCATATAGATAATATCACTAGGATAGCTTTCTTTCACCTTAGAAATATTGTCAAGATAAGGAATTTATTGTCACTAAACAATGCAGAAAAATTAGTTCATGCTCATTTTATCACCTCTAGGTTGGACTGTTGTAACACCTTACTGTTATAGTTAGTCCTGCCGGCACTTTGCACTAAATATAACATTCACTTTATACATTGTTTGACTGTGACCATACCTAACTGCCACCTCTCCTTCTCTTCTGCTCTCTTCTCTTCTGCGCTCTCTCTCTCTCTCTCTCTCTCTATAACGAGCTATACATGTCGTTCCTGAGCTGCCAGTGATCCAGACCCCCTCTGCCCTCTGGGCCTGTCTAACTCGTCTTGGTGTCCTGCTTCTGGTTGGAGATCTCGTCGCATGGATGCCCCGTGTGGTCTGTCTGGGATGCGTGTGGTGACTGGGGGCAGTTCCACTTTACCATGAAGACTGTCCTGTCCTCGACTGAAGCAGTCTACCCGAGCCTCCAGGAACAAACTGGACATTTAATTTAAACACATGTCCTGTTATACCGAACATCCAGTCTTACACAGTATGATGCAGATCAATCCCTGCTTCTGTTTTCACCCAAATGAGGATCGGTTCCCTGTTGAGTCTGGTTCCTCTCAATATTACAATCTCAGGGAGTTTTTCCTTGCCACCATCGCCCTCGGCTTGCTCATCAGGAACAATCTTATCATTTTGATTCATACACATTCACATTTCATACAAACTTACTTCTTTTGATTGTGTAAAGCTGCTTTGCGACAATGTCAATTGTTAAAAGCGCTATACAAATAAAATTGAATTGAATTAGAATAGAATTGGGTGCATAAACAAGCATCAGTTAGTTCAGAATGAAGCAGTGAGAGTCCTCACTAGAACCAGAAGATACAAGCACATCACCCCTATCTTATCTACATTGCATTGGCTCCCTGTGAAATTTCGCATCGATTTTAAAATACAAATTTTGACATCTAATCTAAATCTAAAATATCATAATCTAAAATGGCGCTGGTGAGGTCGGCTGCCGTCACAACTGCTCCGACCTATTTTACCTTGTTTTCGGCTTTTTAAGTTAATTTTCAATAACTTTAAACCAGCTAATTCATCACCATTGAGTGCATTAGGTGCGATAGAGATACTCTTATTTCTATTGGTCTACATTGTACTCACAATTCGACGTTTTTACCTCCGGAGCCAAGTTGGCCGAGTGAGATCCTGAGGGAGAACAAAGGACGCGACGTGAAGCGGTGGCCCCGAGGGAAACGACCCGGCGTCAGGAACAGGCTGAGAGCCACCTTTGCCTAGCATCCTGCTCGCCAATGTCCAGTCCTTGGAGGACAAGCTCGATGACCTCAGGGCCAGGATAAAGTTCCAGAGAGACATTCGGGACTGCAATCTCCTCTGTTTCACCGAGACATGGCTGAACCCAGTGGTGCCGGACCATGCCATTCAGCCAGCCGAGTTCTTCTCGGTTCACCGCATGGACAGGACACGGGACTCGGGGAAGACAAGGGGAGGCGGCGTGTGTTTAATGGTGAACAGCAGCTGGTGTAACAGCGCGAGCGTTGTTCCTCTTACACGCTCCTGCACACCTAACCTGGAACTATTGACCATCAAATGTCATCCTTTTTATCTTCCTCGGGAGTTTACATCAGTCATAATCAGCGCCGTTTATATTCCACCACAAGCGGACACGGACACTGCCTTATGCGAACTGCATGAGGCACTCATACCGCACCAGACTCAACATGGGGACGCTGCACTTATTGTGGCAGGGGACTTTAACAGTGCCAACCTCAAATGCGCATTGCCGAACTTCTATCAACATATCACCTGCCCGACCAGGGGCGAAAAGACACTGGACCACTGTTACACAACAGTCAAGGATGGCTACAAGGCACAATCTCGTCCACCATTTGGTAAATCTGACCATGCTGCCATCTTCCTCATGCCAAAATACAAATAAAGGCTCAAACAGGAAGTTTCAGTTCAGAGGGAGGTCGCACGATGGACGGACCAAACAGTGGCCGCGCTACAGGACGCACTCGATGATGCAGACTGGGACATATTCTGAAACAGCTCAGATGACGCCAGCGTGTTTACGGAAGCGTTTGTGGGATTCGTCGGGAAACTAGCGCATGATAACGTACAGAAAACGACCATCAGAACATTTCTCAATCAGAAGCCGTGAGTGGATAAAACCATCCGCGACACTCTGAGATCTCGCACCGCTGCCTACAACGCGGGACTTGCGTCGGGGGACATGGACTTGTACAAGGCTGCGTCATATAACGTCCGGAAAGCGGTGAAAGAGGCGAAGCAGCACTAGGGGAGGAAACTAGAGTCACAACTCCAACAGAGTGACTCTAGAAGCCTGTGGCAGGGACTAGGAACAATAACGGACTGTAAATCACCAACATCCGGTATGACGAACGCGGACATGACTTTGACAGACGAGCTGAACACGTTTTATGCTTGTTTCGAGGCTGCAGCTAAAGACGCTAGCGTTGCTAATACTAGCGGTGCTAATGGCTGCAGACAGGAAGTCACTGCCAGCACCGAAAACGCGTTTATCATCTCCGAGCATGACGTGAGGAGAGCCTTCAGGAGAGTGAACACCAGGAAAGCAGCAGGACCAGATGGCATCTCAAGTAGAGTCCTCAGAGACTGCGCAGACCAGCTAGCACCTGTGTTCACAGAGATATTCAACATCTCTTTATCTCAGTCGGTGACCTCTACTCTAGTCCTCTACTCTACTCACTGTACACACACGACTGCGTAGCCTCTACCAACTCCACCACCATCATCAAGTTTGCTGACGACACTGTCATGGTGGGCCTGATTACTGACAACGATGAGACGGCCTACCTGAAGAAGACTGGAAATCTGGAAAACTGGTGCCAGAGGTGCCAGAGGAACAACCTCCTTCTAAACATCAGCAAGACAAAGGAGTTGATACAAAGCAGAAGAGGAACTACAAGACCCTGTCATCAACGAGAGCCCGGTGGAGAGAGTGGACAACGTCCGATACCTCGGTGTTCACATCACGCAGGACTCGTCATGGTCCTGTCACATCAACACCATGGTGAAAAAGGCCTGGCAGCGTCTCTACCACCTCAGACGCCTGAGAGACTTTAGACTGCCCTCTAACTTAGGAACTTCTATTCTTGCACCATAGAGAGCATCCTGACGGTAAACATCACAACCTGGTTCGGGAACAGCACCAGGACAGACAAACTCTTCAGAGCGTGGTGCGATCAGCTGAGCGCATCATCCACACCGAGCTCCCTGACCTGCATTCAATCTACAGCAAGCGGTGCTGGACCAAGGCCAGGAAGATCATAAAGGACCTCAGTCACTCCAGCAATGGACTGTTCTCTCTGTTGAGGTCAGGAAAGCGATTCCGCTCCCTTATGGTCAACACATAGAGACTGAGGAGGAGCTTCTTTTGCATTTTTGTATTTTGTATTATACAGATATTTTATTCTTTCTTAGTTAAATTTATTCTTTCTTAGTCCAGTTTACTTATATATGTATATTTCTCAAATTTACTTTTGTTTTACTATTTATTTCCTATATATAGTGGAACCTTGGATTGTGAGTAATGTGGTTTATGAGTGCTCCGCAAACCGAGCAAAGATTTTTAATAAATTTTTAATCGGAAACCGTGCAAGTATTAGTTTACGAGCGCCAAGTATCATGTATCACGCATGCGACTCTTATTTTGACACCGAGCGGCAAGTGATCACAACTGACTCAATGATTTTTCTCTCTCTTGCGCTGCGGGAATTATGGGTAATCGTCTCCCCTGCTGTGTCCCCTGTGTCAAAATAAGAGTCCCCTGCTGCGTCTTAGTGCTCGTCTCTTATAATCAACATCTCCCTCTCTTCTATGTGCGCGCGTGTAATTTGACACTGTGCAGATCTTTGCACGGGCAGATCTGTGTGTGTGTGTGTGTGTGTGTGTGTGTGTGTGTGTGTGTCTGTGTCAAATTATGCGCACGCACGCACCCGCACACACAAAGTACACATGAGAAAAGTGTGTGTGGGCGTGTGCGCGAGCGTAATTTGACATCGACACACACACACACACACACACACACACACACACACACACACACACACACACACACACACACACACACACACACACACACAGAGCTTTACACAGAAAACTCAGCTCTGTCACGATTTTTTTCGAAGGTAAGGTGCTGGTTCATTTGTTATTTTTTATTTTTTACTTTACAGCAGTGATTCCATTAGTATACTCACGGGAGTATCATTAGAGAGATTTCTTTTTTTCCCGTTAAAACAGTGTTTGCATTCTGTATGTTAGTTGTGAAACTTAAAAAGCGAGGTGTGGGGAGGGAGGAGGAGTTTTACTGTTTAAGATGAGGCGAGGGGCTAATTCCACACACACACACACACACACACATACAAATACACGGCGCATGCGCGCACAAATGGAAACACTTAACTGTCTGGATTTATTTTTACTTTTTTTTTAATGTTAAGTGCAGGTTAATTTGTTTTATTTTTACTTTATATGTTGTATTAATTATTTTTATCTATTTATTGTTTTGGGCTGTAGAACGAATAATTTGAGTTGTCATTATTTCTTATGGGAAAAGTCTATTTGGTTTACGAATGTTTTTGGAATACGAGCCCACTTCCAGAATGAATTATGCTCGTAATCCAAGGTTCCACTGTAGATATTCTTTCTTAGATAAAGTAACTTAAGTCTTGTTTTAAGGTCAGGGCAGTCGCCTAAGCATTTCACTGCATATCGTACTGTGTATGACTGTGTATATGACAAATAAAATTTGAATTTGAATTTGATTTGAATTTGATATAAAGCATTAAATGGTCTTGTGCCGCAGTATCTGAGTGAACTGCTATCATCTTCTGATCCACCACGCCTACTTCGATCAAAGAATGCAGGGTGCTTGTCAGTACCACATATTATGAAAACTACAGCAGGGGGCAGAGCTTTTTCTTACAAAGCACCAAAGTTATGGAATAGTCTTACAATTAATGTTTGGGACTCAGACACAGTCTCAGAGTTTAAGTCTAGACTTATTTAGCCAAGCATTTTTGTAAATAGATTAGCCTTAGGTAAAGGAGCAGATCTGGAGGACTCATGGACGTAGAGTATTATGGTGAACTGGTATGTTTAGATGCTGTCTTCCCTACTCTCATTGATCACTCTGGTTTGTTGATGGTGAGGTGATTGGTTGCTTTATATCTCAGTTCCCCCTCATGTCTGTGTTTCCTTCTGGCTCCTCCCTTTTAGTTATCATGTCATAGTTAGTCCTGCCGGAGTCCCTGCTCGCACTCTGCACTAAATATACATTCACCTTATACATTATGTGACTGTGACCAGACCTAACTGTTTTCTCTCCTCTTCTGCCCTCTCTTCTCCTCCCCCCCCCCCCCCCCACCTCTCTCTTTCCCTCGTCCTGTCTCACTACACATGTTTCTCCTGAGCTACCAGTGATCCAGATACCCTCTGTCCTCTGGACCTGTCTGACTCGTCCTAGTGTCCCGCTTCTGGTTGGAGATCTCGTCACATGGATGCTCTGTGTGGTCTATCTAGGATGCGTGTGGTGACTGCGGACGGTTTCACTTTAACATGAAGGCGGTCCTGTCGTCGGGTGATGCAGACAGCTTTTCTCTGATTCGTGACTGCAGTCGTTAGAAAGTTCAGGACTGGAGTTTCCTACAATCTACCTGAGCCTCCAATAACCAACTGGACTCCATATGAACTTAAACACATCTCCTGTTATACTGAACTTCCAGCCTCCTAACACACAGTATGAGTGCAGATCAATCCCTGCTATCCGTTATCACCCAGATGAGGATGGGTTCCCTGTTCAGTGAGTCTGGTTCCTCTCAAGGTTTCTTCCTGTTGCCATCTCAGGGAGATTTTCCCTCAGCACCGTCGCGCTCGGCACGTTCATCAGGGACAATCTGATCATTCTGATTCACACACATTCACATTTCATACACACTTCCAAAATTTTCTTTTGATTGTGTAAAGCTGCTTTGCACTGCCTTTGTATATTAAACGTTATAAAATAAATTGAATTGAACTGTCTATGTTTGTGTGTGTGTCTCTGTGTGTGTGTTCCTATCTGTGTCTGTTTGTCTGTGTTTGTCTGTGTGTGTGTCTGTGTGTGTGTTTGTGAATGTGTTTTTCTTTCTGTATATGTGTGTATTTGTGTGTGTGTGTATGTGTATATTTCTGTCTGTATGTCTGTGTGTCTGTTTATGTGTGTGTGTGTGTGTGTGTGTGTGTGTGTGTGTGTGTGTGTGTGTGTGTGTGTGTGTGTGTGTGTGTGTGTGTGTTTGTGTGTGTATTTCTGTCTGGATGTCTGTGTGTGTGTGTGTGTGTGTATTTCTGTCTGTATGTGTGTGTGTTTGTGTGTGTATTTCTGTCTGGATGTCTCTATGTGTGTGTCTGTTTATGTGTGTGTGTGTGTGTGTGTGTGTGTGTGTGTGTGTGTGTGTGTGTGTGTGTGTGTGTGTGTGTCCTGATGCTGGATCTCATATTCAGACATTTATACAGTATTGACTACATTTAAACACTCGGCTAAGTGATTAGTGAAGGTTTTGGAGTATTATGGGATGTCTGATTCTGCAGTTATTCAGACGCTTGAGTCACTTTACCATCAATCCAATTCATTTATTTATTTATTTATTTATTTGATAAGTGGTGAGAGCCAGACATTCTGAGTAAAACAGTACAGACACACGAATGAATCTGTTATTATTCTGATGCCTTCTCCTGGTGGTTCCTCCTGGTGGTTCCTGCTGTTGGTTCCTCCTGGTGGTTCCTTCTGAATCTCATGTGCTATCCATGTTCACCTTTTCTTAGAGATGGCAAAGAAGAAAAAGCAGAGTGAAGCCGTCCTGCAGTAAATAGTTTACACTTACACACTTTTATTGTCCTGTTAGGGGTCTGGAGATTAGGATGAGGCCCCCCCCTCCCTCCCTTACCCCCTAACCCCCTAACCCCTGTGCACTCTCTCTGAGCTCCTGCTTAATCTACAGAGCGGATCAAAGGGTCACGTTCTGATAAACCCGAGACCTCAACTGCAGGATCTGTTAATCATTAGAGCAGGGCGCGATCACATGAAGAACACTCTCATCTTTAGTGTGTGTGTGTGTGTGTGTGTGTGTGTGTGTGTGTGTGTGTGTGTGTGTATGGTAGGGGGTAGGTTGAACTGTTTGGAGGAAGTATTTTACCAGCATAACTTGCAACATGCCTCTGAAAATAAATATTTTAGACTCACTGTAAACATTTCCTCCATCTAAACACACAAATCAGACTACGCACACATGCATACACGCACACACACACAACATGTCTTTTCATGAAAGTGATGTAAATAAAGATCAGAAATGAAGGCTGATGGCAGAAAATCCTCCATTGTCTCTTAATTTAACTGGTTAGTCATTCGTTAGTCCTCAGGTGTAAACAGTGAGGTGTGTAACTAGGCTGCAGGTCACATGGCTCTGCCATGGCCCCGCCCACCCCAGTCACATGATCAATGACATGAGTTTGCATCCAACATAAACTGACTGTGTGTAACGTCAACTGTTGTGATTTACAGCATACAAGCTTCCTTACTGACTAATATACACACATAAAACACAGTACACACACCACATAGCACACACCCCCACGACACACCCTCCATAAACCACACGCCCATAAACCACACCTTTACCTCCACACACATATACCTCCATAATACACATAATCATAACACACACGCTATAACGCACACGCTATAACACACACATAACAGTAATACACATGATCATAACAACAATACGCAAACACCTCGGAAAACCTCTTCATAACACACACCCCTATAACACACACGTCCCCTGGCCTGTTAATGGGTGTGTGTGTGTGTGGGGGGGCGGGGGGTTACTGGTCTGTTCCTGCTGCTTTCAGCATTAAAATACTGAATAAAAACAAAGTTTCACCCTGTTATATAGGGTGTTCCTCACAAGCCTGAACAAGACGTCCAGGGATCAGTTGCTGGTAGTCGAAAGCACAGCAGCGGGACTTCTGACACTTTCAGTGTGTACACAAACCCCGCCTACTAAAAAACGAGCCAAAACCCAGAAGCAAAAACACATCAGAACAGACGGAGAGATGATTATTAGAGGGAGCGGGTTAGCCCGGGGAAAGTGACGTTTGATTTAAAGATGTTTATCTGTACAGATCTACGAGACTTCTGTAAACTGCATGATGTCACTTCCTGCAGTCAAAGAAGACATATAGCTTTGAAAACGTTTCAGAGCCAAAAGGTGTTTCCCTTTATAAATTATCTCTATAAACATGCACCTTTAGTCACAAAGATTATAAATCTGTCATGCTATTGAGATTTCATTTACACAGGCATTTTGAATGCATAGTCAGAGCCTTTAGTAAAATTTCCCAAACTGAATTGCTTTGGGTTATGCAATTAGAAAAATGATGTGTCAAAATGATTTATTAAATTATTTGTTTTATATGCATCCGTACTTACTAGCGATGCGTTTTCATTTTCATTATTAAACTTAGCCCCTGATAGCAAAATATAAAGGAAAAAACAGCACCCCCTACTGTGCAAATGCATACTCGCACTAACTGGGTCAGAAATGGCTTTTGAAAACACATTCTGAGTCATTAGCATTTTCATTTACAAAGCCTGCTATAAATCAGGGCAGAACTACAGCACGCCAAACAGGATATGTATGTGTGGCTTTGTTTTTTTTTAATACATGGCGCCTCGACCCAAGGGAAGAGGAAGACCTGCCTTACAGAGTTCAACTGATGTCATTGCTGCAGCTAATGTGTCTAAAAAAACATAACCAAAAAAACAAACCACACCCACATGTCCTGTTTAACCTGCTGTAGCCCTGCCATGATTATGGCTGACTGGTAGCAGGCTGAAAATGAAAGTAGGGAGATGGAGGATAGACAGATCAGATGCAGGGCAGACAAAGCAGACTGAGATCAGACAAAGACCAGAAAGCAGACAAAGCAGACAGACAGAGCAGACTGAGATCAGACGGAGCAGAGAGAGCAAACTGAGATCAGATGCAGGGCAGACTGTTAACAACTGTTATACTGAACTGCCTGCCACCTAACACACAGTATGAATGCAGATCAATTTCCGCTTTCTGTTTCACCCAGATGAGGATGAGTTCCCTGTTGAGTCCGGTTCCTCTCAAGGTTTCTTCCTACTGCCATCTCAGGGAGTTTCTCCTTGCCACTGTCGCCCTCGGCTTGCTCATTAGGGACTATCTGACAATTTTGATTCATACACATTCACATTCCATACAAACTTAAATAATTCTTTTGATTGTGTAAAGCTGCTTCGTGACGATGAAAATTGTTAAAAGTTTAAAAATGCAATCAGACAGAGCAGACTGAGATCAGACAGAGAGCAAACAGAACAGACTGAGATCATATGCAGCACAGACAGAACAGACTGAGATCAGACGCAGGGCAGACAGGGTAGACTGAGATCAGACAAAGGGCAGACAGGGTAGACTGAGATCAGATGCAGTGCAGACAGGGTAGACTGAGATCAGATGCAGGGCAGACAGGGTAGACTGAGATCAGACGCAGGGCAGACAGGGTAGACTGAGATCAGATGCAGAGCAGACTGAGATCAGACAGAGAGCAGACAGAACAGACTGAGATCAATGTCTTTTCTGTACACGTGACATAATTGTTGAATGAAAGTGAAGCAGTTTTGTGTGACAGCAGCCGCCGGCATTTGTGTGTGTGTGTGTGTGTGTGTGTGTGTGTGTGTGTGTGTGTGTGTGTGTGTGTGTGTGTGTGTGTGCGTGTGTGTGTGTGTGTGTGTGTGTGTGTGTGCAGTGGCCTGTCTGAACAGCATGCATGTCATCACACTGACAATGTAAATGACGGGTATCAAAGCGGTGCAGCTTGTAATGAAAAGGAATTGGCTTTATGAAAAACTGAGGGAGAAAAAAACCTGCCTTTGAAGGCGCGGCGAGTTTGTGAGCGTTAATCCGAGAGAACCTTGGCGTGACCTCCTTCTGCTTTATTCCACAGCGAGCCGCATTCAGGTGTGTGACCATGTTTATGGAGCCTCACTCAGCAACGCCCCGGGGAGCATTACATCCTCACTTCACCTGTCACTCACAAACGGGCGGGGCTACAGCTAGGTGTGCTTTACCACACAGGTAGATTCAGGGTGGGGTGACAGAGTGTGTGTGTGTTTGTTTCAGCCTGGCCTAACTCATTGTGGTCTTATCATGGTAATCACCTTTGTGATACACTAGAATAAATAAACACACACACACACACACACACACACACACACACACACACACACACACACACACACACACACACACTGTTTGGAGGTGTCCAAACAGTGAGCTGCCCACACTACACATGGGCTGCATCCCACATCTAAACTATATAGCAGTGTTTAAGGTGTAGATGTGTATGATTTGGGACACAGCTACACACAGTTTGGTTTGGTTTTTGGTTTACTAATGTAGCGTACAACAGTGTATGGTTAGAGAAGACTGACGCACTTTAATGATGTCATCACTATGCTGAGCTGAACAGTAGCTAAAGGAAGCCGCAGATGGGTGTGGCTGTGCTTCTCACAGTGCAGTGTTCATGGTGAGGGTTAATCCTGCTTCAAATGCTGAGCCTGAGAAATGAGTACATACACACACACACACACACACACATACACACACTCACACTCACACACAGGATGATCCAGCAGTGTATTGAGCAGTTTAAATCATAAGCTAACAGCAGTGTTTTTCAGTGATTCAGAGGATTTGTGGCGTCTCAGACAGAATGAAGGCTGTAATTTTTCTCTCATTAACGCTGTAAGATGTGTGTGTCAGTGATCACCGCCGGCCAGACCAGACAGCTTGCTGGCTTTTGTTCCTGAGGAGCAGTGCTGCGGCGCTAACCACGCCCACTGCTCTGTCGCTGGGAAGCAGAAGATAATTCCTGAATCATTTCACAACATGTAGCTTCGATACAACTTCAAACACCAGACGCACAAAACCCGAGGTTTAAACACCGAATAGCTGACGTCAGCTTAACATCACACAGCATAACGCTGATTAGCATTCATTCGTCATCAATTAACTCAACACTCAACAACTCTACACCAAACAACTAAACACTAAACAAACTTAATATCAAACATATAAAAAACACCAAACAGGTAATCATCAAACAACTCAACACCAAACAACTTAATCATCAAAAATCAAACATTTAAAAACATCATCAAACAACTCAACATCAAACAAGAATATCTACAACCACCAAACTTTAATTTAAAAAATCTTTAAACCTCTAAAACTATAAGAACTATATATATTCTGCCTAATCCTGTGTGTGTGTGTGTGTGTGTGTGTGTGTGTGTGTGTGTGTGTGTGTGTGTGTGTGTGTGTGTGTGTGTGTGGAGGGGAGAATGTGCAGTGGCCTGTCTGAACAGCATGCATGTCAGGCTTTATGTATTGGAAACACACTCACACAGATTCAGGTTATTATTAGAAGAAATTTCTATGAGTGTATTTAATTTTTATTTTTATTTTCAGGAGTGATGTGTTTCTGTGCAGCTCACAGTTAGTCTGTCTCTGAACAAAATCTAGATCTACAATTAACTAGATGAGGTGTGTGTGTGTGTGTGTGTGTGTGTGTGTGTGTGTGTGTGTGTGTGTGTGTGTGTGTGTGTGTGTGCGTGTGTGTGTCCTATCAGTGGTGAGAGGTCTAGAAGAAGAAGTGAGTGTCCTATAAGTCCACTTAAAGCTGAGACCTGAGAAACACCCTGAAGGTGGCAGACATGCCAAGACTGAAGACATAAGGAACAAACTATCCATTAGGATTAGTATCCACTTTGTCTCGCTCACACACACACACACACACACACACACACACACACACACACACACACACACACACACACACACACACACACACACACACACACACACACACACAGTACAGAGTCTAAGACTAATGGCGTCTAGACTGAGTGACTACTGCTGTTAATCCAGCCGAGTTGAGCTGAATCGGGCTGAAACCTGATCAGATGCTCACCTTGTTTTTAAGGAGGATGGATCAGTCCTTGCACACACACACACACACACACACACACACACACACACACACACACACACACACACACACACACACACACACACACACACACACACACACACACACACACACACACACAAACTGCCAATTGAGTTTTGAATGTGACACTGAACTGGTGCATGTTGGACTGAGGGGAGGTTTGCCGCCGCACTTGCGTCCTGTCTGATCACAGCCTGATTGGATTCCAGCTCTCAGAGTCAGATCTTTTCCACACACAATCAGCGTTTCCACCGCCCAGTTTGAGAACACGGCTCAGGAACCACTTCACACATGGCGTGTCATTGTACAACATCAGACATCTGATAGTAAACTCATGTAACAATCGAGTGTGTGACCCTGTTATTGATTACAAACCCATTGTGTGTTTCTGGTCCATTTGAAGAGCTTCATAAACATGGCTACACCATGGCGCTGCTGAATCCTGCACTCTGATTGGTCAGAATGTGTTGATTAATGCATTTGCACTCTTACATTATAGTTTCCATAGTAATGACTCACACACAGGGACGTGTACAGAACACTGATAATACACAGAATAAACAAACCATAGATGTGGCAAACTTGTATGTGTGTATATGTACAGTAGGTATGTGTGCATGTGTGTGTTAAACATCAGTGTAAGGAGTCTCCAGTGTTAGCGCGGTGTAACACTCAGAGATAAAGCTGTAACTGCAGGTGCTGTGACAACCAGGACTACAGGAGCCTGGTTGAGAAGGTTCACAGCGCATCGCCGATGACGAGGATCATTGTGTCAGGACCGCTTCCCACATTTCAGGGGAATTGAGAGGGTCAGTAGATTATTTGCTTTAAATGAATGGTTACAATCTAGGTGTCAACAACAGAAATTACCCTTTGTTGATAACTGGAATGTTTTCTGGGAGCGTCCTAGGCTCTTCCACTCTTGCACCCTAGCAGAGCTGGAGCAGCAATCCTCTCGGACAACATCTCCAGGACACTACGAACCATCTGACTGCCAGTAAGTCATACCTTAAATTTCAATTATAATAGCCACGTTACAACTCACTATACTGATAGACACGCACACATCACTCGTCCTATAGAAACTGTGTCTATTTCCCGAATAGTGAGAAAAAAGAATAAATATGTTAAAAGCTCTCGAAATAACCTAATAACCATAAAATCAGAAATAGGCCAAATAAGGAACCAAAATCTACTTCTAAAGTTTGGGCTTCAGATCCCTTGCGCCTAAAGCACTTATTGTTAATGAAATGATCTCAGATTATTGACTCGACATACCCTGCCTATCTGAAACCTTGCTTAGACCAAATGAATATATTGGTCTGAATGAGTGTACTCCGTCAGGATATTTCTATAAGCACGAGCCCCGTCAAACTGGTTGTGGAGTGAGTGTTCCAACTATCTACAATAATTTTCTGTAAACCAGGCACAGGTTTTAACTCATTCAAAGTGCTTATCATTAATGTTGCACTCACTGACATCCATAATAAATCTCTGCTATATTTTGCCACCGTGTACAGACCCCTGGGGCCCTACGCTGATTTTCTTAAAGAGTTTGGACATCTACTGTCAGACCTATTGATTAACTCTGACAAAGTGTTGATTGGAGGAGACTTTAACATTCACGTAGATGATGCTAATTACACTTTATGACTAGAATCTATGAATTTGCTAAATTCCTTTGGGGTTAAACAAAACACAAATAGACCAACTCATCATTTTAATCATATGCTAGATTTAATTATATCCCATGGTATAGATGTCTCTAATGTAGAGATTCTACCTCAAAGTGAAGATATCACAGATCGCTATTGATCCCCACGCTATTGATTTACTAGAAACATTAATCCGACCACCAAAGACAGATTCACAAGTAATCTGCCGGATCTGTCCCAACAGATTACTAGACCCCTAAATGCGGATGATCTAGATGAAGTGACTAACAGCATGGGCACTGTTTTTATAAGCGCATTAAACACTGTTGCTCCAATCAGATAAAAAAAGGTCAGATAATAAACACCTGCACCATGTTACAATAGTCATTCTCACGGCCCTAAAGAGAGCAACCCGTAACCTCGAGCAAAAGTGGAGAAAAACTCAATTAGAAGTTTTAAGAATTCCATATAAAGACAGTACTCTATGTCCAGCTATAGACAGGCTCTAAAAGCTGCTAGGGCCGACCATCTGAGCCAACTGATAGCAAGAAACCAAAACATTCCCAGGTTCTTATTTAGTACCTGCAGAGAGTATTCCATCACAGTTTAGAAGTGAAGACTTTATGGATTTCTTTAATGAAAAAATCTATAGTATCAGGAAGAAAATAATGGACGTCCAACCTCTAAACTGCATCTCATGATCCAGTCCAGTCTAAAGCTTCACATTTAGATTTTCAGTGCTTTACAGGTGTAGGACAGGAAGAGCTGTACAAACTTATCACCAAGGCTAAATCAGCAACGTGCTTGTTAGATCCAATCCCAACTAGATTTCTAAAAGAAGTGATACATACAGCTGGAGAGCCGCTTCTAAACATTACTAATTCCTCACTATATTTAGGTCACATCTCTAAATCTTTTGAGTTGGCAGTTATTAAGACGCTTCTTAAAAAATCTAATTCAGACCCGAATGAAATAACAAATTACAGATTGATTTCAAACCTTCCATTTTTATAAAAAATATTAGAAAAGGGAGTATCGGCTCAAATATGCGCCTTCTTACAGGAAAACAATATCCTCTAAGAATTTCAGTCAGGTTTCAGGCCCAATCATAGTACAGAAACTGCACTAGTTGAAATCACAAATGATTTGTTTTTATCTTTGGACCAAGGCTGCATCGCGATACTTTCAAAATCACATAGGTATTCAGGGACAGGCGTTAAAATGGTTTAGATCCTACAGTACCTGTCTGATCAATACCATTTTGTAGATCTGAATGGAGAACCGTCTGGTGTAATGCCAGTGAAATATGGGGTCCCACAAGGGTCAGTTTTAGGACCTCTGCTGTTCTGAATATTTCAATTCAATTCAATAAAATTTTATTTGTATAGCGCTTTTAACAATTTTCATCGTCGCAAAGCAGCTTTACACAATCAAAAGAATTATTTAAGTTTGTATGAAATGTGAATGTGTATGAATCAAAAAATGGTCAGATGGTCCCTGATGAGCAAGCCGAGGGCAACAGTGGCAAGAAAAAACTCCCTGAGATGGCAGTAGGAAGAAACCTTGAGAGGAACCGTACTCAACAGGGAACCCATCCTCATTTGGATGAAACAGAAAGCAGGAATTGATCTGCATTCATACTGTGTGTTAGGTGGCAGGCAGTTCAGTATAACAGTTGTTAACAGATGTTAATCGATGTTAATATGGAGTCCAGGTAGTTATTGGAGGCACAGGTAGACTTGTAGGAAATTCCAGGTCTGAACTATCGAGCGACAGTAGCCAAGTCCGCATAGAAATGGCCGTCAACATCATGCAAGGCCAGAACCGTCTTCCTAGTAGAGTGAAACCGTCCCCAGACATCGGACGCATCCCAAAGGGACACATGGGACATCCATGTGACGAGATCTCCAACCACAAGCGGGGCACCAGGATGAGACAGGCAGGTCCGGAGGGCAGAGGGAGTCTGGATCAATGGCAGCTCAGGAACGACATGTGTAGCTCAACAGAGAGTGGGGGAGAGAGGGACGAGAGAGAGAGGGGGAGAGCAGAAGAGGAGAGATAACAGTTAGGTATGGTCACAGTCACATAATGTATAAGGTGAATGTACATTATAGTTACTGTAGAGTGCAAGCAGGACCGGCAAGACTAACTATAACAACATAACTAAAAGGGAGAGCCAGAAGGAAACACAGACATGAGGGGGGACTGAAATGTAAAGCAACCAATCACCTCACCGTTAACAAATCTGACTGATCAATGAGAGTGGCGAAGACAGCATCTAAACATACCAGTTCGCCATAATACTCTACGTCCATGAGTCCCCCAGATGTGCTTCTTTACCTAAGGTTAATCTATTTACAAAATGCTTGGCTAAATAAAATACGGTTTTAGATTAGACATAAACACTGAGACTGTGTCTGAGTCCCAAACACTATTTGGAAGACTATTCCATAACTTTGGGGAAACTTTTTTTGTAAGAAAAAGCTCTGCCCCATGCTGTAGTTTTTATAATACGCGGTACTGACAAGCAGCCTGCATCCTTTGATTGAAGTAGGCATGGCGGATCGTAAGACTCTAGCAGTTCACTTAGATACTGCGGCGCGAGACCATTTAATGCTTTATATGTCAAAAATAGTATTTTAAAATCAATGCGAAATTTCACAGGGAGCCAATGAAGTGAAGATAAGATAGGGGTGACGTGTCTTCTGGTTCTAGTGAGGACTCTGGCTGCTGCATTCTGAACTAATTGAAGCTTGTTTATGCACCTAGTTGAACAACCTGACAGTAAAGCGTTGCAATAGTCCAACCTTGAGGTGATAAAAGCATGAACTAGTATTTCTACAACGTTTAGTGACAATATATTCCTTAACTTGGCAATATTTCTGAGGTGAAAGAATGCTATCCTGGTGATATTGTCTACATGAGCTTCAAATGAAAGTCTAGAATCTATAATCACACCAAGGTATTTTACTGTTGCCATCTAAAATTACAGAAAGGCCATCTAAAATTACAGTATGATCTAAAATCTTGCTTCTAGCTGCATGCGGTCCTATGACTAGAACTTCTGTCTTATCAGGATTAAGCAGAAGGAAGTTAATTAGCATCCAGTCTCTTATATCCTTTACATATTGCTCAACTTTAGCAAGCTGGTTTCTCTCATCTGGTTTTGCTGAGACGTATAACTGTGTGTTGTCAGCATAACAGTGAAAATTAATATCATGCTTACGGATTATGTTGCCCAAAGGAAGCATGTAAAGTGAAAAAAGCAGTGGGCCTAAAACCGAACCCTGAGGGACACCAAACTCCACTAGAGAACATGCAGATTAATCACCATTTAAATCTACATACTGATAACAATCAGTCAAATAGGATCTGAGCCAGGAGAGGGCTGTTCCCTTAATTCCTACTATATTTTCTAATCTGTGGAGGAGAATGCTATGATCAATTGTGACAAAAGCTGCAGTGAGGTTGAGTAACACAAGCATAGTTACGCAACCCTAATCAGAGGCCAATAGGAGGTCATTTACTACTTAAAAGTACTTTTACTACTGGTTTTTGCAACAAAACAGAGGGAAAACATTTTAAGAAATATATTATTCTTTTTAACATCTTATTTTATTCTTAATTAATGTAGTTTACAAAGTGTGTGTGTCATTGGAGTCTATGTATAGTCTGTCTTACTTCTGCTCTTTATGATTGTGCTACACATCCTGTCCCAGGGATCAATAAAACACTCTGTCTGTCTCTCAGTACAGTAAATGTCTCTGTGTATCACTGCTGATAAGAACACAGTAAGCTGCATTTATTACAGGATGTATTGGTGTGTTCTTTCTCTGCCGCTTCTTGTCATTTCTCAGATCAGAATTTTAAAACATCTTGTACAACCTTCACATCATCGGTCTCTCATCATTAACGTTGTTCCTCATTCTTCTGAACTGATCATGAATGCTTTACACACGTGGACAAAATTGTTGGTACCCTTCGGTCAATGAAAGAAAAACTCACAATGGTCACAGAAATAACTTTAATTTGACAAAACTAATAATAAATAAGAATTCTATGAATGTTAACCAATGAAAGTCAGACATTGCTTTTCAACCATTCTTCAACTGAATTATTTAAAAAAAATGAACTCATGGAACAGGCCTGGACAAAAATGATGATACCCCTAACTTAATAGTTTGTTGCACAACCTTTTGAGGCAATCACTGCAATCAAACGATTCCTGTAACTGTCAATGAGACTTCTGCACCTCTCTGCAGGTATTTTGGCCCACTCCTCATGAGCAAGCTTCTCCAGTTGTTTCCGGTTTGAAGGGTGCCTTTTCCAGACAGCATGTTTCAGCTCCTTCCAAAGATGCTCAATAGGATTGAGGTCAGGGCTCATAGAAGGCCACTTTAGAATAGTCCAATGTTTTCCTCTTAGCCATTCTTGGGTGTTTTTAGCTGTGTGTTTTGGGTCATTGTCCTGTTGCAAGACCCATGACCTGCGACTGAGACCCAGCTTTCTGACACTGGCCAGCACATTTCTCTCTAGAATCCCTTGATAGTCTTGAGATTTCATTGTACCCTGCACAGATTCAAGACACCCTGTGCCAGATGCAGCAAAGCAGCCCCAGAACATAACAGAGCCTCCTCCATGTTTCACAGTAGGGACAGTGTTCTTTTCTTGATATGCTTCATTTTTCCGTCTGTGAACATAGAGCTGATGTGCCTTGGCAAAAAGTTCCATTTTTGTCTCATCTGTCCATAGGACATTCTACCAGAAGCTTTGTGGCTTGTCAACATGTAGTTTGGCATATTCCAGTCTGGCTTTTTTATGATTTGTTTTCAACAATGGTGCCCTCCTTGGTCGTCTCCCATGTAGTCCACTTGGCTCAAACAATGACGGAAGGTGCGATCTGACACTGATGTTCCTTGAGCATGAAGTTCACCTTGGATCTCTTTAGAAGTCTTTCTGGGCTCTTTTGTTACCATTCGGATTATCCGTCTCTTTGATTTGTCATCAATTTCCCTCCTGCGGCCACGCCCAGGCAGGTTGGCTACAGTCCCATGGATCTTAAATTTCTGAATAATATGTGCAACTGTAGTCACAGGAACATCTAGCTGCTTGGAAATGATCTTATAGCCTTTACCTTTAACATGCTTGTCTATAATTTTCTTTCGAATCTCCTGAGACAACTCTTTCCTTCGCTTCCTCTGGTCCATGTTGAGTGTGGTACATACCATGTCACCAAACAACACAGTGACTACCTGGAGCCCTATATGTAGGCCCACTGACTGATTACAAGATTGTAGACACCTGTGATGCTAATTAGTGGACACACCTTGAATTAACATGTCCCTTTGGTCACATTATTTTCAGTATTTTCTAGGGGTACTATCATTTTTGTCCAGGCCTGTTCCATGAGTTAATTTTTTAAAATAATTCTGTTGCAGCATGGTTGAAAAGCAATGTCTGACTTTCATTGGTTAACATTGATAACATTTTTTTTAATTATTACTTTTGTCAGATTAAAGTTATTTATGTGACCATTGTGAGTTTTTCTTTCATTGACCGAAGGGTACCAACAATTTTGTCCACGTGTGTATCTTTTCCAGAATCGTTGAGATAAAGGGGAGGTTTGATATTGGCCTGTAATTGGACAGCTGACCGGGGTCTAGGTCAGACTTCTTAATTATCATTTTAATACCTGCTAATTTAAAAGATTTTGGAACATACCCAATGGTGATTGAAGAATTAATTATTTTCAACAGGGGTTCTGTTATTTCTGGTTTATCTGTTTGAGAAAATGTGTCGGTATATGATCTAATATACAGGTTGATGAATTTGCAGAAAAGATGAGTGAAATTAATTCATTCTACCTCTTCATTCGTTTAACATCTGCATCAAGTACACTGTCCGGTTTCAAAACGTCAATTTTACGCCTAATGTTTACAATTTTATTATTAAATAAGTTCATGAAGTCCTCACTACTGTATGTTGTTGTTGTGGAGATTTCTGCCCTGGTCTTATTTCTGGTTAATTTAGCTACGGAATTAAATAAAAAAACAAGGATTATTTTTGTTATTTTCTATAAGAGTGGAGAGATATGTTGATCTAGCTACACTAAGAGCTTTTTTATAGTTCAGGATGCTCTCCTTCCAATCTATTTGAAATACTAACAATTTGGTTTGACGCCATTTACGTTCTAATTTCCGAGCGGTCTGTTTTAAGCCGCGCATGTGATCATTATTCCAGGAAGCGAGTTTCTTATCTCTAATCAGTTTCCTTTTACCTGGAGCTACATTACAGTATCTAAGGTATAACGAAATGTTGACTCTAAATGTTCAGTCGCCTGTTCAAGTTCTGTGGAGTCAGATGGCGACCCAGTCAAAGTTGGCAACTCTGGGAGATTACTGATAAAGCTCTGTGTGGTATTTGATGTGAATGTACGTTTAATACAGTAGCACGGCGCTGTGCGTACATTATTCCTATGACAAACTTTAAGTGAGACAAGATAGTGATCTGAGATAACTTCAGACAGTGGAATTGTGAATAAATTTCTTATACTTAATCCAAAAGATTGTCACGAACTGGTATGACAGGCGGTTCGGACAGGTGTTATTGCCGTGGGCAGAAAAGGCAAGCATAAGTGCAGAGGGGTTGCTTTTAAACATAAGTCTTTAATTAACAAAAAGGAACATACAAAATACACACATGGGCTCTAGAACACACACACACCTACACAGTCTCTTGAAGATTATTTAGCCTCACAGACATCTTTGGCCTAGAAAGACCCTTTAAGCATTTCAGACCCTTTAAGCATCTCAGACCCTGTAGGACTGACACAAAGGCTTAGGACTGACACGAAATCCGTGACTGGATCGGGGCTTGAGACAGAGCAACCTCAAGAGACCAGAGGCGAGAGGGGGACACACTAGAGACTACGGGAGAACACTAGAGACTAACGAGAGGACACTAGAGGCGGCGGGAGGACACTAGAGGCTAGGGGCATACACCGGAGGCCAAGGAAGCACACTAGAGGCCAAGGGAGCACATTGGAGGCCAAGGGAGCACACTGGAGGCTAAGGGAGCACACTGGAGGCTAAGGGAACACACTGGAGGCTACAAAACAAAGGAAAACACAAACACAGCACAATACATAAATAAACTCAGAATAAAACAAAACAGAGCCCCTATGAACAAAAACCAAAATAACATAAAATACAATCAAAACAAAACTAAATCAAAACAAATGCTCACTGACAGTATTAATTCTCGACCCAGTTTCCCAGAACAACCAGCTATTTATAACCCTAAAAATTAGCTACAGTACCTCGGTTCAGGTGAGCACCCGCATCACCTGACCGAGGTGGCTTCTGGGAAACTGGGTCGACTAACAAAAACTACAAAACAAAAACAAACGTGCACACAGTGACCTCTAGGGGTAGTCCCTTACAAGGATAATATTAAATCTAAAGTGTGACTTGCTTTATGAGTGGGTCCTACTAAACATTGCTTTACTCCTACTGAGTCTAGTATGGACATAAATGCTATTCTCAGCGGGTCTTCTGGATTCTCAAAATGAATATTAAAATCTCCAGCAATTAACGCTTTGTCTACAGAAACAACAACGTTTGAGAGAAAATCTGCAAATTCACAGAGAAACTCAGAGTACGGCCCTGGGGGTCTGTAAATGATGATTTACAGATGATTTACAGCGGGATCGACTGAGTAGACTTAATATTTGTAGCTACACTTTTTACGTTACTATAGAGAGCTTCAAATGCATTAAAATTGTGTCCGCGTTTTTTGTACGATAGACAGATTATCATTGTAAATAACTGCGACGCCTCCTCCTCTACCAGTTAGCCGAGGCTGGTGTATGTAGCTATATCCAGGAGGACTAGCTTCATTTTAAGCTACATACTCATCCTGTTTAATCCAGGTTTCTGTTAAATAGAGTAGATCAAACTCCTGATCTGTGATAATTTCATTAACAATTACTGCTTTAGATGCAAGGGATCTAATATTTAACGGTCCTAGCTTCAGATCAGAAGCCGCTTCAGTGCCGGCTGCGCATTCAGTGTGATCTGACTTTGTGGTATCTATGTTAATGAAATTACTAAAACAGGCTTTCTGAGTCTTTCTAAATTTATGTTTAGCTCTGGGAACAGACACAGTCTCAATATGATGAACCCTGAGTGACGACTCTATGCAGCCAGCAGACGGTTGGTTTAACCTGTTTGTCTGCTCCCTGGCCTGGGCTCTGGATTGTCACCGATTAACTAGGCCTCTTCTTAGACTATACGCTATACTACAAGAAATGAGAGCAGCACCTTCCCGAGTGGGATGGACACCGTCCCGCCCTAACAGGCCAGCTTTGCCCTCAAAGGTCTTCCAGTTATCTATGAAGCCCACATTATTTTCCGAGCACCACTTGGACATCCAGCGGTTCAGCGACCATAACCTGCAGTAAGCTATGTCGCCACGTCTCATTGGGATGGGGCCAGAGCAAACTACTTCTTCGGACATCGCCTTCGCTAGTTTAAACACCTCTGTAAAGTTATGCTTGCTAACCTCTGATTGATGAAGGCGTATATCGTTAGCTCCATCATGTACAACTATCTTAGAGAACCTATGCTGTCCTAGAGCCCTAGGATTACCTGCTATGTCCGCTGAGTCGGAGTTTAGTCTTAGGAGTTTGGAGCTTGATTCCATTTATACGAAGAAACTGGCGGGTTCTCCAAAAAGCGAAAAAAACGGAAAAAAGGAAAGAAGAAAGAAGCCCGTTAGTATGACAATGTAAAAATTAGTTGCTATTAATATTATTATTGTATGAACAAAAAGCTATATAATTTAAACGCTGATACGAACGCGAACCTTCCGCGGCAAGGATACAAAAACCATGCATGCTTCCCTTGGGTAACATCATTAGAAGACATGGGATTAGTTTCCATTGTTATGCTGATAATACCCAGTTATATATCTCCACAAAACCAGATGAAATACCCAAGTTGTCTAGATTAACTGAGTTCAAGATATAAAAGATTGGATGACCGATAATTTTCTTTTACTAAATTCAGATAAGACAGAGATATAACTTATTGGCCCAAAAACAAGTACACAACAGTTCTCACAATTCAGCCTGTGTTTAGAAGGATGTACTGTTACTACCAGCTCGACAGTAATATTTATGGAAGTATAATAGTGGCAAAATTCCACAAAGCAAAATAGCAGGTTGATTTACATGAACTGAAAAAAACTTGTTGCAATAAAAATGTTTGATTTTTTTGCATTGCAATTTGATCTGAATTGAAAAAAAATCCTTAGAGCATTTACAATGTTTGAAATTTTTGCCACTACAATTTATTGTGGTTGTATATTTCAAATTAAAATGTAATTCAAGCATTTAAAATTAAAAATATTCAAGTTACTAAATTGCAGTAAAAAAAATTTAATACAATCTTCATTATTTTTAAGTCTTAAAAATTCAGGTAATAAAATTCAGGTCGCTAAAATTCAGGTCTTGACATCCGGGATATCACAAAAAGAGGTGTTGCGTGCTGATTGCTGCTGTCTATGCCGCAGTGTACTTTAAAGTGTGCTTCCTGCTTCCTGTGCAGTGTACTTCTCAGAAACTACTTACCGATCGGAACGCAGCACTCTTAACTAAGAGGCCGGGTTACCAGTTGCACAATACACGGTTAAAATACCCCTCTGCCGTAAACGCTATATTCAAAGCAAAACCAGCGCTCTTTCATTCACACGAGAGAGCGATGGGTTTCCCGCCTCTGCGCTCAGTAATGTACAGTCACATTCAGTAACCAGATGAGATTAATTTCAGCAGCAGCAGCAACATACATGCTGTTTACACTTTCATTTTTATTGCTTATACATAAAGGTAACCATAAAAACTTTGTAATTAAGAAAAACGTAAAGTGTGGATAGTACAGTCGTGGCCAAAAGTTTTAAGAATTACACAAATATTGGAAATTTGAAAAGTTGCTGCTTAAGTTTTTATAATAGCAATTTGCATATACTCCAGAATGTTATGAAGAGTGATCAGATGAATTGCATAGTCCTTCTTTGACATGAAAATTAACTTAATCCCGAAAAAAAAGCTTTCCACTGCATTTCATTGCTGTCATTAAAGGACCTGCTGAGATCATTTCAGTAATCGTCTTGTTAACTCAGGTGAGAATGTTGATGAGCACAAGGCTGGAGATCATTATGTCAGACTGATTGGGTTAGAATGGCAGACTTGACATGCTGCTTGAAATCATTGTTCTTTCATTGTTAACCATGGTGGACTGCAAAGAACCGCGTGCAGCCATCATTGCGTTGCATAAAAATGGCTTCACAGGCAAGGATATTGTGGCTACTAAGATTGCACCTAAATCAACAATTTATAGGATCATCAAGAACTTCAAGGAAAGAGGTTCAATTCTTGTTAAGAAGG
>CM059212.1:33222169-33252169 GCA_030347435.1 Clarias fuscus
ATTGTATACCACTTGGTCCTGGAGCAGATGCTAGCAGGGATTTCTGTACAATGTCTCAGACTTTTTTCCATATTGGTTCACTCTTTCTGAGCCATTTCAGCCCATCTCCATCTGCACAGTTTCCCTGGAAGAGATCTTTTTTCCTTCCTTTTCATCAGCACTTTCTCTTTTGAAAGAGCTTATTGAGAGCCTTCATTTCTCTTCTCAGATCGTTTTAACAATATCTTTTTTTTCCTACTGTTTGGGTGTTTTCTGGGTGTCCTGCTAGTACTCTTTCTCTTTACTGTGCCAAAGATTTCTCTAACCATATTGAATATAAATGTTGTCATGCTGTCAGATTTTGTCTAAACTCTGTCAATATCTTGGTCTAGTTGTTTTCATCTAGTGTTGTAATCCACTGGGTCATTTCACTTTCTTTCTTGCAGGATGGAGGCCCAGGGTGAAATTAGAAAAGTTCTTCTTGTGGTCTATATATATATTCTTGTGGTCTATATCATCTATATGGTCTATTTCATAAATAGAAAAACTGAATGGATAGTGCTGAACCCACAACTTCACAGACAAATTGTGATCAGAAACACATCCTGAATGAGCGTGATGTGAGATCACTTAAACACTTCGTGACGCCACATGGTAAAAAAAAGTCCAATATAAATTCAAAAATGTTTTATTGGTATAACGTTTTTAACAACAGTCATTGTCACAAAGCAGCTTTACAGCATCAAAAGAAAATGACAGAAATGTGTATGAAATGTGAATGTGTATGAATCAGAATGATCAGATTGTCCCTGATGAACGAGCCGAGGGCGACGGTGCTGAGGGGAAAAACTCCCTGAGATGGAACCAGACTCAACAGGGAACCCATCCTCATCTGGGTGATGACAGATAGCAGGGATCGAATAATCACATGAAGTCAGCTGATGAGCTGATGATCACATCTGTGGAGTTTTTCTTCCATGATGGCATGCGCCATACTCCAGGACTCAGAGTGTGAGAGAGTGTCTCTGCGAGCAGACTTTACAGAGAGTTTTGTTTCTCCCATCATCAATATGAGATCTCGGCCAAAAATGAAAGTAGCTTTGGATGGAAATAAATGTGGTGACGTTGCATAACACTGAAACAATGCCAAGATAAATGCATGGTGTAATCAAAACTAAAGATAGCCAACATACGTTTACTGATTGGGTAATATGTTTTGTGTTTATGTGTTTTGTGTTCTATATGTTTTAGGGTTAGGGTGCATTTTAAAGACTAGGGTACACTAGATATAGGGGAAGGTGAAAGAAGGTTTAAAGTAAAGGTAATGTAGGATTAGCTTGGGTATCTTCTATTTACAATATGCTAGAATATTGATTGAATTCTTGAGGGGTTGGGGGTTTAGGGACTTGACAGTGAGATAAAAAGAGAGAGAGAGAGAGAGAGAGAGAGTTCACATACAGGTAACTCCACAGTTCTACATGCTGATCTGTTCTGAACATCAGATTATTCCCAGGGTTACATTATGTTCACACTGTGTGTGTGTGTGTGTGCCCTAGGGTTCTTTTATAACTTGTGTCTGCGTTGGGTTCTCTGTGCGTCTCACCTGAGTGCACTGGGTCTAAGGTGAGTCTGGCGAGTAATAACCTGTGTCTCAACAGAGTCTTTCATGCAGAACTTTAAATAATGATCATAATGGCCTAATGTGGAAAAGAAAGTCTAAATGCCTGTCAGTCTAAAGGCTACGGCTTTCCCAAACTCTTTTCTCTTCATTTCCAGTCGAACGGACGTGCTTTTAGTTCCTGTTTGTTCTCTGAATGGACGAGACAAAAGAAAAGACACAGAACTATGCGAAAACACCCATTCAAGTGCACAAACACACTCAATTTGCTCATGTCATGCTGCCACACACGCACACAAACACATACACACACACGCACACGCATGCACACACACACACACTACTTGTCAGCATGTATGGCTCATCAGGTAAACGGAGAGAGAGAGGACATGCTGGTGCAGGACTTGCACAAAGCCGAATGATTTCGGGCCGAGTCTCAACAGGTTCCATCATTACTGCTCTGTAACGACATCCGAGTTTGTTACAGTTTCAACGTCAGACTGAAATCTCAGGAGAGACAAACTGATTGGCTGTGAGCGTCACATGGGAATAGAGAAGGCAGTAAAATCTCACGTCAGAGCAATGTTAATGATCACTTATACTTCTGTCCTCTGGCAGAACACACACACACACACACACACACACACACACACACACACACACACACACACACACGACTGTTGGTGTTCAGCTCTAAATGACTCTATACTTACTTATCTATACTAACCCTATAGTACTACAACCCTGATCCTACTGTTCTTCTCCTCTTTTTGTCCTGATGAAACTCTATGGCCTTAATGTACCTTAACATTACTCTAGTGTGTCTTAACCCTGACTCAGAAATAAGTACCCTTACACTAGAGTACATTAACCCTGGCCATAGAGTTAAACTTATGTTAAAACTAATTGTATGCAAAACTGTGTACTTACATTTACTAGATGCCCTTATCCAGAGAGACTTACATTTTATCTCATTACACATCCTAGCAGTTGAGGGCCTCGCTCAAGGGCCCTACAGAGACAACTTGATGGTTGTGGGATTTGAACCTTGGACCTTCCGAGCCATAAGCCAATGCCTTAACCGCTGAACTACACCTGACTACTAAAAATTACACTAAAGACACACACTACTTCACTTTGACTACTGCTTCACTTTGCTGATTCTCTATGATTGAAAAGCAAATCCTGCAAAGTAGGAGTTATTCCACTATAGCACCGGGCAATAGTACCCTACAGCACCCTGACATCCACAGCTTCGTACCTCATAAATACCTCATACATTCCCATAATGTATTTACATGGTTTCCTGCACCTGGAAGAATCAAAAGCACAGTGGCAGCGATCAGATCCGGAGACTGGAACTCAACACAGGCAGTGGAAAGACAGGGTCCTGCTGTGGAGCCTACAGTACCCTGGTTACAATGTTTATCATCATTATCACTACAGCGATGTTTAGGTGGGTTATAAAATATCAGACGAGCTCACAGCCAATCAGATCACAGGGCTGAGATTCTACATCTTATTTCTGTCTGTCTCAGAGGAATGCAATCTGAGATCATGACCTGCACCCTGTGTGTGTGTGTGTGTGTGTGTGTGTGTGTGTGTGTGTGTGTGTGTGTGTGTGTGTGTGTGTGTGTGTGTGTGTGAACTCTATTATGTATGTATGTAATGTAGCTTTCTGCATAAGAACAGGTTGAAAAGACACACACACACACACACACACACACACACACACACACACACACACACACACACACACACACACACACACACACACACACACTTTCCCCCAGAGATCAGAGAAAACAAGATGCCCTGGACCTTAAATTACCCTCGAGAGCTCCGTCCTCACACGGGTTTCTTCCTGATCACGGATATGCTTGTGTGATTTCCCAGGATGCCTCACTTCAGTGTGTGTTCTCCTCCCATCTCCATGATGAAGCCTCTCACACACATGTCAATTGAGACGTTTGCAGCCGCCAATCAAACTGATGAGCAGAAAAGAAAATCAGAACAAAGGTAAACAAAAGAGCGTTGTGTATTTCCGCTGTAAATTATTCAGCACAATTCCGCTTTATTTGTATAGAGCTTCTTACAACACAAAGCAGCTTTAAAGAAATCCGGATTGTCTAATGAGCAAACTCCCCAAGCTGGTCTGAGGAGCTGACCTTATTGTCCTTTAGCTGAAATCATAACCACACTCGCTAACTGCGGTCTCACCCACAATCCCGCACACTTATTTATTAATATACAGGAACCACAAAATACCAACAACACAACTGTCACACAATCACAATGTTAGATGTAGATAGATAGATAGATAGATAGATAGATAGATAGATAGATAGATAGATTAACCTAGCTCTCAAATCCTCTTTATAAAAATTCAGGTGTGTGCTGTTGTGCTGTTGTACCCAGTTTTGTGTCAGTGATCGAGGTGATGGTCTCCCATTGCGTGGTTTGTCTTTAGTGCTGGTTTCCCCTTCCTTTTAAACTTCTTCCTCCATCAGTGCACATTGCTCTTGCCACTTGTCTCTTCTCCATAAACATTCTGTATCCTTGTCAACAATAGAAGAACGGGAAGAACAGTTACTATAGCGCAGTGGTTCCAAACCCTGGTCCTGGTGGACCCCATGTAGCATTCTCTCTGCTTTACCATTCTCACTTAGATTCAGAAAAAGCTGTTAATTAGCTGATTTATTATATATTCATTAAGTCAGCTGTGCTGTGCTGAGAGAGGGCCACTCCAGAATGGATGCCCAGTTGGGAATCAGTGCTACTCCACCAACATATGCAATTTGTATGGCCTATATCACTTACTTAAAAAGTCATGCCCATTTTTGCGTTACTTTTGGTACAGCCCTTGTGTAAGTATATAGCTAATACTCAAGGCTAACTAACTCTCTCTACCCTAACAATATATTGAACCCCAAACCTTTTTGAACAACCATTTTTTCTCAGGCCCCCTTTCACTGAGCGACCCCCGGGATTGGGTCACCCCGACAATGATACCACTGCTAACTCTATACCACACTAATTCTATATTACTCATTATTATAAACAGAACCCTTAGAACCCTCCCGCTGTGGTCTGTTCTGCTCTGATGTTCAGGTTCCTTCACATTCCTTCACCACTGCAAAAGAAAAAATAAATCTTTGCAGGTGAAAATATCCTGAATATAGTTAATACTTCCTTGAAATAAGATTACAGCAAACCAAATATAAGATTATTAAATTTATTTCTAATAAGATTTTGCTAAAAATGTAAAGTGAAAATTTCTTTTTCTCACTCATCGTCTACACCACTTTATCCTGTATTCAGGGTCACAGGGGCGGAGCCTATCCCAGGAGACTTAGGGCACCAGGCGGGGCACACCCTGGCCTGAGTGGCAATCCATCAGATGGTACACACACAATTTGGGAACGTCAATTAGCATCTCTTTGGACTGTGGGAGGAAACCCACCAAACATGCAAACTCCATACACACAGAGATGGGAATCGAACCCAAACCCCGGAGGTGCAAGGTGACAGTACTAACCTCTACACCACTGTGCCGACCATTTCATGTTCTATTGTCCCATATTTTTACTAAGTTTAGGAGTTTAATTCTTGAAAGAAGAAAAATTGTCTGTCAATAGAACAATACATTTTTGCGTAAAATTTGATTAGAAAAAATCGTAATAATTTTATATTTGGTTTGTTGTAAAGAAATTATAGGTGGGTATCGCTAGATTCAATAACGTTTCACTTGTCGATATTTTCAGTGAGTTCACTTCAGATTTAAAACACTTTTCCTGTGATTTATTCAGTAAAGCTCAGGTGCTGTTTTCCGTCTCCACACAGAGAGACAGCTTTCTTTATATTTCTGTTAAAGGTGAACATCTGTAGCAGGCGGTGATATTATCTGTTATATTACACACACACTGAAAGACTGAAAGAAATGAAGCGTGAAACCACAAAAACATTCAATTACACATCACTTCTATCATATTCTCCCTGCGGGTAAATTAACACGCCATATCACAAATCTTCTCTTTTCCTCATGAGTGACTTTACAGCAGCAACTGTTTCAAACCAAAGCCTCTGAATCACCACGGCGATGTTTACTCTGTGTTCAAACACCTCTGAGTCACCGCACACTGAGCATGCAGAAACAAAATACCCTAGATTTTTAAAATGAGTTTTAGTGATAATTAGACTCCATTAAAAGTTGTGTGTGGTGTATAAATAAAGCATTAAGGGGTTATGTGAGGGCTGTGGCAGAGATGCTGAACGGAGAAGGAGAAGGATGAAGATGGAATATTTCTCATTCCTGTGGACTCACAAACCCACGGGAAGGAAATACGGAGGGATTTGTGCAGGAGGTGGAGGTGACACACGCAACGGCTCATTAAGCACTCAGACTCGTTAGGGATTTTTCCTTCACCTCTGAGTGTAAATTGGCTGCACAGATCCACCTGAACCTCTCATGTATATTTATTTGAAATCCCACAGCGCGAGCACGTCTGGATAACAAACGCTATTCTGATACAACATCTGGGTCAATTGCTTCGTCTTCCTGTCTTCCTTCATTATCCATCAATCAAACTGAATGTGACAGCTATACAAGCGCAGACACACACACACACACACACACACACACACACACACACACACACACACACACACACACACACACACACACACACACACACACACAGATGTAAGGTTTGACTTAATCCCTGAGTGTATAAACTTCACACTCTTGCTGTAATTGTTCTGTTCAATAAAAACTCAAACACACAATGAGGAACACCGTGTTTGTCTCCCGAGACATCTCACTGCCGTGTTAATGAAGGAGGAACGCTGAGTCGGAATTTTCCTTCCCAAACTACACAACGTTGGTTTAGCATGGGTCTCTAAAGGTGTATGTGTTCTTCAAGTATCTTCTGAATCTGTATTACACACTGTTACATAAAAACATGGACAAAAGAACAAAATCAGAGCGATAATAAAAAAATATCTTTTTTCCTCAGCACAAAGAACAGGTTGGGGCGTGAATCAAACTCCGAACCAAGAGCTTGTGCAATAAAATGATCCACATCAAATCTAAGTTCAACCATCATATTGTCATATTGTAGACTTGCATCATGCTAAACTGGTTGCTATATTAGCCTGGTAGCTCAAGTACAAAACTAAAGAAGCTTCACACATCTCATCGATACATTTACACTGCCTGGCTAAAAAAAAAGAAAGAACTCGAACTAAGAACATAAAGCTGTAATGAGTGGAATTGTGTTAAGAGCGTTCCAACACATTATTAAACCCTGGAAGGACAGAGAGAAAACCTGGTGAAGTTGCATAGTAAAAAATGTAGAAACCAAAGCTATGTTTAATAGCGTAAACACACACACACACACACACACACAATGTAATGAAAACTCACAGAATTAGGACTAAACAGCTGCGTGTCAGGGTAAGAAGGGAGTCGCATGAAGCGATGCTCCCATCATGCATAGTGTCCACTGTACAAGCCTCTGGAGACAGTGTTATGATCTGGGGTTGCTTCAGTCGCTCAGGTCGAGACTCAGCAATGTCATGTGGCAATAAAATGAAGTCAGCTGACCACCTGAATGTACTGAATCACCAGCACATCACATCTATGGAGGGTTTCTTCCCTGATGTAGCGGACGTATTCCAGGACTTGGAGTGTGAGACAGCGGCTCTGGAGAACGAGGACTCATTTACGCACAGATTTCACTTATTTTTTCCACATCTTCCTTATGCTTACACTTACATAAACCAAACATCTTTCTTTAGCATCGAGACTTTAAGGCTCGCAACAAGATTAACGTCGACCAGCTCATGAATAAAAAATAAAAACTGCTAAACTGGCAAGTGACCGGAGAAATGTTTTGAGATCTGATAATCCAAAAATGTCAAAACACCTCATGGTCCTGATCTCTCCCTCAATGTGTGTGTGTGTGTGTGTGTGTGTGTGTGTGTCGTGACTCACTAACTCTGGAGAATCAGCTCATAATTTACTGAAGGTCTGAACAGAGGGATTATGGGGGATGAGCGGCGACGCTGTTGGAGGTCTGTGGTGTGTAACGACACGTCAACCCTTCACACACACACCATTATTGCTGTTGCCATGGTTACCTAAGTAGCAACCGCTGTGTGATGACTGACATGTCATATTTGTATTCACTCCATAACCCCAGTGTCAAAACGCCCTTATCCAGAGCAACTTACTTTTTAAAAAAAATCGCATTATGCATGTGTGTAGTTGAGGGCCTCACTCAAGGGCCCAACAGGGACAACTTGGTGGTCATGAGGTTTGAAACTGGGACTTTCCGCACCGTATCCAATGCCTTAATCTGAGCGACCACAGCACAGACAGTTTACATTAGCTTAGATTTTATAATCACGCTCATGTGCGCCCGCTACATCGTCAAGCACACTTCTCCATAATATATTTCATGAATCTGACTCTTTTAAAAGTATGACTCTTGAACACTCTTTTGAACACGCGGCTCTTTTGAACATGTGACTTTCATTACCTGACTGAGAAAAATGTTAATGTTCTGGAAAGTTCTGTCTCAGGTCCATTCAATCACTATTTGCATAAAAAACCTTAATGACTACATGCTAGCTGGCTAATCATTAGCCTCAGACGTTACCTAAGTCCTTTACATAGATTTTTCTTGTGCCTGGAAGCAGTCTTGTCATGACTTACATTAATTGTGAGTTTGTTAAAATTTGTCAAGAAATAAAAAAATGTCTTTCCATAAAAGACACAAATCCTACAAGTTTCATTTAAACAGCTCAACCTACTTATTTGTACTAATGAAGTGTGTTATATAGCGGACAGAAACACACTACGGGAAGAAATCTTCACGACAGAGAATGAAGACCAGAAGCTTGTTGAGTGCAGTGTGTGTGTGTGTGTGTGTGTGTGTGTGTGTGTGTGTAACAGCCTGGCTAATGCTGACAGGAAGGAGGATTAAAACACCTGTCAGGCTGATGCAGGACAGACGGCGCTCCGTGTGACTGACACTCCGCTCGTCAGGTCCGACCTGCTCTATCACTTCTCTCTTCAAACTGAGAGGAATAGACTGTCTGTTATCCTGCTCCGGGCGTGTCTGCCTGTGTGTGTGTGTGTGTGTGTTGAGTGATATGTTACAAAATATATGTAAAAGGACAAAAGGTCACATTACTCCAAATGAAAAAGTTCTCATTCAGCCTGAGCACATCCCTTTCCAAAGAATTAGAGCCAGAGAGGTGTGTGTGTGTGTGTGTGTGTGTGTGTGTGTCACCTCTATTTCTTACCTGTATCTCTTACTAGTATCACTCACCTGTATCTCTTACTTGTATCACTCACCTGTATCTCTTACTTGTATCACTCACCTGTATCTCTTACTTGTATCACTCACCTGTATGTCTTATTTGTATCACTCACCTTTCTCACTCACCTGTATCACTCACCTGTATCTCTTACTTGTATCACTCACCTGTGTCACTCACCTGTATCTTTTACTTGTATCACTCACCTGTATCTCTTACTTGTATCACTCACCTGTATCACTCACCTCTATCACTCACCTGTATCACTTACTTGTATCACTCACCTGTATCTCTTACTTGTATCACTCACCTGTATCTCTTACTTGTATCACTCACCTGTATCACTCATCTGTATCTCTTACTTGTATCACTCACCTGTATCTCTTACTTGGTTCACTCACCTGTATTTCTTATTTGTATCACTCACCTTTCTCACTCACCTTTCTCACTCACGTGTATCTCTTACTTGTATCACTCACCTGTATCTCTTATTCGTATCGCTCACCTTTCTCACTCACCTGTATCTCTTACTTGTATCACTCACCTGTATTACTCATATGTATCACTCATCTGTATTTCTTACTTGTATCACTCACCAGTATCTTTTACTTGTATCACTCAGCTGTATCTCTTATTGTATCACTCACCTGTATCTCTCACTTGTATCAATCACCTGTATCACTCACCTGTATCTCTTACTTGTATCACTCACCTGTATCTCTTACTTGTATCGCTCACCTTTCTCACTCACCTGTATCACTCACTTGTATCACTCACCTGTATTTCTTACCTATCTGTTTCATTTACCTGTTCATGTTATATTAAAATATCTTGTAGCTTATATGTATTTTAGCACAAACACACAAACACACACACACACACACTTGCAGACGGTTGTAAACTTTTTCACTGTCTTGATAAAATAATCAGTAGGTGGAGTCACTGTGCCCTGAAGTATAGTGTACACTGTGAGGGTGTAAAAAAAGCCTCGTTAATCTGTCACAGTGGAGTTCCACATGCTCGTTAGGCCTCAGTGACAAGCGCAGCGTGATGAATGAACATCAGTGTTTACCTGCAGGTGCACGCTTCAGCCTGATGTCAGCTCTGTGTTAAACCCTGACTAATTATTCCAGTGATTCTTCTTCTACTCCTCAATGCAGCTCTACTGTTTACACACACACACACACACACACACACACACACACACACACACACACACACACACACACCACACCACACCACACCACACCACACCACACCACACACACACACACACACACACACACACACACACACACACACACACACACACACACACACCGTCCCACCCATAGGGAGGAAGTATAGCGCGCTAAACTGTTTTGGGGAAGTTGTTACTGTTGCTAGGCAGTGGCACCTTGATGAACAGTTGAGGGAACAAGGTTAAATCATCAGCACACACACACACACACACACACACACACACACACACACACACACACACACACACACACACACACACACACACACACACACACACACACACACACACACACATTATACAAACCAACACAAGAGTAAGATATAAGTTCACACGCAGAGCCATGCTTAAACACAAACACAATATATATTATATATGAGGGGTGTTCAAGTCAAACCGGGACTGGTGAAAGGCTCAGAGCCCACTGCAGTGGAACGCCTGATCACTGAAAATCAAAGAGATTCATCTGTGTGTGTGAACTGTACACAGACTCATTCACCAACACCACTTGCACATTACAGGAACTGGGAGTTATGGCCACACCCCCCGTACAGTCCTGACCTCTCTCCAAGACATTTACACATGTTTGGGTCATTAAAGGAGTTCCTGGAAGGCCGGTGTTTCAGATGTGAATCAGACAGTCCGATCACAGCTCCAGTGTACTGAGAAAACTTTCTCCCTTGACGGTCTCCAAGCACTAGTGACACACTGGGATAAGTGCATTAGTGTATCAGGGGATTATATAGAGAAATAAACGGAGTTTTTACTCTCAGAACTGTTACCAAAAATTCTGCCTTTATTTAAATGAACACAGAATTTGTGGTTGTTTCGTTTAATTGTCATTATTAAATTGTAGTTTATTAACTTATTTAGGCATGACTTCAGTAAACACTTTAGTGGCCAAGATGCAGATGGATTAGACGTCTATTCCAGGAGCACAAATTGGCAGGAATACACCCTGGATAGATACACCCAGCTACTGGCAAGGTCTTGGACAGTGGAAAGAAACCCGCATGGACATAGAAACATCTACAGAATCTACATAGACAATAACAAGGGGTATTTTACTATTATTTTTATTATTATTATTATTATTATTATTATTATTATTATTATTAGGGTGTATTCCTGCCAATTTGTGCTCCTGGAATAGATGTCTAATCCATCTGCATTTATTATTATTATAATTATATTTCAGCTGATGAGCTGATTCAGTTGATGAACCTGTCTCATTTACACAGCTGTCTGGAAACTTCTGAAAAATCCAGAGTGTGTATGTGTGTGTGTGTGTGTGTGTGTGTGTGTGTGTGTGTGTGTGTGTGTGTGTGTGTGTGTGTGTGTGCGTGCGTGTGTGCATGCGTGCGTGCGTGCGTGTGTGTGTGTGTGTTGGGGGGACCTCTGTGGGAGAACATATTTTCAGCTCAAGTTTTCCAACTCCTGAATCAGTTGAGGTTAGAGTGCTGACCCCCACACACTGTTCCAGTTAATCAGAAATTCCAGACTTCTGATCATTTTTGTTGGGTTGGTCCTCATTGTATCAACACACACACACACACACACACACACATACAAACACACACACACACACACACACACACACATACAAACACACACACAGCTATGCTTGAGTATGACACAGGAATAAAACATGCTCCATTGTATGAGAAGCTGAAACATGGCTTATAGGGTGGCGTCTCAAATCCCCGATCCCTACTCCCTCCTGCCCTGGATGCAATAAAAATTTCTAAATGAAGGCAGCTCAGGTGCTTGTGTTATGAACCGATCCAAAAATCACATTTTTTACTAAATCTGGATTTTTCCAGCTATGCCAAGTGCACTCAATTATTCTTACTGCTGTTTATCTGCTGGCGTGACGAATGAAACACGGCCGACTTCACTCCGGACCTGGAGGAAGTGAGAATTGTGTTTGTTTCACCGTCAACTCTGTGAAAGATCCACAATCTTGTTTTTATTTTCCGTTTGCCTCCGCGTTGTTCACCAAGTAACTAACGGACTCGGCTTTGGGATGCACCTGACTAAATGATTCACACTTTACAAAGCAAAAAGTTTATTAACAAATCACTAGAAAACATTATTCACACTTTATGTAGAGGTATGAGTGTGTTCAGGAGAGTAGAACTAATATCAGAACTCACTGTGTGTGTGTGTGTGTGTGTACACATGTGTGTGTGTTTGTGCGTGTACGTGTGTGCGTGTACGTGTGTGTGTGCGTGTGTGTGATTGTGTGTGTGTGTGTGTGTGTGAGTGTGTGTGTGTACACATGTGTGTGTGTTTGTGCGTGTACGTGTGTGTGTGTGTGTTTGTGTTGGTGTGTGTGTTTGTGTTGGTGTCTGTGATTGTGTGTGTGTGTGTGTGTGTGTGTGTGAGTGTATGTGTGTGTGTGTACACATGTGTGTGTGTTTGTGCGTATGTGTGTGTGTGTGTGTGTGTGTGTGTGTGTGTGTGTGTGTGTACATGTTTGCGTGTGTGTGCGTTTTTGTGAAGAGAAGAAACACGGCTCAGTCGAGCTCTGGACTGTAAACCTGAGAAACACCTTAAGATCAGGTGAGTAACTGTCAATCATTATGTCATGAATCTGTACTTCTTAAACTAGCATTCATCAGCAAGAGTCCAACCCAGAACCTTGTGGAACACCAAGCTGCTGGAACACTTACGTCCTGAAGAATCTCTTTTAGAGCTGATACCTGACAACGTTCCATTTGAGCTGAACCTGACCTCAATAATCAGACTGTTGTTCGGCCTGTCCAGGAAAGTTATTGCCAGTCTGATGCAGAGTTGAACCCGTGCACAGATCGTCTCTGACCGAGTCTAACTCGAGTCCTGAGGAGTGAACATGTTGAAGTTGTAGACTCACTGTGAAGAACTCGTTCCTGCTAAGAAATGAGAGTCTGACAGCCTGTGTTGATTAGGACACAATGACATTTATGAGGTATTTAAATGTAAGTGTGTGATATGGAGTGTGTATCTGAGAGAAACTTTACAGGAGTTTACTTTGTTATGAGTTAATGATTATTTGATAACTATTCACATTTTCAGTAAACTGAGCACCAACAAAGATGGTAATGAATACACCCCAGGACCTGGTTATTTAACCAATATTTAATTGAATGCACGTCTGGAACCTGTCCCAAGAGACAAACAAATCAACAACATTTTCACTGTTTACTTCCAGAAATGTGTGACATGAAATGAGTGTGTACACTGCACATGAAGACCAGGGGATGTACCCAATATGTGGGGACTATGAGGTCTTCATGATGTTATATTCGTTATCCTATGTGTGTGTGTGTGTGTGTGTGTGTGTGTGTGTGTGTGTGTGTGTGTGTGTGTGTGTGTGTGTGTGTGTTTGAAGTTTCTCATTATTTTTCAGGAACCTGGTTGTCTCTTAGAGAGGAGTGCAGGAGAGAAGGCTCGGCTGTGCCTGGGTGAGGGGATCAGGCTTTTCTCTCTCAGGGTAAAAACACACTTTGATGTGACAGTATATCTTCCTGAGCCGTTTGGCCTGGACTTCACCTTCAGCTTGCACTTAAAGCAGTGCAGAGTGAGGCGGTAATTTAAGGGTCGGATTATGGAAATTGGGCTTTATATACTGCCTCGAGTGCTTCAGCAGCCCAGAGCGATAACGGCTGCAGCTCACGTGTGGAAAAAGACACAAGGGGGCGGAGCTACAGAGCGGTACTGTGGGTTTAAACAGTGGCTCTTTCTCTGTTCAGTTTGTCCTGACTTATATT
Source organism: Clarias fuscus (assembly GCA_030347435.1). NCBI lineage: Eukaryota > Metazoa > Chordata > Actinopteri > Siluriformes > Clariidae > Clarias > Clarias fuscus. Next base: position 33,236,085 of record CM059212.1, read on the forward strand.
ATTATTATTATTATTATTATTATTATTAAGTTGTAGTATAGTACTAACCAGTGTTTGTTTTCTGTCATATTAATTAAAGATGCACAGATTGAAAATAACTGTTTCTGGAGTTGGTGTTGGTGATGATGCTGGTGTTGAAATTCATTTTAGTGATGGTGTGGATGTGGAAGTTAGTCATGTTGATAGAGTTAGTGTTGAAGTCTGAGTTGTGTTAGTGATGGTGATATGATGGTGCTGGTCATGGTGTTGGTGATGGCAACAGAGAGGGTCTGGGTAATGGTGTTGGTGTTGGAGATGGAGGTGGGGTTGGAGTTAGTATTGGTGATTGAGTATGAGCTTGTTTTGGTTTTGGAGATGAAATTAGCTTTGGAGTTGGTGTTGATGCTGATGTTGGTGTTAGAGTTGGTCTTATTTTCACCTGGGTACACACTATGATGAACACTAATGATACACTGTGAACACAGCCGAGTGAACAGAGATGATCAGGTTTAGCCGCCTCAGTGTGTGCTTTCAGGTAGCTCACTGCATTCCAGGCCCAGAGTAGGTGTAGCTTTAACAGTGTGAGTGACTAGTGAGACGCATACCACCTGCATGGGAAATATGGCACATACCATTGGTTTAAAAAACAGTAGGGGGGTGGCTGGGAGGGGTTCCCTTTTACATAGATCCCACCCTGCCACTACCTATGCTCTCAGCCTAAAGGAGTGACAACACCAAACAATTCCATTTCTGTTCCTTTCATATAGTTAGATGTACTTTATTGAGCCTGTGAGGGAAGTTATTGTGTAACAGCAGCAGAATTCAGACAGAAAAAGACGAGAGATACTTGTGTGCCACTGCTCTCCTGTCTCACTGCACACCTGTCTCACTGCACGCCTGTCTCACTGCACACCTGTCTCACTGCACGTATCTCACTGCACTCCTGTCTTGCCTGCCTGTATACCTGTCCTGTACTGTGTGCCTGCTGTGCAAGGAGTATGAGTGTTTGTGTGTGAGAAAAAGAAAGAAAGAGAGAGGCAGACAGAGAGATAGTAAAATAAGTGAGGGAGGGGGGTTTGAGATCAGAGAGGAGATAAGACAGGAGGTGAGACAGCGGCTGAGAGCAAAGCGACAGATGAGCTGATTGATTAAAAACAAAGACGGCGGACAAAGAGAAAGATGAGGTCCGTCATCCGCTTAAAGTTAAGGTCAGAACTCTCTCTCTCTCTCTCTCTCTCTCTCTCTCTCTCTCTCTCACACACACACACACACACACACACACACACACACACACACACACACACACACACACACACACACACACACACACACACACAGGAACATGGCAGCTGTGTTTACATGACCTCTGAGCTCCACATCTCTCTCTCTCTCTCTCTCTCACACACACACACACACACACACACACACACACACACACACACACACACACACACACACACACACACAGGTTTGTACCCTTATTAGGTGAGATAGATACAATAGATTCTGTATATTTAAAATATAGGTCAATATTACAATTAAACTCTTAGTTGTCTGTCTGTCCATCTATCTGTCTCTTTGTTTGTCCATCTGATGGTCTGTCTGTTGGTCTGTCTGTCTGTTACGCATGTGTCGTTTGGTTTTATTTGCTGTGTGCAACTAAATGTGAATTCTCTTTCTCATTTTGCAGCAGTGTGCAGGATGACAAACACCACTTGCTCTGTACTCTCTCTCTCTCTCTCTCTCTCTCTCTCTCACACACACACACACACACACACACACTCACACACACACACACACACACACACACACACACACACACACACACACTGAAAGTGGATTTGTCTCCATAACACTGTGGACAAAGTAGACATGGAACAGTTGCTTTACTGTACGGTGATCAGTACGATCACAATTTCCCTGAATGCATTGCTGCAGTGGAGCAATAAAACTTTTGGCATGTTAACATGGAGTGTGTACATATAACCCATAGAAAAAACAATAAAAATCCGTAAAATATACAGTATAATGGGTGTAATCCCGTACAACCAATAACGTTGCTACCGTATTTTTTACGGTACATTTCTGGCAACCACAGCTGCCAGTTTTTTACCGTAAAATTTACGGTTTATTTTTTACAGTGCAGATGTGTGTGTGTGTTTAACAGTGAGTGTTGTGTGTCTTTACCTCCCCATGGCATGAGTTATTCATTTATTTGATTTCTGAATGAAACTCCAAGTAATTAATCAAAAAATAAAGTTATATTTATATTAACTTACTCATTACCGCGTCACACTGAGGACTGAAATGTGGGAATAATATCACTGAACAATAACAGTCTAATAATCCACAAATATATTTTTTATCATATACCTACCATTTGTATGAAGTGTGTGTGTGTGTGTATGTGTGTGTGCGTCTGTGTGTGTAGGAGTTTGTGTGTGTGTGTGTGCGTGTGTGTGCAGATCTCTCATGCTGTTATGTTGTGATCTAAAATGTGTCACAGTCTGTTTTAATGTATTTCAAGGTATGTATTGAGATGTGTTACAGGGACTGTGTGTTGTAGCGTGCTCCATGGTGTTCCAAAGTGTGTCACAGTGTGGCATAGTGTGGTTCAGCAGGTTACAGTGTGTTGTGTTTTTTCAGTGTGTTAGAATGTGTTTCAGTGTCTAGCAGTGTGTTTTAATATATGAAGGTGTGTTTTAGTGCTTTTCTTCATTTTAGTGTGTAGTAGGTATTACTGTGTCTTTCAGTGTGTCACAGTGAGTTTCAGAGTGGTTTATAGTGGTTTGTAGCACACTTGTTACAGACTATTCCAGAGTCTTACACTGTAGATGAAAGTGTTACTGTGTGGTACAAGGTATTTAGTGTTTTCCACTAGTTTACATTGTGGTTCAGGTTGTTACAGTGTGTATCAGTGTGGTTCAGAGTGCTTCCCTGTATTATAGAGTGTTACAGTCTATTACAGTGCGTTACAGCGTGTTTTAGTGCATTTCAGTGCATAAGGAGTGTTTCAGTGTGTAACAGTGTGTTTCAGTGTGTTATAGTGTGTTATAGTGTGTTTCACTGTGTAATAGTGTTTCACTGTGTACACACGTGGACAAAATTGTTGGTACCCTTCGGTCAATGAAAGAAAAACTCACAATGGTCACAGAAATAACTTTAATCTGACAAAAGTAATAATAAATATGAATTCTATGAATGTTAACCAATGAAAGTCAGACATTGATTTTCAACCATGCTTCAACGGAATTATAAAAAAAATTTAAACTCAAAAACTCATGGAACAGGCCTGGACAAAAATGATGGTACCCCTAACTTAATAGTTTGTTGCACAACCTTTTGAGGCAATCACTGCAATCAAACGATTCCTGTAACTGTCAATGAGACTTCTGCACCTCTCAGCGGGTATTTTGGCCCACTCCTCATGAGCAAGCTGCTCCAGTTGTTTCCGGTTTGAAGGGTGCCTTTTCCAGACAGCATGTTTCAGCTCCTTCCAAAGATGCTCAATAGGATTGAGGTCAGGGCTCATAGAAGGCCACTTTAGAATAGTCCAATGTTTTCCTCTTCTTGGGTGTTTTTAGCTGTCTTTTGGGTCATTGTCCTGTTGCAAGACCCATGACCTGCGACTGAGACCCAGCTTTCTGACACTGGCCAGCACATTTCTCTCTAGAATCCCTTGATAGTCTTGAGATTTCATTGTACCCTGCACAGATTCAAGACACCCTGTGCCAGATGCAGCAAAGCAGCCCTAGAACATAACAGAGCCTCCTCCATGTTTCACAGTAGGGACAGTGTTCTTTTCTTCATATGCTTCATTTTTCCATCTGTGAACATAGAGCTGATTTGCCTTGGCAAAAAGTTCAATTTTTGTCTCATCTGTCCATAGGACATTCTCCCAGAAGCTTTGTGGCTTGTCAACATGTAGTTTGGCATATTCCAGTCTGGCTTTTTTATGATTTGTTTTCAACAATGGTGTCCTCCTTGGTCGTCTCCCATGTAGTCCACTTTGGCTCAAACAACGACGGATGGTGCGATCCGACACTGATGTTCCTTGAGCATGAAGTTCACCTTGGATCTCTTTAGAAGTCTTTCTTGGCTCTTTTGTTACCATTCGGATTATCCGTCTGTTTGATTTGTCATCAATTTTCCTCCTGCGGCCGCGTCCAGGGAGGTTGGCTACAGTCCCATGGATCTTAAATTTCTGAATAATATGTGCAACTGTAGTCACAGGAACATCTAGCTGCTTGGAGATGGTCTTATAGCCTTTACCTTTAACATGCTTGTCTATAATTTTCTTTCGAATCTCCTGAGACAACTCTTTCCTTCGCTTTCTCTGGTCCATGTTGAGTGTGATACACACCATTTCACCAAACATCACAGTTACTACCTGGAGCCCTATATATAGGCCCACTGACTGATTACAAGATTGTAGACACCTATGATGCTAATTAGTGGACACACCTTGAATTAACATGTCCCTTTGTTCACATTATTTTCAGTATTTTCAGTATTTTCTGGTACCATCATTTTTGTCCAGGCCTGTTCCATGAGTTTATTTTTTTAAATAATTCTGTTGAAGCATGGTTGAAAAGCAATGTCTGACTTTCATTGGTTAACATTCATAGAATTTTTTAAAATTATTACTTTTGTCAGATTAAAGTTATTTATGTGACCATTGTGAGTTTTTCTTTCATTGACCGAAGGGTACCAACAATTTTGTCCACGTGTGTATTATATAGTATTATATAATATATAGTGTGTATGAATCAAAATGATAAGATTGTCCCTGATGAACGAGCCGAGGGCGACGGTGGCAAGGAAAAACTCCCTGAGATGGTAATAGGAAGAAACCTTGAGAGGAACCTGACTCAACAGGGAACCCATCCTCATCTGGGTGATAACGGATTGCAGGGATTGATCAGCATCATACTGTTTAAGACTGGAAGTTCAGTATAACAGGAGATGTGCTTGAACTTAATTAAATGGAGTCCAGTTTGTTCCTGGAGGCTCAAGTAGACTGTAGGAAATTCTAGTCCTGAACTATCGAGCGACTTACGTCACAAGTCCTCAGAGGACTTGTCTGCATCAGCCAAGGACAAGACCATCTTCGTGGAAAAGTGGAACCATCCCCAATCACCACACGCATCCCAGGCAGACCACACGGGGCATCCATGCGATGAGAGAAGCAGGTGAAAACCTGGCCAGCAGGAGCCAGAGAACACAGAGTTTTGAGAACACTGACTGGAACATGTTTAGAGAGGCTGCAACTTACGGCGACTACACCGCGCATGTGGCAGGGCATACAAGCAATCACCAACTACAGGACTTCATCACCTGCCTGTGACAGTGACGGCTCCCTTCCGAATGCGCTGAACAGCTTCTACGCACGGTTCGACTACCATCATCGTCCCCGTACCTCGTACCTGAACACCTCCCTCTGTAACTGGATCCTGGACTTTCTGACCGAAAGACCTCAAGCAGTGCGGATCGGGAGCTACACCTCCAGCACCACCACACAGTACTGGGGCCCCCCAGGGCTGCGTGCTCAGTCCCCTGCTGTTCACACTGCTGACTCATGATTGTGTAGCGACACACAGCTCCAATCATATCATCAAGTTCGCTGATGACACGACCGTGGTGGGTCTCATCAGCAAGAACGACGAGTCAGCGTACAGAGAGGAAGTGCAGAGGCTAACGGACTGGTGTAAAGACAACAACCTGTCTCTGAACGTCGAAAAGACAAAAGAGATGGTTGTTGACTTCAGGAGGACTCGGAGCGATCACTCTCCGCTCAGCATCGACGGCTCTTCTGTGGAGATCGTCAAGAGCACAAAATTCCTGGGAGTCCACCTGGAGGAGAACCTCACCTGGTCCCTCAACACCAGCTCTCTGCATAAGAAAGCCCAACAACGTCTTTTCTTCCTGAGAAGGCTGAGAAAGACACAGCTTCCACCACCAATCCTCACCACCTGTCATGCACACTCGCTCCGCGACCGGCACGAGGACCCGGAAGTAAGACGGTCGCGCTTTCAGAAAGCATAAAAGGAAACAAGATGGCGCTTCACATCGCTCAGTCATTGAGTTCATTCATGCCTTCGCTATCGCTTCACCAACTATTTCGTGAGTACTCACCTATTCAGGTTGCTTCCTTGATTGAGTGTGTGTTGCCAGAACGCAAGTTTCTTTGTGTAGATCCTTGCTCTTTGTGTAAGAGAGTTCTAAGAGTAAACGCGTGGTTATTATGCCTGCTCGCGCTGCTTCCGCGTTTGGGTTTACCGTCCACGCAACATGGGCTAACTGCTAAGGCTACTGTGTTCATCCCTCGGTTGCTTGTGACAGAATGACTGAGCCTAAAGCAGTAAACCCAGCGGAGTTTGCTCGCCTCTGCGCTGTGGTTGACCAGCATGCCGAGCTGATCAATGAGCTCCGTGGTAAAGTTGCGTCTCTCCAAAAGGAGCTCCAAGACGTCGTGGTCTTGCGCCGCGAGGTGGCGGAGCTGCGGCAGGAGAACATGACCCTCCACGAGGCGGCTGTTCAGTAAGCTGTTGCCACGCCCCCCACAGCAGTGGCGGCGCCGCCCCCCCTGCCCCCCCCCTGACATTTTCATTGCTTTACCAGATAAGTGGGATGGCACAGATGGGAAGTGCAGTGTGTTTTTAACAGCATTAGATCTTGTGTTTGAGTTGAATTCCACCAGGTACTCCACTGACCGACTGCGGATTGCACTTCATTGCTCATTGCTACCCGGACAGGCAGCTGAGTGGGCCACGGCGGTTCGCAGGTCAGATTCGGACACAGCCTATTCATACGGAGAATTCACCCGCCAACTCAAACGGACCTTCAAACATCCTGTTGCTGAGGTGGAGACCGACAGCAAATTGTACCATCTGTGGCAGGGTGGGTCGTCCGTGAGCCGCTACACCGCGGATTTCCGTACCCTGGCCGTGCAGACCACCTGGGAGGACGCTGCCCTCCGGACGGCTTACTACGAAGGACTGGCTTCTTGCATCAAGGATGAGCTCGCCGGATGAGAGCTTCCGGCTACACTGGAGGGTTTGGTCCAGCTCGCTCTCCGGATTGACCAGCGCCTCCTCGCTCATCCGAAGCCAGCCCCCCGAACCCTGCCGCCCATCACGCCCCTTTTTTCACATTCCACGCCCCGATCACCAGCTTTCACCTCCACCACTAGGGCGTCTGCCGGGTCTCCACCTCCCGCCGTGGTTGACACTGGAGCCGGGGAACCCATGCAACTAGGACGCGCCTAGGACGCGAGAACGACATTTCAGGGAGGGACTCTGCGCCTATTGTGGGTCAGCGGCACACCATAGAGCTATATGCCCTTCACGCCCGGGAAACAATCAGGCCCGGTGAGTCAGGGGGGCAGCTCACCGGATCACCTCCATCTCGCCGCCACCACACCCAGCATCTCGCGTCTCATGGTTCAGGTACACCTCCAATTTGGCACAGACGAGTCAAACGTTACGCGTTCATCGACTCCAGGGCTGCTGGAAACTTTATTGACTCCTCCTATGCCAAGAGATTGGGGGTGGAGACTGAAGCATTATCCCAGCCAGTTCGAGTGACATACCTCGACGGTCGGCCCCTTTCCTCCAGCCCTATCACCACCCAGACTCGGCCCATCACCCTCACCATTGACCAACACCAAGAAGAAATCCGCTTTCACCTCACCTCCATTTCCTCGCCACCCATCATCTTAGGATACCCCTGGTTATTGCAGCATGACCCTCTCATCTCCTGGTCTCAAAACCGGATCCTGCAATGGGGTTTGACCTGCCTCGAACTCTGCCTACAAACGCCGGCTGGGACGTGCTCTAGGGAGTCCAAGGCCCCCGATGTTGACACCAACGGCATCCCTCCTGCATATCGAGACCTGGCTGACGTCTTTTGTAAGAGACGTGCCGACCATCTTCCTCCGCATCGCCCCTACGACCTGGCTATTGAGATCCAGCCAGGTTCCACTCCACCCAGGAGTATGTGTCCTCCGCTCTCTGTCAGGGTACCATCTGACCCTCTTCCTCGCCCGCCACCACGGGATTTTTCTTCGTAAAGAAGAGTTCGGGCGAATTACGGCCTTGTGTTGACTATCGGGGGCTGAATAACATCACCATAAAAAACCGACATCCGCTGCCTCTTACCAACTCAGGCCTGGACGCCCTCTCTGGTGCCACCATTTTTACAAAGTTGGACCTCCGGAGCGCCTACAACTTGGTGCGTATCAGAGAGGGCGATGAGTGGAAGACAGCCTTCATCACGCCTAATGGACATTACGAAAGCCTTGTTATCCCCTTCAGACTCTGTAACGCCACCGCAGCTTTCCAGCAGTTTATGAACGATGTTCTCTGGGACATGTTGGGAAAATGGGTATTTGTCTACCTAGACGATATACTCATCTACTCACGCACCGCCGAAGAACACATCCGACACGTCAGGGCTGTCCTTAAGAGATTGCTCGCCCACCGACTGTACTGTAAGTTGGAGAAGTGCGCTTTTCACAAGCGCTCCACCACGTTCCTGGGCTTTGTCATCTCGTCCCAGCGTGTGGCCAAGGACCCACAGAAGCTTGAGGTTGTACGTCATTGGCCCCTACCCAAGACTCTCAAACAGCTTCAACGGTTTCTTGGGTTTGCGAACTTCTATCGTCGCTTTATCCGGGGCTACAGTACAGTCGCAGCACCCCTCACCGCACTAACTCGCCCCTCATCTCATCCCTTCCAACTCGACTCCACTGCCATCAGCGCATTCTTCAAACTCTGCCATCTATTCACCACCGCTCCAATTCTCCTCCATCCAGATGCCGACCAACAATTCGTTGTGGAGGTGGACGCCTCAGAGGTGGGCGCTGGGGCTGTTCTCTCCCAGCGGGGTCCAGACCAGAAACTACACCCTTGTAGTTTCTTCTCCAAAAAATTTGACCCCACTCAGCAGCGATACGGGGTAGGGGACCGCGAGCTGCTGGCCATAAATTGGGCTTTGGAAGAATGGCGACACTGGCTCCAGGGCGCCAGAGAACCATTTATCGTCTGGACCGACCACCAAAACCTCATTACCATCAAGAACTTAAAACAACTCAACCCCAGGCAGGCACGGTGGGCTCTGTTTTTTGAGTCTTTTGATTTCCACCTATCCTATCGCCCGGGGTCAAAGAACATCAAAGCCAACGCCCTCTCCTGACAACATGAGGGGGACGTCCCCCGGGCGGACCCCGCGTCTGTCCTGCCACCTTCCAGAGTCATCGCCCCGCTCCGTTGGGAACTGGAGACGAGGGTTCGCCAGTCACAGGCCACGGAGACCGAACCGGCAGGGGCCCCGCCTGGACGACTCTTCGTACCCAGGAACATCAAGGCCGACGTCATCAAATGGGGTCACTCCTCGCCGCTGTCGGGGCACCCAGGCACGCAGCGCACCCTCAAATACATCCAGCGCGCTTTCTGGTGGCCCTCAATGGCCAAGGACGTCGAGGAGTTCGTTCGGGCATGCCCAGTGTGCGCCAGGGCCAAGACCTCCAATCAACCAACACCAGGGGAACTCCAACCACTCCCAGTCCCCCGTCGACCCTCGACGCACATTGCCCTTGACTTCATCACGGGCCTGCCGGCATCCGAAGGGAAAAACGTCATCATGACCATAGTGGATCGGTTCTCCAAAGCTGTGCACCTGGTGGCCTTCACCGGACTCCCGTCAGCTAAAAGTACAGCCGAGCTGATATTAGAACACGTAGTCCGTCTGCATGGGTTCCCTAAGGACATCGTCTCGGACAGGGGGCCCCAGTTCACTGCACGGTTCTGGAAGGCCTTCTGCCGTCTGATCAATTCTACCTGCAGTCTCTCCTCGGGCTATCACCCCCAAACAAATGGTCAGACGGAACAGGCCAACCAACAACTGGAGCGCTACCTGAGGTGCTTTGTTGCCGACCGTCAGCGCTCCTGGGCTCGCTATCTAATTTGGGCGGAGCTCTCCCACAACCTCCACGACTCCTCCGTCTCCTTCACATCGCTCAGTCATTGAGTTCATTCATGCTTTCGCTATCGCTTCACCAACTATTTCGTGAGTACTCACCTCTTCAGGTTGCTTCCTTGATTGAGTGTGTGTTGCCAGAACGCGGGTTTATTTGTGTAGATCCTTGCTCTTTGTTTAAGAGAGTTCTAAGAGTAAACGCGTGGTTATCCTGCCTGCTCGCGCTGCTTCCGCGTTTGGGTTTACCGTCCACGCAACACGGGCTAACTGCTAAGGCTACTGTGTTCATCCCTCGGTTGCTTTTGACACCACCTTCTATAGAGGAACTATTGAGAGCATCCTGAGCAACTGCATCACTGTCTGGTTTGGGAATTGTACCATATCAGACCACAAGACCCTACAGCGGATAGTGAGGACAGCTGAGAAGATCATCGGGTCTCTCTCCCTTCTATTGAAGACATTTACACCACACACTGCATCCGCAAAGCCAGCAGCATTGTGGCTGACTGGACACATCCATCACACTCACTCTTCACCCTCCTGCCATCTGGAAAAAGGTACCGAGGCATTCGGGCACTCACATCCAGACTGTGTAACAGTTTTTACCCGCAAGCCATCCGTCTCCTCAACACAAAGAGACTGGACTGATAAACACACACACACACATACACACACACACACACACACACACAAATCACTCAGACGAACTAAATAACATCTGGACTAAACTGATAAACACACATGCACAATCACACTGATATGCATCCATCTCAATCTGTTTATACCTACCTACCTGTGCTACTCTTCGCAATTTTTGCACAATATTTATTTCACTGCTATTTGCACACAATATTCTTGTCACAATGTAAACTGTTTACTGCTGCTCTTCCCACTACCTCAACTCATACTCGTACTCATACTTCATCAAAAAAAAAAAAAAAGCACTGTTATGTGTTACATTGTTGTGTCTGTCATGTACCTCTTTGTTTGCACATTTGCACGTGCACTTTGTCTATTGTGTATTTTTGTATAGAAATTTGATAGTTCTTTTAGGTTAACTTAAAAATGTAAAAATTTGTGTTGTAAATTTATGTTGTTGCATGTATGTAGCACCTTGGTCCTGGAGGAACGTTGTTTCGTTTCACTGTGTACTAACTGTATATGGTTGGAATGACAATAAAAGCCTACTTGACTTACTTGACTACTTGAGATTTCCAACCAGAAGCGGGAGACCAGGACGAGTCAGACAGGTCCAGAGGGCAGAGGGGTCTGGATCACTGGCAGCTCAGGAGCAACATGTATAGCTCGACAGAGAGACAGGGAGAGGGAAAGAGAGAGAGAGAGAGAGACAGAGAGAGAGGAGATGAGAGAGAAGAAGAGAGAGCAGAAGCGAAGAAGAGATGGCAGTTAGGTATGGTCACAGTCACATAATGTATAATGTGAATGTATCTTCAGAGTGCAAGCAGGGACTCCGGCAGGACTAACTGTGACAGCATAACTAAAAGGAATACCCAGAAGGAAACACAGACATAAGGGCTCCCTGAGATGTAAAGCACCCAATCACCTCACCGTCAACAAACCTGAGTGATCAATGAGAGTGGGGAAGACAGCATCTAAACATACCAGTTCACCATAATACTCTACGTCCATGAATCCCCCAGATCTGCTCATTTACCTAAGGCTAAACTATTTACAAAAATGCTTGGCTAAATAAATAGGTTTTTAGCCTAGACTTAAACACTGAGACTGTGTCTGAGTCCCGAATATTAATAGGAAGACTATTCCATAACTTTGGGGCTTTGTAAGAAAAAGCTTCGCCCCCTGCTGTAGTTTTCATAATACATGGTACTGACAACCAGTCTGCATCCTTTGATCGAAGTAGGCGTGGCGGATCGTAAGACACTAGCAGTTCACTCAGATACTGCGGCGAGAGACCATTTAATGCTTTATACATCAATAGTAGTATTTTAAAATTGATGCGAAATTTCACGGGGAGCCAATGCAGTGTGGATAAGATAGGGGTGACGTGCTCATATCTTCTGGTTTTAGTGAGGACTCTTGCTGCTGCATTCTGGACTAACTGAAGCTTGTTTATGCACCTAGTTGAATAACCCAACAGTAAGGTGTTACAATAGTCCAACCTAGAGGTGATAAAAGCATGTTTTTCTGCATCGTTTAGTGACACTATATTTCTTATTTTGGCAATATTTCTGAGGTGAAAGAATGCTATCCTGGTGATATTATCTACATGTGCTTCAACTGAAAGGCTGGGATCTATAATCACACTGAGGTCTTTCACTGTTGCACTTGATGGAACAGCAAGGCCACTTAAAGTTACAGTGTGATGAGAAAGCTTACTTCTAGCTGGTTGTGGTCCTATGACTATAACTTCTGTCTTATCAGGATTAAGCATAAGGAAGTTAATTAACATCCAATCTCTTGCACACTTTAACAAAGTCGGACTCACACAGGATGGTACGTTTTTCAAGATGAGCAATGTTTATTAACAAACTGATTGAGCTTGGTGGATTCAAGCATATGCAGTCGGAGTTAGGTAAGGTGCAATTTGAAACGTTACTTTTGCTGAGGAGGCGACGTAGACTTATATTTCGCCTGTGTTCCTTCGGGGAGGATAGTGAGTGACGAGGAGTCAGAGCTGGAACCACTGAAGAGCCAGCAAGGGATATAATAGACACACGCGGAGCCACGGAGACGAAGCTGAGAGAGAAAGATGGGAAACACTTCTGGGGAGAACAAGGAGTACAGGTAAGTAGTTTAGTTAAGTATTCGAGTCTTACTTTCATTAACGATTTGGTCCACTTTGTCCATATGAGCCCGGACGCTGAATGCTGTGTGGTGTGCGCTTTTGAGGGTTTGTCTTGATTGATATCAGGTGGTGGTAATTAGTATTCTGGAGATGGGGGGCATAGTGTTTGACTTGATTCAGAGCTTGGCCTGACTGTGACACACACATTGCTTAACTTTAGTAGGCTTCTTCTCATCTGATTTTGCTGAGACATATAACTGTGTGTCATCAGCATAACAATGAAAACAAATACCATGCTTATGAATTATGTTGCCCAGAGGAAGGATGTAAAGAGAAAAAAGCAGTGGGCCTAAAACTGAACCCTGTGGAACACCAAACACCACTTTAGAACATGCAGAGTGTTCACCATTTAAATCCACATACTGATAACGATCAGTCAAATAGTGTGTTATAATATGTTTCAGTGTGTAGCAGTGTCTTTCAGTGTATTTTAATGTGTAGCAGTGTGTTTCAGTGTGTTATAGCGTGTTTCAGTGTGTAACTGTGTGTAGCAGTGTTTCAGTGTGTTATAGCGTGTTTCAGTGTGTAATAGTGTGTTTCAGTGTGTAAGAGTGTGTATTAGTGTGTTTCAATGTGTTATAGTGTGTTTCAGTGTGTGCTATTGTGTTTCAGTGTGTATCAGTGTGTTTCAGTGTGTATTAGTGTGTATTAGTGTGTTTCAATGTGTTTCAGTGTGCAATCAGTGTGTTTCAGTGTGTGTTATTGTGCTTCAGTGTGTATCTGTGTGTTTCAGTGTGTTATAGTGTGTTATAGTGTGTATCAGTTTGTTTCAGTGTGTTATGGTGTGTTATAGTGATACACACTGTGTTTGTGATTGTGTTTCAGTAGGTTACTGTGTGTTTCAGTGTGTATCAGTGTGTTTCACTGTGTTATAGTGTGTTTCAGTGTGTATTAATATGTATCAGTGTGTTTCAGTATGTTATAGTGTGTTTCAGTGTGTTATAGTGTATATCAGTTTGTATTATTGTGTTTCAGTGTGTTATGGTGTTTTATAGTTTGTTTCAGTGTGTTTCAGTGTGTATTAGTGTGTTTCAGTGTGTTATAGTGTGTAGGGGTGCTCTGATTGATCGGTCACCGATCATAATCGGCCGATAATTGCTTTGGGAAGTTTGATCGGCAGTCTCTATAATGTCCAATATAGAAAAGCCGATCAGATGACGCAAAACTCGCAGGACATTTTTTTTTTTTTTTTTTTGCGCGCTGCTAAAATGGCTTCACCCGTCTGGCAATTCTACGTGTTGTGTGAAAAAGATAATACATTAGCAATCTGCAACCTGTGTAACAAGCCAATTCCATGAGGCGGGAAGCACCCAAAGCATTTTAACACCACGAGCCTCATCAGACATTTGAAGGTTGTCACGTAAAGGAACATGAGCAGTTTTCAAAGTTGGCTCGCACTAAGAGAGCGGGAGAGCTCAGCAACTCACGCACCGCCGCTCATTCAGCTGTCGGTAATTCCCCTATCTCATCTACGCGGTTTCGCTCGGTGGCCGTAAGTACGGTTCATCATGATTCACCACAAGTTTTGGCGCTGTGATTAACTTTCCATCTTTCCAAGCGAAAAATTAAACATGTTAAATTTGTTTGCCGGTCCTCACGGATGCTTGCGGTCCTTGCAGAACTTCCGACGACTCACGTCCCACCTGTCTGTTATTTAATTAAATTTTATACAATCTACAGGAAAGTTGTATTTGTCAAGCTCTAAGCTGTTCCCAATTACTAACCAAGCACAGGCTGCTATGTTTTAAGTTGACGTGTTGCACATGTTGCTTACCAATAAATACAGTTGTCAATTCATGATATTCCTCTTCTTGTAATTTCAATAATTAATTTACATTGCTGTTGGATATAGTTTAATAAATAATTCTGCATGATAAGGCTTCAAGTAGACCCTGTAATCGGTGATCGGTATCGGCCGATACAGCTTCCATTGATCGGAAATCGGTGATCGGCCTCAAAAATCCTGAGTGGAGCACCCCTAATAATGTGTATCAGTGTGTTTCAATGTGTTTCAGAGTGTATTAGTGTGTTTCAGTGTGTATCATTGTGTTTCAGTGTGTTATTCTGTGTATTAGTGTGTTATAGTGTGTATCAGTGTGTTTCAGCGTGTTATAGTGTGTATCAGTGTGTGTTATTGTGTTTCAGTGTGTATCAGTGTGTTTCAGTGTGTTATAGTGTGTTTCAGTGTGTTATAGTGTGTATCAGTGTGTTTCAGTGTGTTTCAGTGTGTTTCAGTGTGTTATAGTTTGTTTCAGTGTGTATTAGTATGTATCAGTGTGTAGCAGTGTGTTTCAGTATGTTATAGTGTGTTTCAGTGTATATTAGTGTGTTTCAGGATGTTATAGTGTGTATCAGTGTGTATTAGTGTGTTTCAGTGTGTATCAGTGTGTATCAGTGTGTATCATTGTGTTTCAGTGTGTATCAGTGTATTTCAGGATGTTTCAGTGTGTTACTGTATAGTGTGTTTCAGTGTGTATCCGTGTGATTCAGTGTGTATCAGTGTATTTCAGTGTGTTTCAGTGTGTTATAGTGTGTTTCAGTGTGTATCAGTGTGTTTTAGTGTGTATCAGTGTTTTTCAGTGTGTTATAGTATGTATTATTGTGCTTCAGTGTGTATCAGCATGTTTCAGTTTGTTATAGTGTGTTTCAGTGTGTATTATTGTGTTTCAATGTGTATCAGTGTATTTCAGTGTGTTATAGTATGTATTATTGTGCTTCAGTGTGCTTCAGTGTTTGAGTGTGTATTAGTGTGTTTCAGTGAGTTATAGTGTGTATCAGTGTATTTCAGTGTGTTTCAGTGTGTTATAGTATGTATTATTGTGCTTCAGTGTGTATCAGTCTGTTTCAGTGTGTTATAGTATGTATTATTGTGCTTCAGTGTGTATCGATGTGTTTCAGTGTGTATCAGTGTGTTTAAGTGTTATCGTGTGTTATAATGTGTTTCAGTATGTATTGTTGTGTTTCAGCGTGTTATGGTGTGTTATTGTGTGTTTCAGTGTGTTTCAATATGTTATAGTTTGTTTCAGTATGTATTAGTGTGTTTCAGTGTGTTATAGTGTGTATTAGTGTGTATCAGTGTGTTTCAGGGTGTATTTGTCTGTTTAAGTGTGTTATAATGTGTTATAATGTGTATTAGTGTGTTTCAGTGTGTATCATTGTATTTCAGTGTGTTATAGTGTGTTTCAGTGTGTATTAGTGTGTACTAGTGTGTTTCACTGTTATAGTATGTTTTAGTGTGTATTAGTGTGTATCAGTGTGCAACAGTGTGTTTCAGTGTGTTATAGTGTGTATCAGTGCGCAA
>CM059212.1:33257169-33459669 GCA_030347435.1 Clarias fuscus
TCCTCATTTGCACGTTGTCTAATAAATAACTGTAATTTCCTGTTTCAAAAAACAGACTGTTTAACATCCTCACTACAGAGCGCGAGAGCTTCCCGTATTAATTAATAAAATATAATGTAATGGTGTTAATCAGTGCTATGGGCTGAGGGCAGGTGAGACAGAACAGGAACTAAAATAAGCACCGAGTAAATATCACTTCCGGTGACAGGAACACACCATTTGACCTGTGCAAACTCCTTTAACATTAACACAGCCTTCTCTTTACTGCTCCTTCTGCTCTATTTTGAATTGAAGTATAATGAAATGTAATTATAGAATATTAACTGCGTTTTATCTGTCTGTTTTCACAAAATAAAATAAAATAAGCGGTGACATTAAATTTATTTTTTAAAAACACCGTGGAGCACTTTAACTGGCTTAACTGTCTGATAAATAAAATAGTGTCAGGTTATAACACTTAATTTCAGTTTCTCTTAGACAATATTCTGAATTCAGTGGTTTTACACTGAACACGGGGAAGTGGAATTACATCTAGCGTTTTATTAACCCTAAGTTCAGATGAGATTGAAGGTAGAATTAATTAACTACTGATCATTCATTAATGTTAATTTAAAAATACATTTCCGTAGCGAAAATCTGAAGAAACACTTTCAGATTTACAAAAGATGCAGAAAATTTGTTTTTGAAACTTAAATACTAGCAACGGTTTATTTAAAACTGTATATTTGCTGCTAGAGTTACAGACTTTAAATAGTTATTCTGAGGACCTATATTTTATGAGAACCCTTTTAATCTACATTATTATTGTTATTATGATTATGATTATTGTTGTTGTTATTGTTTATCATATTGTTGTTTATGAATGTATTTGTTCTAAGGCAGCAAGTTCACATACCGCAAAAGCGCTTATTTACGTGTCTAGTTCTGTCTTTGAACCATGTTTGCTATTCAAGTGTAATTTTTTTTTTTTTAGCGTTACACCACATCTTCAACTTTTACTAAATATAAGCAACTAAATCGGTTACATAAATGTGTTAGAACTTTGTCCAGACGATTTCGATTTACAATGGCATAAACATTTAAACGAGGGGAAGAATGAGTCAAAATTAAACCTTTTTTTTATGCAATAAAAATAATGTCATTTGAACACATGCGGTGAGAGAGAGCGTGACCTCTGACCTGCCGGAATGAAAACCTGAATCAGGGCGCGAGATGCGGAAGTGGAGAGCGGCAGTGAGTGTGAGGGTTTAATGGAGGATGATGAGGAAACCCTTAACGCCCTGAAGGCAGATCTCACCGACTCTCTGTCACTAAAGCTCATCAAATGGCCTCAAATCCTTAAAGTCTGGCGCCTGTAAAATCACACACACACACGCGCGCGCGCACACACACACACACTATCTGATGATCTCATCCTGTCCATCACCGAATTAACGTGATCCGCTTATTTTCGCATTTACGGGCCTTTTATTTGCAGTTTTCCTAATCCGGTTTGAAGTAACATTTATCCTACAATTAATTGTAATTGTGTAAATATAAAACTTTTTATAAAGTATTTTCAGTGCTGTATATTAAATATCATAACATCATCAATATTAAAGTGTAATAATCCCGAGTTAGCGCACACGATAGAGTTCAAGATTAAAGCCGTCATAGAGAATTCTGAAAATATGTTATTGTTAGCATAGCTTTATAGAAATGGAGACGTTACTCAAAAACCTGTAGATATGCGTTATTAAAGAAATATAATTTGTATCCACTCGACCCCGTGCATCAGCTCACCTTCCATCAGCTCACAGTTCATACATCACTGGCTTTAAAATTATTAATAACACACACTATGGATACCATAAATAAATAATTAATGAAAATATAACTGAACATAAATATTAATTAATATAAGAAACCAATAAGAATTAAAATATAACAAAATAATAAAAGGAATACATTGGGCACAAAGAAAGAAAAAACCGCAGAGAATTGTCTATAGCTTTAAAGCTTCCTCACACACTCCAGAGCTCTGCCTTTTCTCAAATCACCACATTTTCAAAGTTTTTCATATTTTCTCCCTATATTCCACTCATATGTGCACTCATTTTGCAGCGTTGTTCATGAAGTGACTGGATCAGAATTTCAGTGTTTGCAAATGAAAACGAGGGTAAAAGGTTAAAACGGTTAAAAAGCTTTTTCTGCGGACTGCTGGTGTGTGTTTGAGACTGAACTCTGTGATGGATTATAACCTGAGTCTTAAATAGCTATATTTATAGATAAATAGTAATTTATAAACTTTATATAAATAAAACTTTTTGCAGATAAAATGACACAATATCCGATCAATGTCCTCAGAATAAACGCGAAACTTTTACTAATAAAATAGTAATATAATAATTTTAAAAAGCAATAATTGAAATTAGCAACAGCTTTTATTAGCCTGGATGTTGTCCTGATGTCTGGATTTGTCTCTGGCATCTTACTGAGATCCGGCACTCATCCCGGTGTCACTCTGCATCACACCCAGAAACAATGCGACAACATTCCTCACATTACAGTTCGGTGTTTACAGTGTGCCAGATTAAAGGACTCAGATCCAGAGAGAAAACTGTTAAACACACACACACACACACACACACACACACACACACACACACACACACACACACACACACACACACACACACACTGTATGGTAGAGCTAGAGACAATGCATTAATAATACTTTTCAGAAAATTTGTGTCCAGTTCATTAAGCCAGACCCGCGACCTGTCTGTTGATTAAAGCCTTTGCACTATTTTATACTCTGATTCCGTCACAAAGCATTTCTCAACACACAGAATCTGAATCCTCTCGATGCTCCAAACCCAGTGTGTGCGTGTTTAACACGTTGAATTTGAGGTAATATTGCGCGTTTGTGTTTGTGCGCGTGTGTATTTATGGTAAGGTTTAATATAGAACGATTGCATAATAGCACACACACACACACACACCACTGTAAATACTCTAATCTGTAGTGTGTACGCTGCTGTGATAAGGACAGTATTGTGATTAGTGTGAAATTTGTTGTAGTAGTGTACACTCACTCAAGTTTTATTTATTTATTATTATTTTTATTGAACTTGCATGAGTAGTGTACACTCTGTGGTAAATAGTGTGCACTTTTGTAAATAGTTGTGTGAAGTGGAATCCTTATAGTCTGGCGCTTGTAAAATCTCTCTCTCACATACACACACCTTGCATTTTTTATAATCCAGGTAAAAAAAAAATCTTAATCGTCAATTAATATCCTTAATATAAAATTGTGTAATATAAAATTGGCATTATTCATTTTGTAATTTTTTATAAAGTTATAATTTTTACCTTGTTACGAAATATTTTCATTGCTCTATATTAAACACCCATACATAATTGATAATAAAGTGTATAATAATCTAGAGCTAGTACACACACTATTGGTCTGGGTAGTGTTGTGTGTGTACAGAGTCATGTGTACTCTGATGAGAGAACTGTACGCTCTGTTGTGAATGGTGTGTACTATATTGTGTGTAATGTACATTCTGTTGTGAGAAGTGTATACACTGTTAGATAGATAGATAGATAGATAGATAGATAGATAGATAGATAGATAGATAGATAGATAGATAGATAGATAGTGTATTTATCCTGAAGAAAGTTCCAAGCAGTGAGAGTAGTGCACAGTCTTCTGTGTAGTGTGCACTTTTGTGAGTAGTGTGTACACTGTTGTAAGTAGTGGGTAATCTGTTGTGAGTAGTTTACACATTCTTGTGAGTGGTGTGCACTCCTGTGTGTAGTGCGCACGTTTGTGAGTATTGCATACTCTGTTGTGATTAGTGTGCACTCGCATGATCATTTTGGAAACAGAATGATACACTAATCATAGACAATTCTGTGTTATAATTAATGTATACTTTTGTGTACAGTGAGTACTATGTTCTGAGACTGTATCCTTTTGGGAGCAGTGTGCACTCTGTTGTGAGTAGTGTACACTCTTGTATGGTGTGCACTCTTGTAAGTAGCATGAACTCTTTTGAGTATTGTACACTCTTTTAGTGTGCACTTTGTTGTAAGTTGTGTAGACTGTTAGGAGTGTGCACGTCGTTGTGAGTAGGGTACAATCTTGTAATTTTATGCTGCACTGAGTAACAAATCTGAATTTGTTTAGTACAGGGTTCAATTTTGACCCTCAGTTTCCCTCACCTCTACCATCCCAGTATCAAGAAAACTACACCTGTGTGTGTGTGTGTGTGCCTCGCGGGCGGCTGTTTATTCAATTCAGATTAGCACTGTGTGTGTGTGTGTGTGTGTGTGTGTGTGTGGGGTGGGTGGGACCGGGGAGGAGAGTACGGTGGAAAGCGAAACTCGCTCTAACTCCAGCCGCAGTGTGAGTCTTTACCTCGGGAATATCAGACCTGCTGTCTCTCTCTCACTCTCTCTCTCTCTCTGTCTGTCTCTCTGCCTGTCTGTCTGTCTGTCTGAGAATATGGCGGCAGCTGAGTGACACACACACTTTAACACACACACTGTCCTTTTCTGAAGGTGGGATGAATTTGGAGCGAATATCCGCAGACGCCGCGAGACTCCCGCCAGCGCGCGACATGACCTCCGCTTTTCACGCACACGTCGCGCGCGACACATTGGAGCCCACGAGCAGCGAGTCCTCGGATACCGAGCCCGCAGGTGAGCGCGAGATCGAGCGACACTGACCGCAGTGTTATTATTATTATTATTATTATTATTATTATTATTATTATTATTATTAAATGTTAAAGACTATTAAAGTGTTTATATTACATTCAGACTGTAGATATGCGTACACAAACAGCTAGTGATAGAAATAAGAAGTAGTTGTGCTCTTTAGGGGTAAAGCGTGCTAAATTTCTATTTTTTCCCCCTTTATTTTAGTTTTAAATTTTCAGTTACCTGTGACATATTTTTGGGCATGTTAATAAGATTAGACTCACCCGGATCAGCACATTAACCCTCACTGCATGTTATTAACCGCGCGTGAACACACACACACACACACACACACACACACACACGGCGCGCGCGCACACACACACATTTTTGTGGAGCGGAATTAGGAGAATCTCTTTAGTGGAATTTAGAGAACCTTAAAAGCGCCTTCCGTTTCCACAGTCTGATCTTTAAAGCCGTCATTTTACTTTCGAGGAACAGAATTCACATGGAAGAGAAGCTTTATGTCTAAATAACTTTAGCCTGTAGGTGCAATTCTGTGTGCTCCACGTAAAAAAAAAAAAAACAGAAATAAACAGCAAAATTTACATTTACTTCTGTCTTGTGATTCTTATTATTTACTGGAAGTCGTGCAGCTCGGCAGTGTTCAGTTTAACACAAATCCTGCAGGCCACTGTGGGCCTGCTCGCGCCAGATTCATGTTTAATGAGTCTCAGATTTAGATAAAGATTTGAGATTAGATTCTATTAGACTCTGATTGAGCTCCTGTTGCCAGGAGGAATCTGCAAAAATCGAATTTTCTACGTTCGTACGTTCGTTTCTATGTTTTAATCTACAAACGCGTTTTGGCCTTTTTCATTGTTTCAAGGCTTCCATTGGAACTTTTTCCTTTTTTGTTTAAATTTTTGTCGAACAGTCAGAATGGTAATATGCATAGCGCAATATTCGGTTGAACAGTGTAAAAGCGTAAAAGTTAATAATTGACTGTAAAGTCAATTGTAAATGACTATGAGATTGCTTACGTTTGTAATTAGCTAAACAAATGATTTAGCGTAGATTTCTAAATGAGGTTAACAATTAGGCTAAGTAAAAGTTAAATAAATGCAAACGTTAGGGTTATTTTCGGATGTGTGTATATAGGCTAATTATCTTTACAGCCATAGTTAAAATACATTACATTTAAATAATGCAAATAATTAATCATTATTTAATATATCAATAAATAAATTCCACAGAGAAGGAGCGGATTGCGGAGCAGCGCACCGAGGACGGAAACCCAGAAGATTCTAAAAAGAAGAAGCAGCGGCGGCAGCGGACACACTTCACGAGCCAGCAGCTGCAGGAGCTCGAGGCCACGTTTCAGCGGAACCGGTACCCGGACATGAGCACGCGCGAGGAGATCGCCGTGTGGACCAACCTGACAGAGGCACGAGTCCGAGTAAGAGATCCAATCCTGTGCCGCACACAGAACTAAACACGCGCATTCTCGACTATAGCGAGTAAATGTCTGACCGTATAATAATAATAATAATAATAATGATAATGAACTCATGTTATTAAGCGTTTGTGCCAAAGAGCGAAATATTCCAAAGGAAATTTTTGTTTATACGTTTTCAGTTAGGTGCTTTATAATACATAAAGTTAAAAGTATTATTTTCGCGCATATTCACTATATTACCGGATTTAATAATAATAATAATAATAATAATAATAATAATAGTATCCAAAACGTGAGTCCACAACCTGATTTGAGATATTACATTTCAATCTGAACTAGACAAAATTATTAATAATTGTAGTAATTTCTAAGAAATAAAATGCGATTATTGAGCAAAACATTTAACTTTAGCATCAGTTAAAATAGAGAAAAACCCTGACCGAACTGACGCGGTAAATAAATCTGAACTTTATATGAAATCTAAACTTTGTGTAGAATATATATGTGTATATCTATATGATAAAAGACATGTTTGCATGCTAGCTGTGATTTTTTTTATTGAAATATATTTTTGAATTACTTTGCCACTCACTGACAATTTCTGCAATTACTAAATAATTATTTTAAAACTACACGTTACAATATTAATAATCTACTTTATTTGTCATTATCTATTATATTTTAATTATTAAAATATTTGTCTAAATAACGCATATTTATAACATGTCAAAGTCAATATAAAATCAACATATTTGTTTATTGCAAAATAATTCCCTTAATCCAAATGTAATGTTTTGGAATATAGTTATGATTATTAATAAACTACAGGTGAAAAAGCATGCTGTCTCTGTCTATTCTTTAGAATGCCAATTTTTATTTATATTTTTTATAAACAATCGAATAGCAGACTCCGGTTTTATATCACTATGATTATAATTCCACAAAAGCTGCTATGTTAATTGTACTTTAATTCCTTTTTTGCACCAAAGCAAATTTTAAATATTGTGCATTCCTTTTAGT
Source organism: Clarias fuscus (assembly GCA_030347435.1). Classification (NCBI taxonomy): domain Eukaryota; kingdom Metazoa; phylum Chordata; class Actinopteri; order Siluriformes; family Clariidae; genus Clarias; species Clarias fuscus. The sequence goes on from CM059212.1 coordinate 33,264,341, forward strand.
TTTAATTCTTCATCAATGTTTAATTTCAGTTTTTATTGTTGTTAAATTATATGTTGTTTTTTCTATCGTTTTATTATTGTTGTATTATTGTTACATACTTGTGTTATAATGTAAAATTGAGGGGGGGGGGGGGGGGGGGGGAATCCATTTTACACCTATACATGCCGTAGCCTAAACCTTTATTATAAGTTCCCGAAGAGAAAGTGACGATGTTGCTGTATAAATATTCCTAACCAGTGGTTTGCTGTATGGTGATGGAGTTATGTGTTTTTATTATTCTTCTTCTTCTTATTCTTATTCTTATTCTTATTATTATATTTCTTTATTTGTTTTTGGCTCAGGTATGGTTTAAAAACCGGCGGGCGAAGTGGCGGAAGCGCGAGCGGAATCAGCAGATGGACCTGTGTAAGAACGGCTACTTGCCCCAGTTCGGCGGTCTGGTGCAGCCCTATGAGGACATGTACCCCGCCTACGGGTACAACAACTGGACCAACAAGGGGCTCGCGCCCAAAAACTTCCCGTTCTTTAACTCCATGAGCCCTCTGACGTCACAGCCCGTGCTCTCGTCCCCGAGCTCCATTTCCTCCATGAGCATGAGCATGAGCATGGCCTCTAGCATGAACAGCATCAGCAACCTGAACGGCCTCGGAGGCTCCTCCATCAATTCCGCCATGAGCTCCACCGCGTGCCCATACGGAGCCCCGCCCCCCGCGCCCTATGGGGTCTACCGGGACACGTGCAGCTCAGGCCTCGCGACCCTCAGACTCAAACCCAAGCAGCATCCCGGGTTCGGATACGGAGGATCCGCGTGCCAGTATAACAGCTAACGGATTAACGAAAATGCAAATTTTAGAAAAGCGACCAAAACTGGATCCGCTGTTATTGCAGATGTTCTGTTTGTATTATTCGGACGGATTTTTGCGATTCGCCTGTTTACGTGAACTTGCACAAAGACTTAATCAAATCCACGCGCTTGGATTTCAAAGTGAAGATGTTACATTGTAACTCTGTAAATAGTTTAATGTATTTGAACAAAAAGAAAACTTTTTTCGCTTAATAAAAAAACAGCAATTTTCCGGCCATTTAATTAGACTGCTTTAGTGGAGTGTATATAAACTCTAACCTCTTTCTCTCTCCGTTATGTAGCGTTGTCTGCTTTTTAAAGCTCACTCTGTTTTATTTTTTATTTTATTTTTTGTTTTATTTCTGTGCCATCGTTGATTTTTTTTTTTTGACTGATCCCTAACCGCATGTTTGTGAATTAGAAAAATGTTTTGTACAGAAATGTAAAAAATAATTGTAGGTTAAACAACTCTGTACTGAGATGTGGATTGGAATTTGTTCTCATGTGTTTATGAAAAATAAAACCAACATAATGGTTTTAAAATGACTTTTAACATAAATGTCACGGTAAAATGTACTGTTTAGCCAAAGACCTAAAATCATTCCGTTATTATTAACTATTATAATGAATGGTTTTAAACAGTTAACACATCACAATTTCTACAGATAAAGATAAAGATAAAACAACTCATCTAAATAGCTGTATTGCTGAATTAAAATGTGACACACGTGCGTACCGAATAGAATTTAGTTTTCAATTTTATACAATAAACCGAAATATCACTCACAGGATTTCCGGATTTCCGACACAGTTGAAATAAACTCAGACTCACGATTTCCAAATGTAAATAATAATAATAATAATAATAATAATAATAATAATAATAATAATAATATTTTAATAATGATAATAACCATTAATAATTATTATTAATAATAATATTTTCCTCTGAATTGCTATATTAATAGCAATTTATTAACATACGATATGATGTATTAACATTGCTGAAATATTCACAATTAAATAAAAACGGAGAGAAGATTGCCTATAAATTTTATTAGTCAAAATTGATCTTGTAATTCATTTTTAAAAAAAACGCGCGAGCTGCGGTTCCTTTACTTTATCACCTTATCGCGGTTTATTCACTTCTTATCAGCATTAAAGACTCAGGAGATTATTCGAAGGTTATAACGCCTGACATTAAACTGTTTATTTAACTGAACTGGAAAACTTTGCGCGTTCTCCCGTGACGGAAAATAAGTTAATTCATTAATGATAATATATAGTTAAATAATAATAATAATAATAATAATAATAATAATAATACTTTATTTAATAATTATACCTAAAAATATGTCTTAAAAAAGGAATGTCTTATTTATATGTTTACTATGAGTTAATATTTATAACACACACACACACACTGTATATAAAATATTAAATTAATATAGCGTCTGTTTTAAATGTACCTGCACATGTCTCTGTCAAATAATTTTCTAATTAAAATGTATTTACTTATGTAAAATTTGGATAAAAAATTAATCCAGTTTAAGTAATTTGTATAATTCTAATGTAGAATTAGATTTATATAATACTGTTTGATTAACGCATAGAAGAGAATGAAAGCCGTGCTTTACTGATGCGCTCAAATCAGTTTTTTGTTCAGAGTTTCAGAACATCAGCGTCTCGGTCACTGCCCCGTTATTACCGCCGTTATTACCGTGGGTTACTGTCTCGGAGGAACAGGGTCACGTGTTAAAATCCTCACAGGCCGTGTTTTTGTGGGACATCATACACCAGAGTACAAAATAACACCCGTCCACCCCACACACTGCATACAGTGTACAACGAGCTATAAAAGAACCCCCCCCCCCCAAAAAAAAATAGCGATTACACAAGATGTGTGTGTGTGTAGCTGCGCATATTCATAGATTTTATGATTATTTTTAGAAATTGTACGTGTTGACAATTTTATCCTAAATTCTTTTAATAAGTAAGTCCACTCAGATGGAACCAGGACAGCAGCCAATCAGCTTTCAGTGTTGCATCTCGTGCAAGAGGATAGAAGAACACTCAGTTCGGTGTCGCACGCGGAGTCAGGGCTGATGAACATTTGCATTGAGCACATCTCTATTATTTGCATGCAACAGTCACAGCAGACAACAACTGTATACTGTATACTATATAACTATATACACACACGTGCACACACACACCGCATTATTATTATTATTATTATTATTATTATTATTATTATTACCACCATATAAATCATTATAACTACATAAATGTGTACATATACTAATTTAACTATATAATATACAAATTTAGATAATTCTAACTTTACATTAAACATAATTTTACATGAAGTTATTTTACAAAACATAGGTCTTACATTCTCAATTATTAAACACTAAACCACTATGCTCTGTTTGATCACTAACATCAAAAATTCTAGCACCTCCTGGCTGGTCCTGCATCAGGGCAGAAAGCAAACCTGCTTCTACAAGCTCTTCTGCTCTGACACAGGAGTTGTTTAATGAACTTCCTCTAGATGTCTGAACAGCTGAGTCACTGGCAGCCTTTAAACGGCGTCTAAACACCTACATTTTCCTGAAATACTTGAGTTAAAAATAACCCTCCTAAACAGGGTTTACCTGATAGTGCTATTAGTCAGTAGCCCAGTGAACCCGTGTGAGGAGGAGTGTGTGTGTGTGAGCTTAAAGGACTTCTGCAAAAGCGTTTGGGTGTAAATGTAAATCTTATATTAAAAATTCTGATAGAAATGAATTAATCAGTGCAGTGACTTCACAGACACACACACACACACACACACACACACACACACACACACACACACACACACACAAATAACTTTGAAAATGTCTTACGGTTTCCTTCACATCATCAGTCTGATTCTGTATATTATTTTATTTAATTTTTGGAGTTTGAACAGCTGATTCAGCGCGTTTACTGTGTTTAGTTAAGGATTATTATTAAACTTTATAACAATAATAATCATTTAACTTGACCTGAATTAAGAGCTGGAGCTGAAGGATTGAAGCACAGGGTGTGCAGGGTGATTGAGTTCCCCCCCCCCCCCCACACACACACACACACTATTAACACTTATTAAATACCATGAAAACAAGCATCAACTCATTACACTTGTGAATTAAACATGATGCAGTTGACAGACCTGAACTTTTGTAGAAAGCGTTGCACACCGGCCCGTGAGGCCTCTGTCAGTCACAGAGCATTAGCTTACATGCAAACTGCTACTTAAGTGGAATTTTGTTCTTTTTTTGGTCACTCTCTCTCTTTCTCTCTCTCTCTTCAAAATTTTCAGCTAATTCTGGATCAGTTAGTTCAGCTTAGCATTAAGGCCAGAGACATCGCTCACTTCCTTCCAAGTCGAAGCATCCTGGATCGATTGCTGTTTGTCGTTAGATTTAAAAAAAGTCCATAAATGAAAGCAGAGACAAATGGAGCTTTGATCAGAACACACAGTTCACTTCTGGGCTTTTTCCAGTGATGTGCAAGATGAAAATAAGCACGGGCTGTTAGACAGAACGTTCTCTCACGACAGCGAGCGTTTATATTTACGAGCTTTTCATTTTCTGTTGTGATGACTCTTCAGACATAATTAGATTTATGCTCACATCACACACACACATTCTTAAAGAAACTATTTATGTTCAGGAGCTTTAACAGCATCACAAATGCATTGTTCCTGTAAATGATTACAGGAATTGAGAACGCTGAGAACACTGTCATGCATCACCACCATCACCATGAACACCACCATGAACACTTGCTACACTTACACGTACAATATTTCTTCAGTCTGACTCAAAGCATTTAATCAGAATCAAACTTTTCTGAGGTGAGAGAAACGATCAGATCAATCCTTTAAATCAGGGGTGTCAAACTCCGTTCCTGAAGGGCCGCAGACCCGCGGGGTTTTGTTCCAACCCTCGAGGACCTGCAGAGTTTAGCTTCAACCATAATTAAAAACACCTGATCCACCTAATCAAATCATTAAGGCTTATTTAAAAACTACATGGCATATATTTTGGAGCAGGGTTGGAACAAAACCCTGCAGGTCTGCGGCCCTTCAGGAACGAAGTTTGACACCCCTGCTTTAAATGGATAATATGTACATACTAAGCAGATTATAAAAAATTTACACCCCCTCTCATTCCCATTGGAAACTCATCACACTTCCACCATCATCAGTGTGCTTCATCTCCGCCACCTCCACCTCCTGCATTGGCTGTAAGCTCACCAGAATCTGAAGAGGTGGAAGTTGCTGCAAACCTCCTGCCTCCTGCCCAACAGCTCAGTCCATATGACATCCCTGATGTGCTGTCACCTTCAGAACCACACAAGCACGGCTTTTCTCAGCACGCCACACTGTTACCGAACCGCTCCGACCCAGAACAACTCACACCAGACTATTTCACACGCCGTCACCTGACGAGCTAACGGTGAGGATGTCTTACATCCTCACCGTTAGCCCATGTCCTGTCCTGGTTCCCCCTGTGGAGTTACTGTGCATTCGATTCTTGCAGTTCAGACTCATGTATTCATGTAATAATGACAATAACAACCGTATTCATGCGTTTATTTAAGATTAGTTTAAAGTAATAGAAGAACTCTTTATGTCTCAGTGTTTACAGCAGGTGGGAGGTAAGTCGAGAACTCAGGCAAAAACACACACACACACACACAGAGACATGACGCCGTCTCACAGCACTAAATCGCCAGAACGACTTTATCGATGAATTTGGCGAGACGGATGTCTTTCTTCGACAGAGTGCCGCAGTCGTGTGTCGTTAATGTGACCTGGACCTGCGAAAGAACAAGAGATTCAACTGGAAGGGAAAAAAAACACACATATATATATATATATATATATATATATATATATACTATATATATATACACACACACACACACACACACACACACACACACACACACACACAGTGGAAAGTAGCAGAGTGAGCGCCCGGAGCCTTTCATAAAGAGAGGATTAATGTTGGAATTCCTCACAGTGCAGCAGGAGCTCGGTCGCTAACAGAGGCGGCAGATGGATTTTAGGCTGTTTGTCCGAAACTGCTGCGAGTTTCTTCACACAAACATGGACAAAAAAAGCAGATTTCACCATAAAAAACAGGATCTGCTCAGGTTCTCATTGTTCTGGTGTGAAACATGAGTTAGCAGCGTTAGCGCAGACATATTGAAAGCTTGGCAGCGGTGCGTGGGGCCTCTCGGCTCGGCTCAACGCGGCGCTGGTGTTAACACTGAGCGAGCCTTTATAAACGCCTGCTGCAGGGTGACGGAGCGGCGCTCGGTGGAAGTTATTACCTTATTATAAACATTGAACCACTCCGGATGATGGTTCATCTTCTCCGCCTGCAGAGCCACTCGAGACATGAATCCAAACGCCTGCAGTAAAGACAAACAGTTCACACATCCCCGTGAATTATTACTCCCACAGCGCTGTTTATTACTCCACAATATTACTCTAGTCACATTGTCAGTATATTATTAATACAAAACTAATATACTTCATTTATTTCCCCAAACCTTATTATTACAGCACACACATCATCACTGTTTCTCTTTATTACACAGCAGCTTTACTCTTATCCCATAATTACACTCTTCACATCATCACACTCTCACCTGAGTTCCTCTTCGCCGCCCTGAACACACACTCACAGCTTTAAGTTCTTTAGGGTATATAATAATAAAAAATAAATAAAAAAATAAAAATTACAATAAAAAAAAATTACAATAACAATAATAATTGGGCGACGCCCTGCAGCTCACTACATCCTGTTTGACTCCTGAAGAGCCATAAGTGGCCGGAGTTATGATCCAAATACCTACTTTGTTTATCCCAAAATAAGTGAAAATGCTACTGACTGCAGGTCTCACTGTACAGGAGATATAATAATTGACTACAGCGCCCCCTATAGGTTTTGCCCTCCCTGAGCAGCAGTAGGGAGCGCCACTGTCAGGCAGGATGTGTGAATACAGGTGCAGATAAACTAAAGCTTAATTTGTCATGCTTGCAGATGGAACAAAAACAAAACACGTGACCAAAACAAGGTCAGAGATAGGGCAAAGGTCAGGTGATGTACGATCAGCAAAACAAAGAACAAAACAGAGAGTTAAACCCTGACGAGGCTCAGGAGTGACTGGTACGAGAGTTGGTTCGATTGTCCTTATATATTGTGTGGCTGTAATACAGTACAGGTGTGTGTGTGTGTGTGCGTGTGTGTGAGAGAGATCAGTAAACTGGTAAATGTGAACGAGACTGTGGAGGTCTCGAGTGCGTTCTTGTAGCTGGAAGTGGGTCACTGCATTGACATGACAGTTACCTGCACATGTGTGTGTGTGTGTGTGTGTGTGTGTGTGTGTGTGTGTGAGTGACAGATTTACATCCGAGGCTGCAACATTCTTTAGCACAAAATAATATTAGTAACAAAATCCTACCAAATATCCTGCGGGTCCTGCGTAAGGCCCTCAAACTAGTACAGATAATACAGAACAACGTTCGCTTAACTCACAGTGTATACTGAGCAGGTCTCACACACACACACACACACACACACACACACACATCATTCAGAGGCCATTGTGTGTGATTATGTGAATTCTAATTACCTGAGAGGGGCCGTGATTCTTGGTTTGCTGTGTTCACTGCGCCGCTATTTCAAAGCAATTTCCCTCTGCAATCTCAATTAAGCCTGTAAATGCTTCCGCGGATAATTAGCCCACTGAAAGGCCATTGTGCACCGCACGCCGCCGCGGCCGTGCTGACACACAGACGCACAGACACTCGTGGCAGGAAATTGCTTCAAGTCTTTAGTGTGTTGTAACCAATTTTCCGACACATGATGTAACATGATCGGCGGCTCTGCGATCGGCTCGAGTATCGGAGTACAAACCGCCTCGCAATCAGTTTAACGTAATTGTCAGATTCCTGCAACGTGAGCCGCGGGCGCGACGGCCTGCTCTTTCTCAGGTCTCATTAGGAACATTGGGCCGTTATTAAATCACCACCGCCGCCGCTGATTGGTGTCCAAAATGTTTCCCTCATTCATTCACATCAAATCTGGAGGATAAAGTGTGAAGTGAACTGGTGCAGTGGAGCGCACCTTTAACCCTCTCCCTCTCCCTCTCACACACACACACACACACACACACACACAGCTTCAATTTAACTCAATTTCATCACGTCTTACATTCAGTTTGACTTCAAAATCTCAGACTGTTTCACAGGAACTGAAGTGAATCCACTCAAAACACTCGAGGAACAGAACGCTACACACACAGTCACACACACACTCACACACACACTCACACACATTCACACTCACACACACACTCACACTCATACTCACACTCACACACACACACTCACACACACACACTCACACACTCACAAACTTACACACACTCACACTCACTCACACACAAACTCACACTCACACACACTCTGTCTGTCACACAGCCACTAATTTAATGTGACACACTTCAGGGCCTCCGATAATCAGAACCACCAGCACCCGGGCCGAGTCATTACCCCCCATAACCCCCCCACCCACTCTGAGGGGCATTTAGGAAGATTACAGAATGACTGTCATGAAGGACAATCTGGAACACAACCGCACACGCACACACAAACACCGTGGAGTTATTATCAAAGATCAAGATTACTTATTTTATTATGTACCTTCTTTTCCTCTTTAACTTTATTTATTTATTTATTTAGCTAGCTAACCCAGGAGACAAAAATATGTTTATTACATAAAGTCAACTTGCTTCTGCTCTCAGTACACACGTGAACACACACGCGTACACACACACAAGCGTACACACACACACACACGTGTACATGCACATGCACACGTGCACACACACGTGCACACACACATGCACACACGCACACACACACGTGCACACACACATACGTGCACGCACACACACACACACACGCACACACACACACACACACACACACACACACACACACACACACACACACACACACACACCTTCTAAAGTGCACAGAATGTCTGTTAATGATATTAATCTAAAATGAAACCAAACTCATGAGCTTCTCCAAAAAAAGACTTCTCCAAATGTCAAATCACATAAATAAAAATTTTAATTTGGAAAATCATGGCTGACCAAAATAAATAAATAAATAAATAAGTAGATCTCCCCGTACATTTACATCTATTAACAAATCTGAAATATTCCACACGGCCGTGACTGCATTATCGATCAATTCAGTTTACACTACAATGTGTCTAAATCTATAGGGGAATTAACGTAATTAAACATTTACACACACACACACACACACACACACACACACACACACACACACACAGATGCAGATGTAGATGTGGTAATACACATACACAATTAGTATTCTATATTTATTATATTACTTATACTTGTACTACAAAAATGACACAATGTGGTTAAACACTAATTAAAATTCAGTGAGATATTTTCGATAACAGTGAATCATCAAACTCCAGAGAACAGCTGCATTGAACTTCGGCAACAATATAAAAACAAAACTCGCAGTGAGAGCTGAAAATCGCCCTTGTCACATGTTTACGTTTATGTTTACATTTAAAGCCTAAAAGCACAGGTTCAAGCAGATTAAATAAACACCTGGATAAAATGAAACTCCTCAAAAAAATCCAATGTTGTTAAAGAGACAATGTGCGCAGATTCACAAATGTCCTGAGAGAAACAATCTGCAATCACTACATCACGGGGCAGAGCGACAGACAGAGAGAGATAGACAGACAGAGAGAGATAGACAGACAGAGAAACAGAGATGAGGAACACATGGATAACTGGAGCGTTTGTGGTTTTCAGTGACAGATGAAAGGTTTTAACCAATTGGATTGTTTGTGAAAGAAATGATTCTGATGGAAACCTCGGCTTCAGCTGAACTAGGCTCTGCTCCCTGTCACACTGATGGGGACTGACACACACACACACACACACACACACGCACACGCACACACACACAGAAGGGGTGCAGGGGGAGGTGCTGTGTGGTGCCAAGAGGGTTTTGATTTATTTAATCCCAAACATCAGGAAGAGGAAATGTAGTAACAACGTCGAGCTCAAAACCCATATCTGGTTTAGCTATATAGATAGGTGACTCCGCCCACTATGGAACGCAAGAGTGACTCCACCCAATTCTTTACCAGCTTTGATCCCAGAAATTTCTCCCCTAAATTATAATATTCTCTTAAATATAGAAAGTTTTCTATATAATTTTTTTTTCTTAAAAGAAACAGAAAATAAATGTCAATGAGGAAATGAGACGATGGCAAGACGAGTGTGTTACTGACACAGTGTCAGTGAGAGTGTGTGTCAGTGTGTGTGTGTGTCAGTGAGATTATAAACCTGATTAAAGTTTTTGAAGTGCAGCTCTTTATACAGCGCGTCTCGCTCCTCCAGCTCCATCCATCCCGTTGCCTTCAACTCCATCAGCGCATGCTCCCTCTCTGTTGCACTCAACCAGTGTGAGTCTGTGGTCTACACACACACACCACACACGCACACACACACACACACGCACACACACACACACACACACACACACACACACACACACACACACACACACACACACACACACACACACACACACACACACACACAGAGTCTGTTAAAGCCGGAGAGAAAATCGGTTCAACTAAATAATGTAAATATCTGTTTTGTGGCGCCATCTGTTGGCAGATTTAGAAACTACAGGATAAAATTACAGTAAACCCAGAATTACTCCTGAAGAAACTGATTCTACAAATTCAGAAAAAAGAACAGTGTATGTACCCGTAAATATATACTTCCTTTAGATGTAGATCAAATTTTTTAAATTAAAAATAAATGCAATTCATTTCATTCATCTCAAAAATGTAGTTAAAAATTGAGACTTAAAAAAGATGTTTCAACCTCACAAAAATCCTGTATCTCAAAATATTAGGATATTTAATTTCAGTTTGGTAAATTATTATTCATACTGCATTAACACTGTGCATCTCTCACTTTAGGTCAGTACACACATGTTCATCTTTTTTGCGCTGGTGTCTGTGCTGCTCTGTGATTACACTGCCAAACCGCTAGGAGGCAGTGGTGTTCCTACTCCTCTGTGCTGCTGAGTCTTTGCACTGCTAGGTGAGTGTTTTTTGGAGGACTACTAACAAGGACGAATGAAACAGAGCATCGACAGTGACAGAGGTTGAAACTACTGCAGCACAGGAACGAGAGAACGCTCAACTCAGTTAAAATTTACAGAGAAGAAGCTGCAGGAAATCCAATCACAGTCGGACCTACAGCATGGACTTGATGCAGAAACATAAATCATCCATAATAAAATTGATTTTTTAAATAAATTATAAAAAAAATTCCATATTACATTTTCTGAGGTACACTTCTGGCGCCTCCACTGATTATACAGTTGTGCACATGGTTAATTTCTGGGGATGTGCAAAAGTGACGCTCCAAATACAGGATTCCGCAAAGAGTAGTAGACAAACACTAATCTACTGCAAAGTCCGGTCTGAAGGTGCCTCAGACCATGCCCGTATTTGGGTTAGGGTTAAACATGTCCTGTGCACCGTGTCCGTACCAGCCCTGCTTGGGGTTCTGCTCCTGCTAGTGACACGCACACACACACAGTGTAACTGGCTGGATGATAGTATGATCACATGGCGTCATACCATCATCATTTTATAATTGGGGCTCAAGCATTTTCACATCAGCAATGTCATAGCTATTACATCATCATCATTGCTATGATAGTGCTGATGTCATATAGTGCTGATGACATTGTGTATGAAGGGGCCTCTTGTTCTAAGGATTTTTTCCACCACCATCCAGGGCTTTTTGGAGGTCTTAACATGCTCACTTATGCTGAAAAGTGTCTAATATAGCCTAATAATAACTTCCTGTGTGACATTACATTGAGTGACATCATATTGTGAAGCTTTTTTCCTCAGCATCTGATGCTTTTTAAAGGTCTTCACATAAAATCCCCCTATTCTAAAATTATGTCATAATGGTATTGGTATTACAAACATTAGTTGTTTTTTTTTTCCAAAATATTAAAAATTTATAAACAAATCTTCTCTTTTGTATAGAAGTAGTAAGTACCATTTTTTGGAATAAGTGATGAGTTGAATTGTCAAGCCTGTGTTGGCTCTGTTGAGTGATGCATATAACCACTCCCACCTCGAGGGAAACTGCAGTGAGTGAGTAAAAAAAAAAGAAGAAAAAAACACTGGATGCTGTGATCTAATGTGGCGCATAACTGCTTATTCTTTCCACTCCAAATTTTAAATGAATTTATGGTTTTCATAATGTACGCACCATTTTCAGAGTGTGGAGTAAGCCATGGTGAGTCGCATGCAAGAAGACACAGAAACAATATTAATGCAAGTGTGTGTGTGTGTTGAGTTGTGTGACAGATTTGTAGGTGCATTAATATTGTTTCTGTGTCTTCATGTATTAAACCACATAAATACGGCCACCTTGAGGTGAAAACAGTTGAATGAGTAAAATAAACCTGCAAGATGCCCTGACATCCCTTGGACTCAACATTATGCTTTTATTTTTGGTGCAGGTTTAACTTCAGGCAAAGTCTGGAGAGGCAGTTTTGCTTGATCCTGTCACAAAATCGGCCAGCCAAACATACAGATATACAGACATACACATACCGACTTTTTACAGATTTTTTCTGAGACTGGGTCCTCCAAAGTATAACATGTATAGATACATGCATAGACACATGATATCATTGAAAGAGAGTGTTCTGACAAATTTACTGACCAAACCTTTCTTTTACCTATATAGATTATTTGATGCCTTCTGAATCTTGACCTTTCTGCTCTCTGGGTTTTTACATTTGATGGTTTGGATGTATATATGTCTGATTTAAGTAATGTAGTATTTCTCAGTTAAAATTCTATATACTGTCTGACCTTCACAAAACGTCATGTCATCATATAATCGTACAGCCAATCATAATGTGTGAGGTCACTTGCAGAAGCAGGACCTCAGCGGATCCGGTATGTATACTGGTCAGCTGTGAAGAATACCGGTCTTCAGGGCTTAAACCTGGTGAGAGCAGAGATGGTGTGGAGTGAAACATTAATGTTACCGGATGAATACTTTCTACTCTGTAATCTGTTTAAAACCCGATTGAGACCAACAGTTCCACCAATGGGTGACAGTTATTACCCCAATGATAAATATTAAATATCAAAATCTCTTTAAGAAATGGTTTCTGTTTGTCACTTGGCTAAAGCAAGAGCAAAACATTTTCCTGAAATTTCTCAGAGCTGCAGAAACACCATGGAACGCCCTGACCTCTGGAACACACTTTCTAACTCCCTGACGTCAGGCTGTGGGGCATTTGGTTTGGTTAATCCATTCACACAGCTGGTGTTTAATACAGCAACTCAGAACACAGACCCACACCAAGCGATAGCACATTCATATTGAAAAATAAGACACGTAAACATAAATAATCCACTGCCTTCAGTTCCACAGTAGGTGCATTCCAATCGGCCTGAAGTTCCCTGAGAAGTTCAGCGCACAGGGTGTTCAGCCATGTTAAATGTGATGTCAAACCACAGGGGGAGAAACTGCTCAGGTCAAAGGGAACTGTGAACGGTGTAGAGAACAACTGAACAACGCTTCTTCACCACACCGGAAGTAAAGAATCAGTCATTGCGTCTTGCTGGAGTGTTAAAAAAAGTTTGATTTTTGAGATTGATTTATATATTATCGTTATTATCGAGGATAACTTCATATTAATAGGACACAACAATTAAAATTGTCATTTAATCAAGAAATCCTTAGTATTATATGGGCTAGTAATCTGTAAAATAAATAAATATTTAAATTCATTTACAAGTTATGCATATTTAAATAAGATATGTTTTATAATGGTATCAGTTATATCTGTTGAATTTTGAGATGGACTAATTTTTTCAAGGTTGATTTTTGATGATATAAGGGCGTTTTCCATTTAAATTTCAAATTAGCATATCTTCTCTTCCCATGGCTCGATCGTGATGAAACAAAGTCTATTTGTTACCTCAAGCTCGACCAAATACAACTGTGAAATCCTTTCAGTAGTTTTCATGTGATGCGTGCACAAACAAACAGATAAACAGACAGAAATCAATTTCCAAAAAACATCTTGATGTGTTCTATTACTCATCTAACATCTCAAATTATTTTTTCGCAGTTATCTTCAATTTACAGACCCAGCAACTTTACAATTTTATTATATGTATAGATGTAATGTGCGCAGTGCAAAATTTCCACAGCAGTAGCAACAGGCATCCAAGGTGATTATGTTGCCATGGTAACGCAAGGAGGAAGTGATGTCTGCGGATGGTGGAATTTGGGACAAGGCAGGGGCAGATCTACCGGGGTGGCACGGGTTGGCAATTGCCACCCTAAGAAAAAGCCTTGCCACCCCAGCACTAGTGTCCGAGTGTTCTAAAAATAAAAGAGTTTCCTCGACCGATTTACAGCAGCAACTCTGTATTTTGATGACATAGTGTAACGAGCGTCCCAATCATCTATCAGCATCGCTGATAAAAATTAATTGTTCAATAAAACCACCCTACGGGGTTTGTTCGCCTGTATTTCCTTTGTTGCACTTTATTCCCCGCTACAATACTCATAAATAAGATAACAAAATCTCGCCTTTCTATTAAAGCATAGTCCGAACAAACGACCCTTATGAACTGCTTTGTTTAAGTGAATCAAAGACATTTAGTGCAACCAGCGAGATCATCACACACAGATGACTCAATCCGGCTCTTTTAACAAACCGAAGCAGTTTATTTTGATATCTAATGACTAACAGCCATACTGAACAACATACTTTTGAAAATAGTTTACTATTTTCAAAAGTATGTTGTTCAGTAGTCAGTCACACATCAGCCTTTAATTAATTTTTATAGGACAATGTAAAAATGTGCACCCTAGTGTATACACCGAATAAGAATAGCGTTTCTTGAATCCACAAAAACCATGCAAGGATTGCTTGCTTCAGTGTTGCCACCCCTTATAATTTTAATGCCACCCCATGAATAATTTTCTATATCCCGACATTCTCTGTACACGCAGCAATGAGTAGGGAGCGTCCTGTGAAGTACACTGTGGAATTGAACGCAGCTAGCGTACTGTAAAGTGTTCCTAGTCCCGCTACCATCCGGGACACCCTCCAACGTCACCAACACTGACGTCACTTCCTCAGAGCGTTACCGTGGTAACAAGAGCAACTCAGGAAACTGCTGCTAATTCTGTGAGAACTTCACACTCCGGAAATAAATTATTAATTATATGTTAAGACAAAAACTGATTTATTACAAAACCGATATGACTGAGATGTACATGACTGATGGATAAAACTGATTTTATTAATTTACAGGATAGACGCGGTCATTCCTAAAGAGATTGTTGTTAGGTAGATTAATATCCGATAGATTATTATTTACTGATATTAATATTATGCCGTCTTGATGATATACGGTGAATAAAATTAACGAATCTGAGCTCTGCGTCACTTTGCCCAAGGGCTGATGGGTAATTTTGCCTGTCTACCTCCGGGGAAGCAGCTCTGTTGCAGATGGCGGAAGCCCAGAACCGTAGACATCTACGCCATCTTCAAAAGAGCTGCTGCTTATGATCAGCGTCCTGTACGCTCACGCGTGCGTGACGCAAACGCACTCAAATTTACAAAATAGTCACGTGATCGTGTTCAACGTCATTCTTCACGTGCTTACAGACCGAACCGAGCACTAAACTTATTCCGAAGCACGGCGTGACTTCGCACACTCACACAAAACACCTCCGTGTTAGCGTAAACGATGACGTCACTGCCGAGGAAACTCCGCTCTAAGTCCCAGCTCACAGTACAGCGGCACTCTAACCCCGAACTCTCACACAGAGGGAACAGGAGAGTCTTACCATCCCCGCCGCGGACAGGAGCAGTCTGTGTCCGGATAAAACACTCCGACTCTTGGAGCAGAACCTCATAAACATTAACCTGCTCATAGCGCGCGCGCACACACACACACACACACACACACAGGCTGTCTGCAGGTTCGCCTGCGCAAAATTATAAACACAGAATTATTAGATCTGCACGTTATCTCTCTTTCACGTTAGACTGTAACTGACAGTAACGCCATAAAACACTGCACAGTACCCGGATGCACACGATGTGGGCGTGGCTTCCACGGCTGTCAATCATGTCAGTTTCTGTGCGTGAACTAACGCTGCCCTCTCTCCTGTCCAATCACAGCTGCACAGTCTAATGTCCAGGTGTTCTGCCCTGGTCCTGTGTGCTAGTGTAGACAGCAGTTCACAGAACTTCACCTGCAACATGATGCGAGTGCACTCACTCGATCGCTCAACGTCTACAACCGCTTTATCCTGTATCCAAGGTCGCAGGTATACATCCTATCCCAGGAGGCTTAGGGCACAAGGCGGGGTACACCCTGGACAGGGTGTCAATCCATCACACACACATACACTCACTCACACTACGGGCAATTTGGGAACACCAATTATCCTAATCTGCAGGTCTTTGGACTGTGCACGGGAAGAACATGCAAACACCATGCACGCAAAGACGAGAATCGAATCTGGCTGGGAATCGAACCCAGACCCTGGAGGTGCAAGGTGAACGTGCTAACCGCTACACCACAGTGCCGCCTTGTGAGTAAACACTCAGTAAAAAAACAGAAGTAGCAGGATGGATTTATAATTTTTATTGTTTATTGACACAAATTCACAGACTTAGAAACAGTTTGAACACAAAGCACCATTAATAATGATGATGGTGATGCTGGATCAGTCCTGGTGCTCGTGTTCGTGGCCGGGGATCAGCAGCCGGACACTGTCGGTGCGCAGCACAGCATACACACTGAACACAGACAAAAACATCACACTGAAGACGAAAAGCCAGTCGATGCTCCTCACTGGGACGCTGAGTAAAGGACCACCACGATCATCATCCGTCACCACCTGACCCCCGACTGCCTCGAACCCTGAAACACACACACACACACAATAGAAATTGAGAATTAAGTTATGAATCATGATTTTACTGTGTGTTGATTCGATGAGAGATCCACGCTGCTCAGTAACAGTGTAGCTTTGTGTTTAATTTAATTTGAAGTTAAATGTTAAACTCTTGTATTTAAAGTTAGTCTGTAGTGTTTAAACACTGTGTTTGGTTTTAAAGTGAGAAAACTAATGTTAGAAGGAACAGGAGACATTTGGATGAAGTGAAGATGTAAAACCTCAGTTATAACAACTTTTTTCTGAAGACTCAAGCTCTTAAAATTGTAACAAAATCAGGGAAAATGTAATACCGAATCAGGATGTTTACATACAAAATCACAATGTTGATCAGTACAATGAATCATAAATAATATAATGAATCAATGACACTGCGGTATGATGATGTCATATCCACTAATCACTGGTGAGACCCAGCGCTGATATACACTCGCGCGCGGGGTAGGTGATAGACAAGGCACACTTCTGAGGGGACCTGCTTGAGAATTTGTTAAATATATTTGTGTGTGTGTGTGTGTGTGTGTGTGTGAGATAGAAAGAGAGAGAGAGAGAGAGAGAGAGACCTGACACTGACCTGTTTGATTAGCGATGAAGGCTGTTAGCGTCTCGAGCGTTCTCTCTGTGTGGTTAAAGCGTGCCATCGGTTTTGCTCCCTGAAACAGCAGAATGTTGGGGACAGCAACCGTCCCAAAGCGCGTAGACAAACTGCACACACACATACGTACAGGAATGTCTAAATTATAGACTTACAAAGATATATTCACATTAATATAATATAAACACAGGAGCACAAATGAAAAAGAGAGAGAGAGACACACACCTGCTGTGTTGTGAGGCATCAAGAGCGAGGAAATGCATGATGGGAAAAACTCTTGGCAGAGCGTTAAAGTGAGGAGCGAGATGGGCGGAGAACTGACACCAGGAAGTGTAGAAGAGAACCAATGAGCACTCAGAGCTGTTCACGTTCAGGAAGTCCATCAGGTCCTACAAGAAACACAAACACACTCACTCTAATGTACGATAATTAAAGCAGACACCATGTGCAGTGTTACAGGAGTGTTTACTGGCACGGCCATTCCCAATCTGTTACACAAAAACTTAATGAAATACACTCACAGGTCACTTTATTAGGAACACTTGTACACATCCTTCTTCATGAAATAATCTAAATCAGTCGAATCACGCTGCAGCAGCGCATCCATAAAGTCACACAGACACAGGTACAGGTCTTTAGAAAAAAAACTGGGACACAGCGCCACCCTCAGGAAGAAGAGGAACATGAGGGACACACCACAGACGACTTGATTTAAGGATTAAATCAAAGTTGCGAGAGTTGCGAAACAAAACTCTACAAAATCCAACGCCGACTGTGTTTCTCACAAGGTTCAGGAACTTCAGTGGGTCGTGATGGATCTAAACACCCATTTCATCAGAAGAACTGACTCTGAAGTTCTGAACCACAGGATCCAGTGTCTATTCCTCAGTAGCAGAACACCATAGAACTGATCTGAGAGATTGTAAAAGATACAGTGAACAGATTCAGCATCGTTTCGGAGGTGGATCGCAACTACATCACTCACATCAACGCTTAATAAAAGGTTTCTTGCACAGAACAGATCAAAAAGATCTGATATCTTTTATAAGATTTTTGACCATGATATTTTAAAATTCTCTGACAGGACTCAGACCACAGACACTTTCAGGTTAACTCTGATAGCAGAGCCATGACAGAAGAGAAGGTTTAACAAAAACCACTGTAGTAACAGCAGGGAAACTTCATATGTGTGGAGATGGAGGCGAGGGTGAGTGGGCTGGATCTCTGAAATGTGATATTAATACAAATATCAGATAAATTAAGATAATAAGATGGTGTATTTTGGATAAACACGCCTTCAGTATTGGTTTACAGTGTACAAATAAATAAATATCAGGAATGAGTCAGAAGGAGTGTACAAGCTTTTGAGCAGTAGTGTGTATATATATTTTTGTATGTAGTAGACCAATTTTGTGCTGGCTCCCAGTGGAGGTACATTTCACACCTGGGGATACACTGCACACCTGCACCAGGAGAGGCTGAGGACAGACGAACGACTGAACAAATTAATTTGTTTAACGGAATCGGATCAAAAGGAGAGACATGAACCATTACGCCATCTAAACACACTTCACAACCGATCACACCACTGAGACGTCACACACCCCCAGGCCATGACGCAATACCTCAGGGGTAGCGCATGGTGAGATGTTTACTGATCCCCTGATGAGGAGAAAAACACTGAAGTCCCCACCAGGTATTCACGATCATCTGATCTAAATAAAGGGCCAGAACCGCGCTCGATAACACACAGCGCTCGATAACACACAGCGCTCGATAACACACAGCGCTCGATAACACACAGCGCTCGATAACCAATCTGCAGAGTTCTACACCTGCTGAGCCGAACCAGTGGAACTGATGAGAGGTGAGACGTCTTCAGAAACTTTAAGCACTGAACAGGACCTCCGGCGTTTCTCCTCATTCTGCTGTTTAATGTGATTTGATATATTTTTGTTTTTGCGAATAACATTCAGTTCGTCTTCATTTCTGATGCAAAGGTAGTAAAGATACACTCGGGTTCTCCTGACATCACTGCAGATCACTAGCTCTGGGTTTACAATACACCGCTCCCAGTCTCTGCCTCGTGTCACTGCTGCCTCAGTGCAAAACCTGATATTTTACTGAAATGTCAAAACTAAAAATCAATCAGAACCATGACATGTGTTTCTACTGAGAATGTTTACCTTCTCACGGTGAAGCAGTTTAGTGATTCTCTCTCTCAGATGTAGCGTACCTGTGATGAGTTAAGAACCTGCACTGTGAAGGTGTCGAGTCCAGCAATGCTCCTTTTATCACAGCTCACTTTATAAGTCTTGGCAGTTTCTGTGGAGTTCTGCTCGTCACCTCCTGCTGGACGTTCCTGCTTTGTCTGAACTGCGTCCTCCTCCATGACTGCGTCCTCCTCCATGACTGCGCCCTCCTCCATGACTGCGCCCTCCTCCATGACTGCGCCCTCCTCCATGACTGCGCCCTCCTCCATGACTGCGTCCTCCTCAGTCACTTCCTTCTCACATGGTGTAGAAATCAGGCTTTTAGGAATAAGAGCTTCGATCCTGGCCGTGTTCCCAGACTCCTCCGTCCCCAACACAGCGTCTGCCATTTCTGCCGTCTTAAACTGTCTCTGAGACAGACACTTTGCGTCCTCTGTAGACTTTCCATCGCAGGAGGAGTCTGACCCATCAGGGATTTCAAACCCAGCAGTCACACCTTCATCTGTCAACAGAAATCAGATACAGAATGTGGTTGTAGCAAATATTTTATTTTTTGTGTGTTTCACAATTCTTCTTTGTGTATGAGAACAGAGTGTTTTCTTTTGCTATCAGCAAACACATTCCTTAGTCTAATCTATGTTCAGGTCATGAAAACGTTGGAGGCTCCTAACTAAGAACAATTCCCAAAAGCTCCTATTCTTCTCCACGTTATCTTTCAGAAACCTCCCAGGCCAGATGTAACCACTCCTGTACCCTCCTTTTGGTGCTTGTGTGTGTGTGTATATATACTTCTGTCTTCCACAATAAACTTTGAAGGTCTCACTGAGCACTGACTTGTGTGTTTCATTGAGGGGTTCCCTGGATCCAGGCGGGTCAGCAAAATACGAGCGGAGCACTGAGTAGACCAAAGGGGGGTCTACCAAATAAACAAGAAATCCTTACAGTGGTTTAACCGTTTTAAACATCTTCCTAAATTTAAAAATGAAAAGAAAGAAAATCAC
The DNA here is from genome assembly GCA_030347435.1 of Clarias fuscus. Taxonomy (NCBI): domain Eukaryota; kingdom Metazoa; phylum Chordata; class Actinopteri; order Siluriformes; family Clariidae; genus Clarias; species Clarias fuscus. Next base: position 33,285,158 of record CM059212.1, read on the forward strand.
ACGGATTTCATTCCAGCTTCACCAGACACCACACACACACACAGAGACACACACCCCTACAGAGTGATCACCTGGTCTGCTAATGGGAAAAACATTACTAATGCTTTTTAGAATACATTTACATCAGTGTGCGTGTGTGTGTGTGCGCGCTGAACTGGGATCATGCTGTGTGTTTTAGTCTCGTCTGCGCTCACACTGCGCATCGTGTGTTCCGTTGCTCACGTTTCTCTGTCAGGGCAGTTTATCACACAGTTTAAACTTTGGAAAACTTTGTGAGAATTTAGCAAGAACTACCTTTCATTTTTTTCCTTTTTACAGGCTACCATCACACACACACACTAGCGGTGGGTTCAATTATTCATAAATACAGAAATAATTCAAACTTCTCTTCTGTAACTGTTCACAGAGAATTAAAATAACTATTAGAATTATTATTATTCATATTCCTGTTATTAGGAAGTGTAGTGTGTTTAATGAGGAACATCAACAGCTGTGTTTATCAACTGAGAATGCGTGTGTAGTGTTATAGTGTGTTTATAGTAGGGTGGCTCCGATTGATCGGTCGCCGATCATAATCTGCCGATAATTGCTTTGGGAAGTTTGATCAGGAGGCTCTATAATGGCCGATATAGAAAAGCCGATCAGATGACGTAAAACTCGCGGGACATTTTTTTGCGCGCTGCTAAAATGGCTTCACCGGTCTGGCGATTCTACGTGTTGTGTAAAAAAAGACAATACATTAGCAATCTGCAACCTGTGTAACAAGCCAATTCCACGAGGCGGGAAGCACCCAAAGCATTTTAACACCACGAGCCTCATCAGACATTTGAAGGTTGTCACGTAAAGGAACACGAGCAGTTTTCAAAGTTGACTCGCGCTAAGAGAGCGGGAGAGCTCAGCAACTCACGCGCCGCCGCTCATTCAGCTGTCGGTAATTCCCCTATCTCATCTACGCGGTTTCACTCGGTGGCCGTAAGTACGGTCCATCATGATTCACCACAAGTTTTGGCGCTGTGATTACGTTTCCATCTTTCCGTGCGAAAAATTAAACATTACGTTAAAAATGAAACATGTTTCATTTTTAAACAGGTTTTAAGCATGAACAGCATGTTTAATTTTTTGGTGAGACCTTGCAGAACTTCCGGCGACTCACGTCCTACTTGTCTGTTATTTAATTTAATTTTATACAATCTACAGGAAAGTTGTATTTGTCAAGCTCTAAGCTGTTCCCAATCACTAACCAAGCACAGGCTGCTATGGTTTAAGATGACGTGTTGCACATGTTGCTTACCAATAAATACAGTTGTCAATGCATGATATTCCTCTTCTTTTTCAATACTTAATTTCAATTAAAAAAAAAAACTAATAATTTCAATACTTAAACTATATCTAACAACAATGATAAGGCTTTGTGTAGACCCTGTAATCGGTGATCTCCTATCGTCCGATACAGCTTCTATTGATCGGAGATCGGCCCCAAAAATCCTGATCGGAGCACCTCTAGGTTAGTGTGTTTATAAGTGTGTGCACCTGAAGGTTTTTGAAAGTAAACCCTTTGACCGCTCTGATCACCTGATGTGTGTGTAGATACAGGAGGTAAAACCTAACTCTCTCTCTCGCGCTCTCTCACACACACAGAGTTCCTCATCACATCTGAGTGTTTAAACAGGAGTTTAAATGTTTGTTTACTGGATAACTTTAGCTTAGCTTAGCTTACCTGACGGAGTTGTGAATGAAATGTAAATCATGGAAAAAATAAAAACCAATAAAATTCCTCTGTTTGGTTCTATGATAAATTGCATGTTTATCTGTACAGTTATCTCATCGTCAACACAAAAAGAAAAGGAAAGCTGAGTGTTTATACACCGCCATGATTAACCTGCTAATGCCTCTCTGCGGTACACTACAAGACCATGAAGCACCGAGTCGGATCTTCGAGTCGACTCTTTTAGGTGAACGTTGGGAGCGACCCCATTACGAGTCATATGGAGCAGATTCTTATCCGAGAGCTGAGTCAAATGATCTGAATCACTGCGGGGGAAAAAAACGAATTCCTATATTAAGCCGCCGTACTGCTTCCGGAAGTGCGTAACAGTCGGCTGAACATTTTAAGATAAAAGTCTACAACGCTCTAAGCAAGTAACTGGCGTTTTAGTCAGAACTAGTAAATATACGTATGATGTAAATAAATACATAAGCAAAAGCAGCAATAAATTGATTTCTAACCAAATCAAGGGGTTTTCTGTAAAAAATGGAATCGATATGCAATGGACAGCTCAAAGGCTTTCTAGTAATAATAAAGCCAGGAGAACTGCCCGCAAAGCAAAGTCCGCCATTTTTGTTCTTTTTGTAGGCATTGTTTTTGGCTGCTAAGATTAGTAACCGTAAGGCTAACATAGTGCTAGCGCTCACACTGCCCATAGCATTGGGAAAGTCGAGATGTACATGGACGTATAAGTGACATGACGATGTGACTCTCTAGCCCATGGGGAAAGTCACAGCATGGGTGAAAGTGCTGCAGTACTCATGGTGAGATGAAGCCTCATTTAGTAATGTTGGGTTGTTCTGGAATGATTCGTTCATTTTGAACGAATCTTAAGTGGGATCAGGAAGAATGAGTCGTCTCTGGGTTAGGGTTCGTTCAGTAGCCTATGTGGAATATAATAGGTTCTGTACAGGAATTAGTTCATTTCGAGGCTTCAGGAATCTCCGAGTCATTCGTTCATCGTGCGACAGCCCCACACTTAACCAATGCAAAGTTATTTTCTCGAGTCATTCAAGACATTACCCAGGTAAATAACGAATTAATCTGCACTTTTTCTTATACAGTAATATTTGTCTTGTTTGTTGCTGGATAAACGATTGCGTAAATAGTAGATGTTAGGAAAGTAACATAAAACATTTTAATTACATTTAAAACCTGATCAAATGACAAAAAAAAAAGATTCATTCATGTTGCTGATTGAGACTCAAAGATCTGAGTCACTAAAATTATTCATCCTTCCCTTACCTATCAGTCAGATGTTGAGGTTTCCCAGGAAATAGTTTCACCAAAAGGTTCATGAAGCTGTATTTAAGAGCTCATTGTACTGACATCTAGTGGACAGATTATGCATAACAAATTGGCCTGAAAATTGTAAGCAGGACAACTACAGTAATGCGGTTATGGAGTGCAAGTAATATTGCTTTGACCATTGACAGTTGTCAGTTTTATGACTATAGTTTGCAAAAATTGTGGTGAGGTACAATTGTGGGGTGTTTGTGTTGCTTCCAGTATTTTAATAGATTCCAGTATTCTTGGAATGCTTCCTAACCTTAACCCTGAGGCATTGCTGCACCTCCACAATGGCATCTGTCCCGGGATCTTTTCTTTTCACCCTCTATACATCCGACTTTAGATATAACCCAGAGTCATGCCATCTGCAGAAGTTCTCTGACGACTCTGTGGTTGTTGGATGTGTAAAGGATGGTGACATCTCTGTGTACCTGTCTGGTGGATGACTTTGTTTTCTGGTGTGAGCGTATAATCACCTACATCAGGAAAACGAAGGAGATGGTGTTAGACTTCAGAAGAAGGAAGACTCCTGTGACTCCTCTATCTGTCCAGGGGGAGATAGTGGACATGATCTCAGAATACAAATATCTGGGAGTTCATCTTGATAAACTTGAATAGTCACTCAACACAACGACACGCTACAAGACAGGACAGAGCCGGTTGTATTTTTTGCGAAGGCTTAGGTCTTTTAATGTCTGCAACACCATTCTACGAATGTTTTATGAAACGCTGTGGCCTGTTGGGGCTGTAACATGAAGGTGTCCGATAGGGGTGGTGCTGTAACCTCTCGCAGCCGGAAGTCTAGAGAGAGCTGATTGGCCGAGCTCTCTCAGAGGGGAGGGATGAGAGGTACTTAGTGTTCCCACATTAATCACGGCTCTACAGCCAATCATGGGCGTCTGTGAGCTCGCGCAAGCATAAGGAGCGGATAGCGCTGTCCTCCGAGTATGTTACACCACCCCCGACGATGCGTGAGCGAACAGTTCGAAAAGATGCGGTCACCACGTGCTTCGGAGGAAACATGTGATATTCTTCAGCCGTCCTGACTGAGTGGTAGTAGTAGTAGCCTTAATGTGGGAGCCGGAGGCAATTAACAGGGCTGGATCTGTGCTAGACATGGAGCTTGACTTTTTTTAGATGTAGTAGCAAAGAAGAGGATTCTGTCCAAAGTACAATCCATCGTGAACAATCCTTCTCACCCGCTATACAGTGTTTTCTCTGACCAGAGGAGCAAATTCAGCCAGAGACTGATCACCACTAAGTGTTCCACAGAGGACCACAGGAGATCTTTTCTCCCAATGGCCATAAAATTATACAACTCTTCTCTGTAACTCGTACATGATGTAGATATTTAGTGTTAGTAACAATAACACAATAAGACAATATTACATACATGCATTAATAATGTAATAATTACAATATTACATATCAATACAATATGTAATACAATATTACATATAATAATACAAAATTACATACATATATTAGATTATTGTATTAATTGTGCAATATTTACCAATACTCTTGGGTCATATTTAATGTGCAATAAGGTATTCAATATCAAACCTCCCTTTTATCTCAAAGATTCTGGAAAAGGTATTAGCGCAGCAGCTACAGTATGTCCATATCTACATAGAAATAGCATAAACAAACCCTATCAGTGAGGATTTACTCAAACAAACGTGGCTGCTAAAGAATCTCTGTGAAGTAATGGCGAAGTACAGTATTTGCTCGAAATGTAGACAGACTAAAATATCCAAAAATAATCGGACACTACACTCCAATATTTACAGAAGTATCCATAAGTATTTATGCGCGCACGTACAGTACAGCAGTACTAAGCTAGGCCGTGCACAGTTAAACAAACTTCGGCTCAACACCAAGTTAATATTAAATACTAACGTTATTAACATTGTTAAAGAGAGTCTCATATTATGACAGCATCTCCTGGTAATTGTCTGTGGATCTTGTGGTGACATTTTAAATGCATATAATAAGATATACCTGTCACGCTGCCAGTCCACACACACACAGTTCTAAGACCCTTTCCAGACTTTTACAGCGTTTCCCACGCTGTCAGATTTCCCACCACATGGTCATGTTTTTCCTAGACAGTCATGTGTTTTTCCCACGGCCCGTTTCCGCACTGGTCTCGCATCTCGTGCTGACTACTGCCCAGTGCACTTCTATAAGGCTAAACATATTAACAGACTAGACAAGCACCTGCAAAAGAGCCACGAACTTGAGGTATGTTTTTTGTTTGAGGATTTAACTTCTATCAAATAATACCAGGGTGCACATCTTTAGTGAATACAGTGCTAAAACACTCACTTCTTACAGTAAAGGCATATACATGTTGAACCTGGGATTTTAGATGTTCTACATCTTGGTTTTGATCTGATTTCTATTGACTGGTGCTTTCTTTTTCCATGGTCTCTGATGCAGCTGGTCTTTTGTAGTCGGTGTAGGGTCCGAAATGCTGTTTGCTCACTTTGTAGGCAAATTTAAAAACGAGCTGAAATGATAAAATTGCAATGTTGCCTCTATTTGCAGAAACCTATGATTACACTTTACATGCAGAAGGCCAAGGATAGATGCGTTGCAAGAGAACTGGCACCCCTGAGGGCTTCAAACCCCAGACCACCAATGGTCTCGCATCTTAATGAGGTGAATGATGTAGCAGTTGAACATATTCATCAGTCAAGTCTCTGAAGTCTCTTCACCAACATCTGGTAACTGCAAACAGAATAATGGTAAAATAATGAGGACTTTACAAGTAAAGTTGAATTTGTTTCTTTATATGGTTTACGGTCACAGCATAAGACATCAGGTTTTGTAAATACTTTGAAATTTGTCATGTGTAACCAATCATCTCAAAACAAAGGGTCCATCGGTGAAGCAGGACAAGCAGATGTTTTGGAGAAGGAGTGATGAAACTTTATTGGAGTGAATGTGAAAAAAGAGAATTAAAGATGTAGCAGCTAATTAATTTTGGTGTTTTGGTTTTTGTTGAGTAAGGGTTCACATCGAGTTGAATTACTGATGTGTGTGAAGGCCTGTAGAGTCAGTTAAGTTCCTTAACTGTAAAAGCCAGTGAATCCCAGTAAAGCCAATTTGACTGTGTGCAAACCCAATGTGGTCATTCATAACGGATCATTGGCACTGCAAGGGCAATTAACATTACATTCATGTTAATTTACATGTAGCTAAAATAAGTAACAATTCACTCTTTGTTTTCACTGTCTTATTAGAAATTTTTGGAATCGTTTGGATCACAAATATTTGCGACCATTTTTCCAAAACAACTTCATCCTTTTACGATCTCTCAACTTTCTCCAATGACTAGTCACCACAGAAAAATGTAAAGCTTTCAGAATAACCTTTTTCCCTGGTAACTGGGCAATGCAAATCACAATGACAGCATCAGTTTAACTTGCATTATCTAATTGCATCAGCTGTGAATTTACACATCACTGTAAGTCACAAATATTTAAAATGATTTTTTTTTTTTACACTAGGAATGCGTCAGTGACCTGTTTTTGCTGTTTCCTGCATTGACACAACACAAGCACGGGCTGACTACACATGATGGACAGGCGCAGCAGCCAATCAGAAGAGACTTGTTAATTTGTGCGATGAAACAGCACACGGTACTTTAATGGACAAAAATAAAATATGGTCATGTGATGCAGCATTCTGAAAATGTTTCTATTCTTTTGTGGATGTGTTAAATATTTTAATGTACAGGTGGTGGACGGGGCGAGTGTCAAGCCAGAGACCGCAGATGCGGAGCAGCAGGCTGTCTCCGAGTCTCGAAGACGGGTCAATAGAAGAGGTGGACATAAGTGTCCCATTTGTGGTCAGGTCTATGCTGATGTAGCCCAGCACCTAAGGTCCACAGAAAATGTTACAAATCAAACCGAATTGGCTCTTTTATCCAAACTTGCTCACCGACAGTAAGGATCCTGTTTTCTAGGCTTAATTTGTACCTGCATTTGATGCAAATTTTTTACATTTGCTTAAATGTCAGTTTTGTTTTAAAATAATCACTGTTTAATTTCTACAGCTTTACCACCAATTTGGACTGTCCAGTCCAATTCTGTAATGCTAAACATATCAACAGACTAGACAAGCACCTGCAAAAGATCCACAGACTTGAGGTATGTGTTTGAAGTTAGTTCCTAGATGTTTGTGCATTGGGGAGGTAGCTCTAAATCCAACATTGTGATTAAAGATTCCGGTGTCCAGCTCTGCATTTATTTTTAACTTAAAAAGGGATTACATAGAAGCTATGTGTTGGTCTGAGGACTTGGTTAACTTTCTAGCAAATTATACTGTGGTGTACAGCTTTAGTGAATACAGTGCTAAAACCTCCAGATAGTAAATGGTATACTTGTTGAACCAGGGATGTTGCATATGTTTTAATCGTACACCACGGTTTTCTTCTGATTTCGTTTGAAGACTGTACTCAACGTAGCATCAGTAATACTGTATTTATTTATTCATGCTCACTTGTAGGCAAATTTTAAATTGTTTTTAAATGATAAACATTACATCTGTATTTTCAGAAACCTATGATTACACTTTACATGCAGAAGGCCAAGGATAGATATGTTACAAAGGAACTGGCACTCCTCAGAGCTTCAAACCCCACACCACCAATGGTCTCACATCTTGATGAGTTGGATGATGTAGCAGTTGAAGAGGGTTCACAAGCTTCTAGTGAGGCTCACAGTGAGCACACCACCACGAGCGCGCCTCCTCCCCCGACATCTTGTAGTGAGGCTCCCTGTGCACATTCCACTCCAAAAAGGCCTCTTCCTTCTCACTCTGCTAGCGAGTCTCCCAATGAGCCTGGCACCTCCGGTATGCATTTTCACTCGTTCAGCAAAATGGCAACACCTGACAAATTGGCTATGCCTCTGCTGGGGGAACCTTCACCTGGCTGCAGGAACTGCCAGGTTTTGTTTGCTGAACTAGAAAGGGTGAAGCAACTGCTCAAGGGTGAAATTAAAAGGAATCTTGAGCTCAATCAACCACATTCTTCAAGAAGTCGCTCAAGTGTGAGTATTTCTCTGATACAGACAAGTTTAAAAAAAAAAAAAACATAAATTTTTCATGATTAACAGATCTGCTTCACCAACCGCTTTTTGTAGCCTGTTCAATGTAAACGAAGAAAACCCTTTTCGCCCAGTAAAGCCCCTCAGTATGGTAAATATAATACCTTTAAATATAATATACTATTAATATACTAATATACTACCTAACCTGAAGGATCGTTGACATTGCATCATTTTACAGATTGTAAAACTCAGACAAATTTACTTTGGTTTATGTTCGTTTCTTTTCAGTAAGGCTGGTCGAAGAGTTCAGGGGACATTTGGAAGGGGTGAATCCAACCAGAAAAGCCAGAGAAAATGCCAAGCAGCAAGCCACTCATGTTATCCACTTTCTGGAATTCATGGCGGACCCGGCAGTTCTGAATGCCGATCTTCTTTTTCTCTCAAACCCTGACAAAGTCTGTGCGTAAGTACTAAATTGTAGCGTCTACAAGTAAGCGCTAAATTGTAAAGAATGTCCGTGTCAAACGGAGTAGGGGAGACGTGGCCTAATTTGTATTCTTGACTTTTTCTTGACAGTTTCGTTGCACACCTTCAAGAAAGACAGTTTAAACCGACAACCCAGAAATTGTATTTGCTGGATGTAGTGGCTTTCCTGAAATACATTTTGAACACATCACCATCTATCAGACTCGGGACTGAAGGCATCAGCGCGCTACTAGTGGAATTGAGGGCTCATCTCAGAGATATTGGACGGGACATAGTTGAACACCAGCCCACAATGCGTCAATCAAAGTCCGGTAAGTTTGAGATACAAGCCTCTACCTCCATTAACACCACATCAGTAATGGAGAAACGCATGTATAATGAATTGTAATCATAATTTCAGATAGACTTGCCAAATTGACATGTGTACTATGTTGACAGATCATTAGTCTATTACTGAACAATAAAACTCAAACATTCAAAATTCATTGTATCATGTAAATTATATTGCACAATTACTGCTGTTTGCCAGGATAAAACAGGCCTCGCGATTTCACTATTTCACTAAGATGTAACCAAACTAACATATTAACTCACTTTGTATTAGAAGGTAGACAGACAAAACAAATTTGTCCAGTCAGTCAATTGGAAACACGCTGCACTTCCCTCTGCGTGACTGTGAAACACGAATCAGATCTCTGCATTTCATTTTACATTCTGCTCTTTAGTAATAGAGCTTCATCATAAAGGTTAAGCGAGTATGTTCCTTTTCACTATCTGGGACTGTTTGCCATCTCTTTATTAACAAATTAACACCTAACATTTTTCCGATTTCAGAAGTAAATGATGCTTTTCGGGTATTCCGAATTCAGCCTAGGCTTCGGCAGCTTCGGAACGATCAAAGAACGCTTGCAAAGCTGCATCGATTTAACAAAAGCAGCAAAACGCCACATGACCAATCGGTTCAATAGCCAACGCCACTTGCAACTTTTTCTTTTTTTTTTAAACTGTCTTTTATGTAAACCGTGCTGAAATTGGATTTTGAGAGTGATTGGTGAAGAACGTCTTAGGCCCACGTTCACTTGTTGATGCCAGAAGACAATTGGAACAAATATCCTATGAAAGTGATTATATACCCAAGTGGGTAAAGATATAAAGGATGCAGTTTTTTACATTCTAGGGACTTGCACATACAAATTGGGTTTGCAGTTATGTGGTGTTCTGACAACTAGGATGTCTTCCAATTTCTATAGATGTCGGGGTAAATACAAAGATTAAACATATTGCAAATTCATAATGCCCAGCTCTGGGTTATGGTTTTCAGGTTTTTATACTACAGAATATATGTAGACACTGGGTTTTTATGTATGGGTTTCTATCAGGTTGTATTAATTTTAAGCAGAGATTGTTCTGTTTTGACATGTGCAGCAAAGAGGAGGAAAATGAGCAAGGAGTGCAAAAAAGCAAATGTGCCACGAAAAACTTACCTGCTGCGCAAAAAGGAAACGCCGGTAAGTTGATCATTTTCGGTCCTCCTTTAATTTGTTTAAAAACAAATGATCTCTTCCAAAGTGCATGGGACAGATGATTAGTGGGTGACTGTTCAATATAAATGCTGTCTTTAAAAGAAATGAGTTTCAATGCTTCCACACTCTAGAATCTCTCAATCCAAAATTGGATAATTCTGTCTGAACAGGTAGTGAGCTCTTCTGAAGACGATGGAACAGATGACTGGAAACCTGCAAAAACTTCTTCAGAGGGCGATTCGGAAGTGGAGGAGGAGCCAGTGAAGGGCAGAAAAGTGGTTAAGCAAAAGAGAGCTCTTGGCCCCGTTCGGCGAAGACGGGTGAGTTCTGAGTTTTAGTACTTTAACTCATAAAACCAATAAATCTGTTTTAAAATGCAAAACTTGGTGATTTACTCTGGATTTTCATATTTCGCTAATGGCAATGTCCAATGTTAAAAGCACAATGCAAAAATCCTTTAATTGAACTGAGAACTTTTCATCCAAAATGAACAAAATGCATTTCAATCTTTGTAGAAACATTTTATGACCTCAATAGAAGATGATAGAAAATCGATAGAAAAGTCCCGAGAGTATTCGGAAAATGATTCAGATGAGGAGGAGAAGCAAGAGAGACGAATGGTTCCAAAGGAGTCTGAAAACAAAATGGTTGCCAGCCCTGTCCAGCCAAGAGAGGTGAAGGTTTCAATTGAAGTGAGTCATTTTTAACGTGTTAGTACAGAGCCTGTAAATTGGGAGGTACAGTCCATATTTATCAGTCTGATTGAACCCTAGATATCTCACAACTGGATGATCTATTTTGTCAGGATAAGAGAACTTTGTCTCCATGTCTCCAGCTGAAAACAGCCATTGTTCGAGTGAATCCGGTCACTCTCAAAACATCTGAGGTATGTATGAGTGACCAAGATATGTATAAAAATAAGTAAAACTCATTTGTATATTCTGTTACAGTAAAGGCACTTATGTTTAGAATTTGGATATATTCCATTGCATGTTGGTGATGAAAGGTGTTTGTGTGCCTGTCACAAAATTCAGAAAACTTGTATCTGTAGAATGCTAAAACAATTCTTTCCTCTTTCCCCACAGAATCAATATATTAGCAACATACATTGAGCTCTTGATAATACATTTTTTTCAGATGCAGCAGGTCTGCGTAAGCCGAGGAACTGCAAGTATCCTTGAAAAGCTTCCATCAACAGTTGTTTGTGATGGAACCAGTAAGGTGAAGAGGAAGATATTAAATCAGTCAAGTCCCTTTAAAGTCTCCTCATCAACAGGTAATTGCAAACTGAGTTATGAAGTACAGTAATAAAATTTTTGATAGTAAAGTTGAATTTCATTCTCTGTTATATGGTTTAAGGCCACAGCAAAAGACATCGGGTTCGCTCTACATCTGTGCAGACGACCATCTCAGGTAAATATATAACACAATGTCAATTGTAAATACTTTTAAAACTTGTTGTCTGTAACCAATGCTTATCTTCTCAAAATAAAGGATCCATGCGTAAAGCAGGACTAGGAGCAGAAGCAGTCATAAAGGAGGAGGTTTTGGAGAAAAAGGGGAATGAGGGTGAAAAAGGACAAGGAGGAGAAGCAGACGTGGAGGAGGAGGAGTTTTTGGAGAAGAGTAACTTTAAGCTTTATTTGAGTGAAAGTGAATAAGAACAAAGTAGAGGATTAAAGATACAAGAGGAGGCTTTGGAGAAGGAGAGAACTGTATGATGGGAAAAAAAAAACTTTAAAAGTTTGGATTGAAATTGTATGGGGGGAAAAATTCTAAATGGTCATTATGTAGGCATCAAAAGTTTTATTTCAGCTGTTTTATTTTGGTGTGTTTTATAAATCCTAAGGTTTGTTGTTGAATACAAGTTCATATTGAAAATAGTTTGTTTTGTGGCAAGGAGTAATCGCAAAATATTGACAGGCTGTTTCTACTGTTCTTACTGATGTGAATAATAAAAAGTCTTAAAAACATTTTTGAGTGTGTATGGATGTAAAATTAGCTATAGACAGAGACATCTAAAAAGAGCATAATGGATAAGTGATAAAACACTATTAAAGACAAGACATTCTAAGGAACACTATTGGGGCTGTAATTACAATTTATGCATTTTTGTAATTACAAAAATTCTGTTTAACATTTGCCCATTTCTGACCACTTCAAACTGACCTGAGAAGGCTGACAACTAACACATGATCACCTGAAGCAAAGCATCAGTGGTATAAACCTTTAATTAATGAAAAACATTTTAATCTATTGCAAGGGGTTTTAAGGAGATGTATCCAGATAAGGCACTAAAATGTGATCTAACACAAAATCTAGTAAAGTTTTTGAGATCTGAGGAAAATACTACCTATGTTGTGCATGTGCCTGGTTCCGAAATATGGAAGAATAATAGTGCCAAAATTCCTCAAAGCAAAATAGCAGGTTGAATTACATGAACTGAAAAAAAAACTTGTTGCAATAAAAATGTTTGAATTTTTTTGCATTGCAATTTGATCTGAATTGAAAAAATCCTTAGAGCATTTACAATGTTTGAAATTTTTGCCACTACAATTTGTGGTTGCATATTTCAAATGAAAATGTAATTCAAGCATTTAAAATTCAAAGCAAAAATATTCAAGTTACTAAATTGTAGATAAAAAAAATATATATATATATTTTTTAATCTTCATTATTTTCCAGTCTTACAAATTCAGGTCGCTAAAATTCAGGTCTTCTCATCTGGGATATCACAGAAAGAGCAGTGGAGTTCTGATTGCTGCTGTCCACGCCACAGTGTACTTTAAAGTGTGCTTCCTGCTCTCTGTGCAGTCTACTTCTCCACTTCTCTATGTAACCACTGATGAACTACTGAACTTCAAGTCTTTGAAGTGTTTCAAAGGGTTCACTGAACTACCTGAGGGAAGTGGAGCAAACAAACTGTGTGCTGGGTGGGATCTAGCATAATGTTTTCTGCTCTGCTTCTGCATCTGCTGGTGTAAATATCCTCCAGGGAAAGAAAGCTGCTGCCGGTTATGTTTTGAGCAGATTTTTGAGCAGTCAATGCCTTCTTGTCAGCCGCAGATCAGTTATCATACCATAATTGCAGTATAATTGAGGTAATTGAGGATGCTCTCCACAACACACCGATAAAACAATAAAACTTCACTACACTCTGCCTGTATGCTGACTTATTGTTGTTGGAGATCAGTCCAACAATGACTGACATCCGCAAATTTTACAGTATGATTTCCTGGATAATTTGCTGAGCAATCACATGTAAGCACAGTGTACAGGAGGAGGCTTAGTACACACCCTTGTGGGGAGCCAATGTTTAGGATGATGGTGGAGGATGAAACACCATGGATCCTAACAGACTGTGGCCTGTTTGTCAAGAAGTCCCAGTTACAGTTTATTGACTAGTATCTGCGAAATAATGGTGTTAAATGCAGAACTAAAGTCCAGAAAAAGCAGCCTAGCATATGAATCCCTATCTTCCAAGTGAGTCAGATCAGAGTGGATGACAGCTGACACTGCATCAGACACTGACCGATTCCTCCTGTAGGCATATTGGTGTGGGTCTACAGTGAGACTGCCAAAACCAGCCATTCCAGGCACTTCATGAGGGGCATTCATGGCTCTTGCAGCTGCGTTTTTAGGCACTGGGATAATAGTGGACTATTTGAAACATGAAGGCACCTTAGCTTGGGACAGAGAGATGTTAAAAATATCTGTCAGCACCTCAGTAAGTTCTTGAGCACACTCTCTTAGAACCCATCCTGGGATGTTGTCTGCGCCTGCTGCTTTCCGAGGATTGATCATCTGCAGTGTTCTCCTCACATCCACCATAGACACCCTAAGGGGCAGCTCATCTGGGCCCGTATTCACAAAGCTTCTTAGAATTCTCTCAGAGAGCTCCTATCTTAGCCTAAAAAGTCCTAACTGGGAGTCTTAGAATAAAAGTGATTTAGAAAACTTCTTAGAACAACTCTGATTAAGGAAAGTACAAAAACTTTGATCTTAGTGAGGAGGTGTGGTTGACCCCGTTGCTAGGGATGATGCAATCATGACTACAGGCTACTTTATGCAAAGTTTCTGTTATAGGCTAAATATCTTATAAGATAATTAAACAGTCAAATGTTGAAAATGTGTTTTCTTTTGAAACAACCAATTTCCACACAATAGTTAGTTTATTTAAGTTCTTACATTTATTTACTAATATCTGCCAGCTTTGCCTGGGTAAAGTCCCCTGCTACCAGGATAAAAGCTTCCAGGTGATTAGTCTGGAGTTCACAGACGTGGTCATATAACTCTGAATGCTATGGTAGCGTTCACACTCGATGGGGCGATATAAACAGTGACCATGTACACAACGGTGAACTCTCTGAGCAAATAGAACGGACGGGAATTAAGTGATAGCTATTCCACAGACTCTGAGCAATGGCTGCTTACTGGACTACAATTTGTGCACCAGCATTTGTTCTCCACGGGTTTTACCCGATATTAGGCCCATTTTATTGGTCTAATAATCGGACGTTGGCGAGGAAAAATGTCGGAGGAGCAGGTCTGTTTTTAGCCTAGTTAGCAAGCCAGCCCGTTTACCTCTCTTCTGTTTACGAGCACAGTAGGAAGTGGTGTGCTCATAAACAGAAGAGAGGTAAAACTCTTCTGAGCCAGTGTGCCTTCCTTCTCCAGCCCGATGTTCGAAAATCTTTAATCTCCCCAACACTGCTTTTAATTCCGATTTTAACCAAGTGCTGTGGTTAGCAAGTTGAGATAATTCAACCAAAGTATACCTTACTACAATTTGTTCCGAGGCTTGTAAACATGCTTTCTACTGCTCCACTGCTGTGTGACGCCACTTCACTCCCAAAGAGCACAGCCAATATTACTCTCTTGGTCTCCTAGGTGATGTGACCTTTACTGGTGATATGATCTTTACAGGGGATGTGACCATTACAGCTGGTGTTACCTTTACAGGTAATGTTATCTTTACAAGTGATGTTAATTTACAGGAGATGTTATCTTTACATATTATGTGACCTTAATAGGTCATGTGATCTTTACAGGTGTTGTGAGCTTTACAGGTGATATCTATACAGGGGATGTGACTTTTAGCAAGGGGACCTTTACAGGGGTTGTTACCTTGGTGAAGTGGAATTGCAGTGGATCATCAGTGGAGAGAGAGATCATGAGGCCGCGTAACAAGTACTCATGCAATGGGTTTCTATGGTAACTGAGAAACAAGCTATTGTTGCTGAGGGGTGACATAGCAATGCCCACCTGAGCCAGGTAATACAGGTACTGCAGCACAGGGGCCTGAGTGCGCACACACACACACACACACACACACACACACAGTGTAACTACAGAATGATATGATACAGTCATGTTAAAATGTTAGTACCCCCTGTTTTCATTCTTGTGTTTTTGTGTAAAAGCATAATAATCATCTGAACGCAGCGAGTCTCAATAATCTGCAGATACTGTAACAATCAGATTATTATAAACTGAGATATGTTTGGTGTTGCATTAAAACTCAATGAGCAAAAAAGACGAACACTAATGACAAAGATCCCTCGATTAATGTAACTCAGTTTATAATATTAATCTGATCATTAATTACTGGTGCCCCGTGTGAGAATCTTGTTTTGTGTGTTGTTTTTGGTGTTGTAAAATGGAATGAGCAAGATACACAGGATGTCTATATGGCTGACCCAGATAATCGTAGGTGTATACGTGTTATAGACGCAGTAGACTTTGCTATAGGCTCTTCTGTAACCAAAGACAATCCTGCAGCAGAAATAACTTCTTTAATAATTTCACTGTACATATCTGATAAACATTCTGATGATGATGATAGTGATGATTGTGTGTATTGTTGGGCTGTGGTACAAACATTGCAGACAGAGGTGAAACAATGTGAAGCGGATTTATTGGATCTTGCAGAAAAAGTTAACACGCTATCTAGCACGATTTTAAAAAATCTACTAATAGTACTTTAAACAGGGAAAACAGTTTTTGTCAGACCCTGGTCGCTAGCTTAGCATGGTTGGTGGACGTGCTCAACTTTTTGTAGCAATGTAAAAACTACCTGTAGATCAGGCCATTCCCCAGCAGAATGCTCAGCACAGTCCTGCAGGAACTCGTGCTAAGCTGATGGAAGGTGGAAAAGTCCAAGGTCAAAGATTGGGAGTCTTTGAACTCAAAAAGGCATTTATGTCATCTTTTCTTCACTGAAGTGGAGAATAAATTAAGGGCACTGGTGCAACAGCCTGGACAACACTTAAGAGACTTTGCCTATGACTGTAGGGCCCTCTGCCTGAAATGGATGCCTGATATCTTAGAGGAGGAGCTGGTGAGCCGAATACTTAACAACATTAACCCCAGAGTGCCTGGCTTTCTCTGAGACATGGTGAGCACTGTCAAACACCTGGTAAAGGTGGGATCGAGAGTAGATTGTGGACTATTACACTAAAAGGATGGAGATGTTCCCTGTGCAGGACGTGAAAACGCAGAAGACTGTAAAGGTCCTGCAAGAAGAGATATCTTCACCAGATGGGTGATTAAATATTTAATCTGCGAGCGGGGGCCACAATTAACAGTGAAGTTACTACCAGGTCTCTGTAAAACCAGGGCAACACTAAAAAAAACTCAGCACAAGATAGGCACCAACCGGACTTTAAAAACAAGAATAGCATCCTACGTCTGACATCATCATCAGTAATGGGACCAGTGGCTACCAGAGTTCCGCTATGCCCTTAGCTCCGCCCATCGAGAAACCACAGGAAAAACTCCAGCAAAGCTAATGCTTGGCAGACCACTCAGGAGACCACTGGGATGGCTAATTAACCAACCACCCACTCCTGATCAAGCAGCCTATACATTACTCGACAGCCAAAGAACCATCGCAGAGGATGTGAAACTTTACCCAGAAACTCAGAAAGAAAAAGAAAAAAGCCAGATCCTGCAATTCCAGACGGAATGATGCACACAGTCTGCCGGGCGAACTGGTTTGGCAAAAGACTCCTCCGCGCATCAAAATTCCCTGCTAAGCTAGCACCCAAGTGGGAGGGACAAGCAGGAATAATAGACAAAACGGGGCCAATAAAGTAATAGAGTCATGAGATCCTATTTAAAGGGCACACAGGAAGAAGCTCGAGGAGGAGAGAGTATGGAGATTCAGCACACTATTAATGTTGCCATTTTTTACAGAGCTTATAAAAAAAAAAAGACTTGGGGAAAATGTACCTTGCGGATTTTCCCATTGACTGGATTATTACCAACTGGACTGCTGAAAAATGTTTCCCTATTATTTATTTAATACAAATTAAGAAAAAAATGGGTGTCTGTGTGTGGGCAACACTAAGTGCCCCTTACTGAAACCATAGAATTTAAGATATAAGTTATAGCCAGGTACTGCTCGTCATCAGCCCTTGATTAATTGATCATCAGCAGGTGTACAGACCTCTATAAAACAGACGGTTTGGCAGTTTGCTGGTCTGGGGCATTCAGGTGTGTGTTAACACAATGCCAGGAAGGAAAGACATAAGCAATGGTCAAACAGCAGAAACACCTCATACCCACTGTTAAAAATGGTGGTGGAGGGCTTGTTTTTGCAGCCACAGGACCTGGGCACTGAGTCGACCATGAACTCGTCTGTATACCAGAGTATTCCAGAGGTAAAAGTGAGGCCGTCTGTCCAACTGATAAAGCTTGGTCGAAATTGGGTCATTCAACAGGACAATGATTAGAAGATCACCAGTAAATCTACATCATAATGGCTGAAAAATAATAGAAGGTTTTGGAATGACGAGTGAAAGTACAGACCTCAACCCGACTGAAATGCTGTGGTGGGAATTTAAGAGCACTGTGCATAAGCGAACGCCCAAAAACCTCAATAAACTGAACTGTTGTAAAGAAGAGAGGGACAAAACCATGTGAGAGCCTGATAAAGTAAAAAAGGACTGCTGCTAGGGCCAGGGTTAGGGTTAACCTGAGGTGGATCCACATGCTATTGAATCAGTGGGTTACATAGTATTGCTTGCATGTTTTTTATTTATGGATAAATTTTTGTTAAATAAATAATGTCATGCTGAAATCAGTTATACAGATGTTACTCAACCAAAATTGGACTTGTACTGTTGCAGCATCCGGCGGCGGCATTAGGGTATTGCTAAATGACCATAAAATTCAAACATATACCAGTGTCAGTCCGCAGCGCTGGTGTTTTTGCATTCTTATGATAAGAATGAAATGCAATATGCTGTTATGATCATCATAATTCTCTTCAATAAATAATGAAAAAATCTTAAAATGTACATTTCTACATTCCAGTAGCACATAGTGCATTGCAGGCAGTTTATTCAAAGCGCATTCACACTGATTTGAACCTGAATATATAAACAGATTAATTTCCATCAAACCAGTCTTTTTTCCAAAAAGTTTATTGCCAAATAAATGTTTGTTATTAAATTAATGTTAAAAATAAAAAAAACAGACATATGTCACATTCTCCCCTCCTCATGCGCCGGAACCCCGTCCCCCGCGCTTAGCGCTCCATTCACATGCAAGGTTTAAATCAACAACTGGAACGGCAGCAGATCTCAGTGTCCTGATGTCTTGAGAATGAATCTTCCTGATCTTGGTCATTTTGAATGCTTTTACTGTACTTGTGGATGGACTGTATTTATCTACGCTATGTATGTCATGGTGACGTGGACAGTGAGTATGGGTTGTAGAAAATCTAGATTCTTGAGAATCATGCATCTGCATTTGATCAGGTGTGTCTCCCCAGCGCGCTCAACAGCTCGGTTCTGTGTGTGCAGTGTCTCCCCTTTGTGTTTTTTTATTTATAGTAGATTTATTAACTAAAATAAATTTAACTAAATGACCATAGAATTCAAACAAACTGATGTCAGTCAGTAGCACTGGTGTTTTTGCATTCTTATGATAAGAATGAATTGCAGTATGCTGTTATGATCATCATAATCTGCATGCGAAACGTGTTTTCCACGCATGCACGCAACATCCTTCTGCTGTGCGCTCGACTGTGCCTGCTGTCACTTTTGTCCAGTGTTACAAAACTCAGCTGGCATTATCAACCGCATAACGAAATTCAATTTAATTTTAATTGTATAGTGCTTTTAAAGTGGCCATTGTCTCAAAGCAGCTGTACACAATCAAAAGAAAGTCATAGGAAATGTAAATTTATATATATTAAAGGAAGTTACATAAATGAAGCATTTTTTACATTTATAATATCATTATAAATTTTATTGAATTAAGTATTAGTATAAACCAGTTTTAAAAATCTGCAAAAGGTGAGTATGTGGAAAACACGTTGAGCGGACAGGGGAGACATGGCACGCGCTGAGCTTCAGTTCATTGTGATGCAGACAAAAGGTCTAGGAAGGAAACGGAGACATTAGTTTTCGTTATTTTACAAAATCTGAATATATTCAATAAATTTATGAAGTACACTCAAAGTATCAAATCCAGGTATGAAGTCTGATTTAATTGCTACCATACATTTTTTAAATTTTTATTAATTTTATGTTTTGCTGGCGAAGAAAGTTTTAGGCAGAGACGTCTGCTCAGTCTTGTTAATTCCCCCATAAGTGAAACCGGTTTGATAACTTCACAACTATCATGAATGAAAGGTGAGAAGAGGGATTAAAGTAACTGGGGGTCTGCGGGTGATCACCTCGGAGCACGTCGTCACATTGTATTCAGCGAGTAGCCTATATATTTATTGCATTTCTGGGGGAGAATGTCTGTAGTTTTACCAATAAATCTGCTCATATCTGTGTGCACGTTTATCAGCCATTTGATCAAAGCATTCACTTTCACTTTGCAAAAGGCCATGTTTATTGTTTAGTGTACATTTAAAGCACATACACACTTTTGTATTTTTTGTTGTACTTCTCTTTTTGCACACATACACGGGCATCTTAAAATTTGAACAAAAAATAATAGTGAGCTGGGAATCACATTGTTTTTCATATAACTTAAACAGCTGAATGAAGTTAAATTTACACAATAAACTAATTTGCATTTGCTTTAGACTTGTGCACCCATGTGTAAATAGCTTTTTCAATGTCTATACTACCATATCATATACAATGAAACCTTGGATTACGAACATAATTCGTTCCGGAAGCAGGTGTCAAAACAAGAAGTGCATGTGTGATGCATGATACTCGGGACTCATAAACCAAAATTTGTTAATTTTCCAAGTTAAAATTTATTAAAATCTTTACTTGTCTTACGGAACACTTGCAAACCACGTTACTCGCAATCCGAGGTTCCACTGTGTTTGTGTTTAATATTGTTTTATTACAGTTTAAAATTTACTTGAAAGTATCTGATAAATTACAATCACTCTAAACACAACCCATGATTTTAATGCGATTTAAAAATAAATAAATAAAACTAGTTATTGTATTCTGTTTCAAGACATCCTTAATTTACCTCAGTTTACTGGAGGATAATTGATCATCAATGTTAATATGGATAATCATCTGAAACATGCAACTTTACATACCCACTTGCTCTAACGTTAACCTAGAACAATGCTTATGTTTAAGTGTTTATGCTGAATAGTAGTGCACGCTCACGTTACATGTGTGACGACAAAACATTATGATTTTGTGAACTTGAGTGTGTGAAAAAATTAACCACTGTGTACACCTGCCTCACAGACGTGAAAAATATTTACTTATAGAACGTGAAATGTCTGCTTTTACATAAACTAATGAAAAACTAATTTCAGATGATGTAATTTGCATGAAACGTGAAAATATTGTAAGCCGATCCTCTGCAACGGATGATTCATTATTTTTTCATTATTTTTGCAAAAATGTCCCTTTGCGCCACCTGGTGGTCATTTAAGGGATGACTTTAAATCTCCCACTGTCGTGCTGCTGCGGCAGTAAATGCGGCGGTAAAGCACATTCTGGTCTCCTACCTACTGTATGTTGTTTGCCTGAGATTTAATTTGCCAAATGCTGAAACACGCTATATTCAGATGATTTTACAAAAAAAGACAGAATTAAAAGAGGGGGTACTAACTTTTGAACATGATTGTAACTTCAGTGCTACTACTTACAATATTTAAGAATTTAAATATTATATTATACTGTGGTTCTGCATACATTACTAATATAGTGCATCACTATGCATACATGTGTGTACCTTCCTGACCATCAGGCTGTGTGAGATGTTGGCTGACACCAAGTGGTGAATAGGCCCCGCCTCTCCACAGTGAGGTCGCAGAACAAAAGTGTTTAAGCCCCGCCTCCTGAACATTAAAACATACATACACAAGCAGAGTTTATAAACACTGGGGCTCCAGGAAGAACTATTTAATGCTGTATGTACTTCTGAGGCAATAAGCCTGTGTCTGAGCCTCATGTGTGCGTGTGTGCGCGTGTGTGTGTACAGTACCTGCGCAGGTGGTTCAGTACGGTCATGTTAGCGTAGGTGTAGTAGAGGTAATAAGAGTATGAGGGATTCTCCTCCTCAGTCCAGGTGTCAGGGCGAGGACTGTCCATACTGAACACATGGGGCTCTGGTTTCGACTCATCAACAACACTGTCAAAGCCCACCACCTGCACACACACAAACACACACACATATACAGTGGAACCTTGGATTGCGAGTAACGTGGTTTACGAGTGTTCCGCAAACCGAGCAAAGATTTTTTTATACATTTTTAATCGGAAACCAAGTAAGTATTAGTTTACGAGCACCGAGTATCATGTATCACGCATGCGACTCTTATTCCGCAAACCGAGCGTCACTCTCTCACCTTTTCACCCCCCCCCCCCCACTCCACACACACACAAACACACAGAAACTCTGCTCTTCTCTTACTTGTATAATCAACATCTCTTTCTTTTAGTCTCTTATGCGTGTGCGCACGTAATTTGACACCGACACACACACACACACACACACACACACACGCGCACGCTCTCTCGCCTTTTCACCCCCACCCCGGCTTCACAAACACACACTCTGCTCTGTCGCGATTCTTTTCAAAGGTAAGGTGCTGGTTCATTTGTTTAGTTTTTTTTACTTTACCGCAGTGATTCCCATGTTCACGCCAGGTCAGAGAGAATTTCTTTTTTCCTGTTAAAACTGTGTTTCCATTGTGTGTGTGTTTGTTGTGAAGCTTAAAAAGTGATTCCGTTAGTATGCGCTCATACCAGTCTCAGAGATTTCTTTTTTTTTTCAGTTAAAACGGTGTTTCCGTTGTGTGTGTGTGTGTGTGTGTTTGTTGTGAAACTTAAAAAGCAAGGTGGGGAGAGGGAGGAGGAGTGATACTGTGTAAAACGAGGCAGGGGAAGGGGCTAATTCCACACACACGGAGGCTGCGTGCACCAACGGAAACACTTATCTGTCGAGATTTATTTGTACTTTTTTTTTTAAGGTAAAGTGCAGATTAATTTGTTTTATTTTAATTTTATAGATTGTATTAATTATTTTTATGTATGTATTTTTTGGGGCTGTGGAATGAATAATTTGAGTTTTCATTATTTCTTATGGAAAAATGATGATTTGGTTTACGAGTGTTTTGGAACACAAGCTCAACGAATTATGCCCGTAATCCAAGGTTCCACTGTATACACACACACACACACACACACACAAATTAATGTATATATAAATATATATACACACACACACACACAGTACATACACATTTATACACACATGTACAGTACATACACATATTACAAACAATTCTTTTGATTGTGTAAAGCTGCTTTGCGACAATGTCAATTGTTAAAAGCGCTATACAAATAAAATTAAATTGAAAAATTTAATACACACACACACACACACACACATACATACACATATATATATATATATATAACCTTATATTTCTCCATTTATGCATTTACTACCCTCAGTCCCTTTTCATGCCTTTATTTCAAAATAAAAGTTCCGTTTAACAGGAAGTAACAAAATAAAAGCAATACATTAAATTACCTAAAAGCAAATCTCAAAGATTAGCTACACAGTTTGAGGTCATTTACACTCCCACCAAATTATAAGTGCTTTTCCTTAAGTCAAACAAAAACACAATTTCTAAACTGAAAGTGACCTTTACTCTTAAGATCTACTGAATACTATGAGGCCATGCATATAACAAACGTGTCGATAAATAACTATTTATACTGTAAAGGATATGACTATAAAGAAGAGAGTCTTTAAACAATCTCTAACAGCAAAATCAGCTTCTGAACTGGACGTTCAACAACAGAAAGCTAGCCAGAGCACTGCTCTTTCTGTCTTATCTTCCTGTCTCCAAGACGTATCTTTACCTTTCTCACAAGTCCATCTTTAGAAGTTACAGACTCTACAACTCTAGCCAACCTCCACTCACTTCTTGTCAGGTCATCTGCCTTCTCCATGACTATGTCACCAACTTTTAGGTTTCTCCTTGGAGTATGCCAGCATTGTCTAGTGGCAATATTGGAGAGGTATTCTCTTTTCCATCGACTCCAGAATTGATCTGTAAGATACTGAACATGAAGGCAACTCTTGCGAGCATAAATGTCCTCCTTGATGAACTTGCCAGGGGGTGGTAAAGCCACCACTAGTTTCATGGTGAACAGGTGGTTAGGTGTTAGTGGTTCAGGACTACCTGGATCATTTAGGCTTTCCATGACTATTTACAATAGCCATTGCCTCATAAAGGAATGTCCGTAGTGAGGCATCATCTAGCCTGTCTGACGAGTGAGAGAGTGGAAGAACATTCCTCACCATCCTGATCTGCCTTTCCCATATGCCTCCCACATGACTTGAATGGGGAGCGTTCATGTTAAAGCAACATTGCTTCTCAGCCAAAAATGTAGTCAAACGACTAGTCTCCACTTGCTTTAGAGCTTCCCTCAGTTCATTTTTAGCTCCAATAAAATTACTTCCCTGATCACACCTTCTCACGTACTGCCCCTCTTATTGCTATAAAACATTGAAGGCCATTGATAAAGGTATCTGTCGACATGTCGTCCAACATTTCAATATGGATAGCTCAACAGCAAAAACGCGTGAACAGGGGACCATATCGCTTATGCACCTTGCATCCTGTTTTAGTAAAAAATGGCCCAAAGCTCGCAGCCGGAGGTCTAGAGAGAGCTGATAGGCGGAGCTCTCTCAGCGGGGAGGGATGAGAGGTACATAGTGCTCCCACATTAATCACAGCTCTACAGCCAGTCAGGGGCGTCTGTGAGCTTGCGCAACGGAGGGAGCGGATAGCGCTGTCCTCCGAGTGCGTTACGACGCTCCCAACGGTGCGCGAGCGAGCAGTTCTAAAAGATGCGGTCGGCTGGCGTCACATGGTTCGGAGGAAACACGTGATAGTCTTCGGCCCTCCCGGCTGAGTGGTAGTAGTAGCCTTAATGTGGGAGCCCCCTAGTGACGGGGAGGAATTGGACAAAAAAAATAATATTTTTTTAAATGGCCCAAAGAAGTCCATTCCACAATAGGTAAATGGTGGTGATTGATCTACCCGCTCCGATGGCAGATCTGCCATCTGTTGTTCTTCCGTGATTCTCCTAAGTTTCCGGCATTTGACACACTGATGTATGTGTGCTGCAACAGCTCTATTGATTCCTGGAATACAGTACCCATTTGATCTGATCTCATTAATGGTGAGACCCTTTCCTTGATGTTTGACCTGTTCATGATAATGAGAAATTATTATCTTGGTGATGTGATTATCCTTTGGGATGATCATTTGATGTTTCAGTGAATCAGGGAGAAATGCATTTTTCAGTCTTCCTCCCACCTTGAGGATTCCATCGTTATTAAGAAAGGCATCCATATGATACAGTTTACTCTTAGATGGAAGTTGAGCTCCCTTACTGAGCAACTTAATCTCCCCTGCATATACTTATCTCTGTAAGTCTCTTACAATGATGCACCTTGCATCCTCTTGCTCCTGTACAGTGCTGTGACCTGTTGACTTGTCATTCCTGACATGATGAAGAAGACGTGCAACAGCTTGGGTGACTTTATACCATGAGGAAAATCTTGACAAACGGTCTGAGAGACTTATTTGTTCTGTGGTTTGTACATTTAGTGACTGACCCTTTTGACCTCAGGGTCGCCAATTGGAATCTCAG
Source organism: Clarias fuscus (assembly GCA_030347435.1). Taxonomy (NCBI): domain Eukaryota; kingdom Metazoa; phylum Chordata; class Actinopteri; order Siluriformes; family Clariidae; genus Clarias; species Clarias fuscus. The sequence goes on from CM059212.1 coordinate 33,310,407, forward strand.
TGATGTCTGCAGCTGGAGGCATCTCCTTCTCCCACAAGAACTGTGGCCCTGTAAACCAGTCTGATGTGAGAAGCTCACTTACACTTGAACCTCATATCGCCACTGTTGAGGAGTTGTAGTGAGATGTACAGTATCTTTTGTATCTGGTTTGATACAAAGGTGTGAAAACGACGTGCCTCGTTGCTGATGTACCCTAAAACCATTTTGGAGTCAGTCCAGAAGTATTCATCAATGTTTGTGAAACCAAGTTCCTCCCTTAAAATATTACTTACTACAACTGAAACAGCAGCAGCTGTCAACTCTAACCTAGGGATGGTCATGACCTTTATAGGAGCCACTCTGGACTTTCCTGTGACAAGGACACAATGAACACGTCCATCTTCATTCACCTGTCTCAAATATGAACACTTACCATAACCGTGTGTGCTTGCATCAGAGAAGTGATGTATCTCTCACCTTAAGACATGTCTGAAGTCAGCAGGCACATAGCAACGAGGTATGTTAATTTTCTCCAAATTTGCAAGGTCACTCTTCCAGTGTTCCCATACTGGTTGTAGTTCACGGATGAGAGGTTCATCCCGACTTGTTCCATTTCTGCACATTTCCTGTAGCACCCTTTTTCCAGTCAAAAGAAAAGGAGAAACGAACCCCAATGGGTCATAAATAGAGGCAACTGTAGGTAGTATGGTGCGCCGTGTTGCTGGCTGATCTTTTAGGCAAATGCGAAATCTGAGAGTATCAGATTCAATGTGCCAAAGGACTCCTAAGGCTCTTTCCATTCTTGAGTCACTAAAAGCAAGGTCAAGAGTCATTGCTTCAGCAGCATGCTCGGAGGGGGGAATACTTTCCAGAACTGATTTGTTGTTACACACGAACTTGTGCAGTCTCAGACCACCAATAGCACAACGGCTCCGAGCTTCATTTGCATAAGGTTCATTTTCCCTTCCCAGAATTACTTGCCGTGGTGCCAGTGCCCTTGAGCAGTTGTAGCCTATTAACAGACCAACTTCACACTGCAGCGGTGATGGAATTTCCTCTGCTATTTTTCTAAGATGATTCCAGTGCCTTGCAGTTTCACATGTAGGAATGTGTGTTCGATTTACTGGTATGCAGTCTTCGGTATAGGCGGGAGGGAGATCAAAGAGGATTGTGGAGTTATAGTCTCGTACTCAGACCTGAAATCTCTGTCTCTGTTACAGTCTGTGCGTGGACAACACTGGATTTATGCTTTCTTTCTTTAGAATAGTGTTTCTCTGTGAGGGTCTCTGATGAGTGGAGAGCATGAAAGGAGGTTATGGGATTGCAGGCAATTTCTGCCTCATTCAGCATGAAAGTGACAAAATCCCGGATGTCTTTATAGGCTTCATCATCATTTCTATAAAAGATGCCATCAAGTGTCTTTCTAGCTGGACCACCCACATACCTTTTCAAGTAATGCAGTTTGACTGCTGAAGAGATGTTTTTCCTGTCTATGAGTGACATAAATGAGGCCTTCCATTCAACAAACTGGATAGGATCACCAGTGAATACAGATGGCTCTGGCATTGGAAGCCTATTCAGGGCTATGCTGTCTTGGACTGCTTGAGCAAGATAGGACGCATCCGTTTGTAAAGGTGATGTTGCCACTGGACCACTGATGAACTGCTGGATGGGTGTTTGAGGCACAGGTTCCTGTGAAGATGTCTGCCGCTGCCCCCTAGTGTTGGATTCAACGCATTCAATGCCAGCCTCTTGCATCATTTCTTGATTGTAAATATTCAGTTTAGCTTGTGCAGCTTTTATATCATTTTCAACTTTCAGCCTTTCCAGCTCATATTTTTGAGCCGCTAGGTCTCTTTTCTGTTCTTCTAACTGTTGAATCTTTTCACATTGCCTTTCCTCCTCCAATAACATCTCATACTCCACTTTCTCGCTTTGCTATTTTGGCTGCTACAATGGAGCTTGCAGAAAGTCGACTGGATTGTGATACTGTGGATCCATAGATGGAGCGAGCATAGTCCCTGTTAAGCAGCTCACAAAGATGTTGTTTCACTGTATCACTATCAAAATCTCCATCTATGCCTGCTATCCTTTCATAAGCAATTTTAACAATGTCCTTGGTCACTGCCTCGCAGGCATCAATACGACATCCTGTTTCACTACAGGGAGTAATATAGTCTCTAATTTCCATATAAAGGTTAATAACATCATTACTTGCTTTCTCTAGCGTGTCTAAAAGAGCTGCAATCTGATTCTCAGGAATGTCTACCTTTAGCTGATCTCTGGCCTTACGTGCCTGGATCTTCCATTGTTCATATAGGTGCATGAGCCTTTTCTCCTTTTTGTGAGACTCCTCTCTCTGATATGTAAGCATCTTCTCTGTGGGATTCCGTAAACGACATGAGCGGCGGAGTTCCTCCTCTCCGTTGACCTGATAGGCATCCATTGTCTGTTCTGAGTCTGGTAAGTTTGCTGCTGCTTCCATTTCATGAGTGAGCGTCACGACGTTAGACCATCTGCAGTCACTGTGAGCATCAAACTTGGGTGTACTGGGACTGATGAGGACAAGCTCTTACTGTAGCATCCCCATCGAATAAAAAACAGCCTTTACTGATGGTCGGAAAGTATTCTCGTGCACTAACTACACAGTTTGAGGTCATTTACATTATATACATAAACACATACGGTATATACACACATACTGTATTTTTGTGGGCTTTGCACTTGCAAAGCTGTTTCTTTGATTGTGTTTTAAAGTCAGAAGCTCATGCCAAGGAGACAGGACATTTCCAGCAATTTCTATTTGTATTCCCCTTGTATTGCTGCCTACCCGCCTGAAGTCATCCTGAGGTCAAGATGTGAACCCTGGGCTTGGGAAGTTTACAGGCTATTGCTTCTCGGCCTTTTGGCTAAGATCAAGTGTAGTATCTGTTCTCATCAGTTTAATATCTGATACATCCTCCATATGAGGACCTTATATTAAATGGATTTTTAGACCAGGGAGCAGGAACAGGGGCTTGTTCCATCTGCTCCACGCATTGACCTGGTATTGCAGTACCTCCAGGAATGGTGCACACTCTCAAATTGTCAAAGAAAGAATTGTGTATGCTTTGTGCTTGAAAGGATTTCAAGTTTCATTGATTTGAGATTGTCCTGTTAAGCTATCAAATTTTTAATCTGTCAACCAAATATCAATTCAGATTTACAAAACTAAAATGATTTTTCAGTGCATGAATTTTGACAAATGACACGAATTCTGGATGTTTTCATTAAATGCAAACCTTCCTTCCATCCTTCCTTACTTACTTAGCCCCGCCTACCACTTTGCCTACACATCAGCCCTGCAAACTCTAACCCTTTCCTTGGTCCTTCTTTACAAAATTTGGATACCCATCAATTGTTCCTGCTGATGTTTGATTGCCATTGCGCTGCTCCGCCTATTTACAATGACCTACTTTTAACGACCAACTCACCCTAAGGTAGCTATCTACCTGTACAAAACTGGACCTGGTCTCATCCCAAGTTCTCAGGTTTCTCTTCAATCACGCATAAATTTTTTGCCTTTTACTAAAGATTTCCGAAGGACCGTTGATGAGTTTCTTATTTTTGTGGGCTTTGCACTTGCAAAGCTGTTTGTTTGATTGTGTTTTAAAGTCCTGTCCTGGAAATGTCCTGTCTCCTTGGCCTGAGCTTCTAACAGGTGTTGCTGCCTACCCTCCTGAAGTCATCCTGAGGTCAAGATGTGAACCTGGGAAGATGTGGCTTGGGAAGTTTACAGACTATCGCTTCTCGGCTTTTTGGCTAAGACAGTGATCGACTCTCGGGTGGCCGCTGACTTTTGCCAACGTGGTTCTAGTCTTTACCATTCTGAGAGTATATTGCATTAGCCTTATTGTTGGAACAGGTGGAGGAAAGTTTCCAGCGTTCAGGTAAGTGCATTTTACTTTTTATCTCATATTGAATTATTTATTGGTGTTTTTAGTGTTTTTAAGCTGTTGGTGCCTCCTTCACCTGTCAGCTGCTCGTGCCGGCATGCAGAGGCACCACAGCGTGCGATTTTTATTTAAGGAGGTGGAAGGTAAGCTCTTCGGGATGTCTCGCTTAGATTTCTCCAGGAAGCTTCTTCAAAAAACCCTTCTTTTTAGACCGACAAATTAACTGTATTTTGACTCTGCCTCAGAATAAGGGATTTGATGTTAGCTTCTGCTCTGCCTCCCTGCTAAAAGATTTTTGGCAATGTTATGAACAGAACAAGGCCCAGTTCTCCATGTTTTCAGTTGAAAAACTAACTGATAATAACTACTTTGAGTGACTTGTTAGAATGTTTAATGAAACTGTTAGTGGAGAGAACATTTGTATATGGCTGGGGAGATACTGCCAGGTAAAAGGCCCTCCTATCAAAGTGGTGGATGAAGATGGGATCTGCAACTGTGCTTGGCGAATTTCCATTAAACAATGGGGAGATCCAAACGGGTTCCAGGGCCTGAAGCTTCCATGATAGTGTTTGGAGAAAACCGTGACTACATCCACTACCAAGGTACGCCTAAACTTTTGGACACCTGGTAGAGTCGTGCCAAGAAATTGTCTGTGGGAAGTGCAAAGAAATTGGACACATTTATGAAGAATGTCCCAATGGCAGAAAGTGTAATCTCTGGAGATTCCAACCACCTTTACAGAGATTGCCCGTCATCTTTTGCCAACAAACTTAAAGGTAATAAAATGGCCACTCCATCACATAACAGAAAAAAAGTCAAGGAAATGGAGGTGGAGGAGGTCCCTGAGGTTTTGGCGTGAAATTCAAATCCCCAGCCAGTCAAGGAAAAGAGGGCGGAGCTGACCTCAGGGTAGAGTCTCTACTCTCAGAGTAGAGACCTCAGGGTAGAAGAGCGGGAAAAAGTGTTGGAGGCCACACCCTCCGAGCAGTTCAGAAAAAAAGACAAAAAGTGATGAATGACGAGAGTGAGGAGACTACCTCTTCTCTCCAAACTGTTTGAGGTAAGCATGGTCTCCAGTGGGAGTGAGATGAGTGGCTCACTCCCAAATGCTCAGCCACTGAAAAGACCTGCGGAGTCCCCTCTGAGTTTTGACAGAAGAATCAGCTGGCGAAACAGGGTCCAGGGAGTTCTTCTTCAGAAGACCTGGACCGTCTGTGGCCTGTTAGCTCTCCTAATGAGGTGATCCCTTGCCCTGCAGAGCCTGAGGTATCAGACACAAGCTACCCTCCTGACCCCCAACTCATTGGGATAAAAAAGGAGCAAGTGTCACAAGAAATATGTTGATTTTAAAAACAGTTTTTAAATGATCTCGGCAGTTTTTAACAGGTCTTGCCACTGTTTTTAACCATCCTGCCAATGAGTCTCAATCTCCACAATAAATGTGAGGAGCGTGAGATCTCAGATAAGGGCACAGAGCATTTTATCCCAACTGTGTGCTTTTAATGCAAATATCTTTTTATTGCCGGAGTGTTCTCTGCCTTTTTAAAAAGAATACACAAGATGGGAACAGATGTGGACTCCTGGACCCTCTTTATAGAGCGGTTCCAATTTTATTATTGCAGTACCTCCAGGAATGGTGCACTCTTTCAAAATATCAAAGAAAGAATTGTGTATGCTTTGTGCTTAAAATCATTCCAAGTTTTATTGATTTGAGATTGTCATGTTAATCCAAGTTTTTAATCTGTCTACCAAATACTCCCTTCAACCCAGCTCTCGCTTGCGGCCATACCAGTCTGACAGCGCCCGATCTCGTCTGATCTCAGAAGCTAAGCAGGCTCAGGCCTGGCTCTTCCATTTATATTTATCTTTAATTTTTAAATTTGTTTGGGATAGTTATTTAAAGTTCATTAAGTTGTTTGTTAATATAGACTTTAGTTTCACGCTACCCCAGCAGCTAGTCTGCTTGGGGAAGCTAATTTGTATTCCCCTTACCTTTCTTTGTTTTTCAAGAAATAATAAACAAACAAAATTGCCGAAAATGAAGAACGTACAATTCAACAAAAGAACCAAAATGAAAAGGAGTACGTAAAGGAAAACACAATCATTGTGGAAACAACTACAAAAGTTACCGAGCTGCTCAAAGCTATTATAGAAACAGTAGGACATGGGAAATTGCTGGCACTATGACCATGACAGCAAGGCGAATTTGAGCTCACATTAAAGGACAGAAATTCAACAGATCTGATCCTGAATGGAATAAAGATTAATGGACAGATATGTGAAACAAGACCGCTGTTAAACAACGACATGGTTGTTTCCTTCATGTACCTACCGGCATCACCCCTACAGGCGATAAGAAGACGATACTACCCATGTACAGACATTGCTGATGGAACAAGGTATGTGAAGGTGAGACTCCCCAAAGATGTGGTGTCCCTGCTGTACAGCACCAAATTCGAAACCGAGGAAGGTCCTCAGTACTTTAGGGCAGGTGAAGACTTGCCATCTGTGCATGGACACCTCATAAAATACTGCCCAAAATTTATACGCAGGGAGTGCTGCGAGCAGGGGCACTATGCGGAGAACTGCACTGCGGCCAAGACATTAATTGATGCAGTTCGCTGATTGGCCCGTTTGAATTCAGGTGCCTTGATGTGAAAGGACGCTCCTCCAGACTTCAGGAGGGAAACTATTTTGGATGAGATACTTTTAAAATCATAATACTATATCTCAATTTCTTATGGAAAATAGAACTATTTAAGTATAAATGAATTAATAGAACAAGCAAGAGATTATTATTTAAATGTTTTGGGTATCAAAAAAGATTGTTTCAAGTATAAAGAAGAAGAATATGCTGTTTTAAAAACAAAAGGGAACTGAAAGTTTTCTCCTGTCACAATTTTACTGTTTATCACTGTTAAATATACGGATATTTTTTACAGTGTAGAAGATGAGAAAAGTATTCAGCGAATGAGAAAAGAGACTAGAAGGAACAGAACAATAATAAAACCGAATAATCAAGAAAGCCACAGAAAGACATAAAGAAAAGAAATGCTCAAAAGTGTAATAAGTAATATAAAGACAGGAGACCTGGGAAAAACAACAAAAGAGCTATTAGAGCAAGGAATGAACACATGTAAATGAAATGTTGCAAATAGGAAAATGGACACTTGCAATAATGACACTTAGAATAGTCTCAATTAATGCAAGAGGTGTAAACAAATTTCAAATACTAATAGAAAATTCAGAAGGAGCTGAAATACTATGTATACAAGAAACATTGAGACAATGACTGTATTAAGAAATATGAAAATGTATGAGATGGGAATGTATATTTTAGTAATGGCCAAGAGAAACGGGTAGCAATTCTAACCAAAAGAGGAGTTTGTGAAAAGGAAAGAATGATTTTTAAAGACGAAGTGGGGAAAAGCATAGCAGTAGAACTGGTTAAAGGTGGTAAGAAGATAACTTTGTGTAATGTTCATGCACCAAATGATGAAAAAGAAAAAGTCGTGTTTCTAAGAGATTTAGAGACAAAAATGCAAAAATATGCGGTAGAAGGAGAAAGGAGCACAAAATTCTTCGACCTTGAGAAAAGCAGACAAAAAGTAGAAAAAGAAACAGAAAAAGTTTTACAAAGGGTACAGGAGTTTTATAAGGAGATTTTTACAAGCAAAGGTGTCAACACAACAGATGAAGAAGCCCTACTGGAACACAAACAAGAGTAACAGTATGAGGAAATAAAAGAGGATTAAATAGAAAATGTAATTAAGCAGCTAAGCACAGGGAAGAGCCCCGGAATAGACAGGATAACAAATTAATTTGATAAAATATTTAAAACACCGCTAATTGTAGCGGATTTCACTCAGCACCACAAATGAACTACCGACATCAGGCTCTTTCGGAGAGGAGTCTGCAGTTTATTGACAGAGTAAAGACAATTAATATGCACGCCTTCAGTTTCAATGTGATTCATCTGACTCTCTCCAGTCACAGGCTGTTCTGAGCTTACACAATAATGTTTTATATCATGATTAAAATTACCTTTCTGTATCTTTGACAATTGACATCCACACAATACAAATTAAATGAGAAAATAAACTTAATTAACAATACATTAATATACTTTGATATCATGGCCAATCTCTCAATTTGTATAGTGGTTGTTTTAAAAAAATATTTTGTTACACATACCTGCAGTTTATTGACATAGGACAGACAATTAATACACACACCTTCAATTTAAATGTGATTCATCTGAAGGATGCAAAATAAAATGCATTAGTACAGTCCTCCTTAGCACACATTTGTCTATAAACATACATTCTGACTTTAAAAGAAGTTTCTTACATTTACTGCACTCAATGACATCTCTACAGACTCAATCCACCAAAAATATTTATATAAAGGGAACATACTAAAATGGAAAAAGCCCACACTCAATTTTGGCGCAGACGGAAACATGAAACAAACGTGCGTTTATAAAACTCTGAATATACATCAAAATATTCAACAGGTAAATATAAGTCTATTCATTTCAGTTTCATAACTCCCTTATGATTCATATTTACTTAAACTTCAACTACTAAAGCACAATTTCCCTCCTTGAGAGAGCAGGTGCGGCTCATCAACCAATAATGACGTCACTCCCAGATTAACAAAAAAAAAAAAAAAAAAGTACCTAGCTTTCTCCTTTTTTATAAGGTAAACAAATAAAGATCATACACTTAAAATAAAATAATATAAATATTTATTTGCCTACCGAGTTAAATAATTTGGAAACTTTCAATTATTAAACCAAAAAAAAAAAAAAAAAAAAAAAAAACTTACAACACTACATAATACCCGTTTTAAAAGAGATCCATGAAGGATTTTTTTTTTCTATAGATGAAGAACTCAGCGAAACAATGAAAATAGGAATCATAAAACTAGTATATGAGAAAAAAGGGAATAAAGCAGACCTTAAAAACTTTAGGCCAATCACAATGTTAAATACAGATTTTAAAATCCTAGCAAAAGTTTTAGCAAACCGACTGAAAAGCGTTTTACCTGAAGTAATAACTACAACACAAGCGTATGGAGTAGAGGGAAGAGATATAGCAGATACGGTCAGCTGTATAAGAGATACAATAGAATAGATGCAGGAGAAAAACAAAAAAGGATATTTAATTAGTATAGATTTTGAAAAAGCGTTCGACAGAGTCGAACACCAATATATGTATGATGTTTTAAAAAAAAAAAAAATCGGATTCGGAGAAGGTTTTAGAAAGTGGATAAAAATATTTTATAACGAGATTTTAATATGTATTAAATGTAATGGGTTTTTAACTGAATGTTTTACACCCACCCGATCCATTAGACACACTAAAACAGGCTGGGTTATTTTTACTACCCAAACGCTGGGTTGCCTCTGTTGTTATTTTTCTGGGTTATTTACAGGGAATTGGGTACTTTTTTTTAACCCAGCTTGCTGGGTTGGAGTTGGGTTAGCTAGTGACAGCTAACATCACAGACAAGACCGCACCTCCCCCGAAGTTCACCGGTGTGTCAGCATTGTGTCTTTTTTGGGGGGGCTGCTGATGAGGGTGCTTCCTCCTCACACATGTAAACATTAAATACAAGGTCTGTATACACACTTTCACTCACCTATGACTGAATTTGTTCACTGTATAACATTTATTACTGTTACCATGTTAAAAGTTTTTAAGGCTGAAAGTTGTGAGGTAGAATAGCGTGCTAGTTTATCTGACAGTGGCTGTTAACTAGCCAAACCAAAAGAACCCCACCTGTGTATGAAAGAAACTGCAAAAATGTCTGAGCTTTTTAGCTTTCTTTGTAGAATGCTTGCAGGGTGTATGAAGATGGTGAAGTGATGAACTGTTAACTGTAGTGCCAGCATGACTCTAGCATTTAACTAGGTTGCTAGCATTAGCAACCACATATAAAAAGCTGTGGTGTTACAAAACACTAATCTTCTTACAAATATGCATATTAGCCAACCCATTTTCCCATAAACTTTTGTTTTCTTTAATTTCTTTCTTTCTAAGGTTGGAACGAACACCGTGGAATACCTCCAGCAGGCTGAAGTGTCAAGGCCGTACCCCTACTGTACATCCTGATGTTGGGAGATAATGACCAGCACTGCTCTCAGGCATTAGTGCTTCTCAGTAATAGTATCGTAATGATGTCACTGTTAAACTTGTTTTGTATTATCTGATCTTGTGCTTTTGAAAAATAAATATTTTTTCTATGATTTGTACAGTTAATTGGGTGTTGTTTATTGCATATATGTATGATTTGCAAAACTTAGTTTTTTTTTTGTAATAGACCAGTACATCAAAGTAATTTAACTGTTTAAACTGTTTTACCCATAGACATGTAAAACAAAAATAATAACCATTTCTGAGGTAGAATTAAAACAGCATTATAGTTAAATATGATTTAGCATTTGGATTGAATATTTTCCCCATCTTGCTGTGCTAAATAAATAACCCATTTTGCTGGGTTAAATTAACCCAGCATGTAGTTGGTCCAATATTTATCCAGCAGCTGGGTTAAAAATAACCCAAACTGGGTCGTTTTTAACCCAGCATTTTTTAGGGTGCAGGGATGCCCACTGTCAGCCCTGCTCTATACTATGATAGCAGAGCCGCTAGGGCTAGCAATAAGAGCCGACAGGGAAATAGAAGGAATAAATATAGGGAGGGATCCACAACACGAATCAGTTTATCAGTATGCGGACGATACAACGCTATTGGTAAAGAACGTTAAAAGTGTGAAAAGGGCATTGGTGATACTCAATAGGTACTGTAATGGATCGGGTGCACTAGTAAATTACACAAAGAGCACATACATACCAATAGGGAAAAATGGAGAGTCTACCAGAGCAAATGGGGTTTGAAAAGGAAACCGAATACAAATAGGACCCAACTCAAAGAGATGACCTGGGAAAACACACTTGGTGGATGTGAGACAACTGGTCATTGCGGCCCGACGTCCGCAAAAGGGTTCTCCAACACCACACAAAAAAAAAGGGAAAAAGAGAAGAAAAAAAAATCCAAAAATGATGGCTATACTCGCAGAGGTGTTTAAAAGAAAAAAGTGATAATTTATTTACAGTGCTTGAGAGGTGTAAGAGTCCCAGTGAAAGAACAAACAAACCAAAGCTATATACAAACAAACACTATACAAAACCAACCAAAAACAAACATACATAACTATATGTTCGCACAAAATTTTTTAAATAATCGCTCACGGCACCACAGTTGCACGATCGCTCGCCAGGTAAACTGACACCGCATACTGGTTTGGGGCTTCCTTTTATGGTTCAAACCCCGCCCCCTCAGAACAAACCAAGTGAAACACGTAGAAAAGGGGAAGTATGATATTTCAAGTGTATTACAAACACACATAAAATACATATAATCCAGCATCCACTTCATGTTCCTTTGTTTAATTAATCTGGCCTAACTAAACATATACACAAATAACGGAACGAAACATTACAAATTAAACACAAAATTCATACTTCCCCCTTACAAACAATGGACGAGTTGCTCTGCGCCGACTCGCCGCAACTCTGGCACTATATCGCCAGTCGGCGCTCGGGTTGGCCGGCCAATGGTCGGAAAGCAACGCGAAAGACCGACTAAGCAGACGCTAACAAACACTGAACACCGGTAAATACACAAATATAAAACAAAACAAAACCAAAGGAAAAGACAAGCAGCTTTAACTGTGTGTGGGTGAAGGTGTTGTTATGCACAGCGTGGACTACTGTTGGGGGAATGGAAATTGAGTGGATATGTTTGCGTGTATGTGAACCAGTAGGCAAATGGCATGCGTGTGCACCTGCATCACCACAGCCTGGGGATTACGGAGGAGTGAGGTAAGACGTGGTGTGTGTGTGTGTGTGTCTCTGTCTGTCTGTGTGAGTGCTGTGCAAACCGAACAGGTCACTTTGTGACAGTGGAATAGAAAAAAAAAAGATTACAATTCTGGGGAAAAAAGGAACCTAACAATTAAAGGGAAAATCCTGGTCATTACCGTGATAATGCTTTCTAAACTGTGGTACGTACTATCAGTAACACCAATGCCCTTAATGATATATAGGAGAATAAAGCAAATGATACTACATTTTCTGTGGGGGAAAGGAAATGCGAAGGTGGCATATGACACCTTGATAGGGAGAAGAGAGGGATGGGGCTGCCGTTTATAAAAAAGAAAAGTCTGAGGGTAAAGGTGGTACAGAGATTTTTAAACAACAAAAACACAGCAATGTGGAAAAAAAATTATGGAGTTTTATGTAATGAAAGCAGGGAATTTTAAACTGAGATGGGATATTTTATGGATGAAAACTAAAAATTATATGTTATACGACCTACCTGTATTTTATAAAGAAGTGTTGGAAGCATGGAGGGATTTTTTAACTAACAAAGATAGAACCTAGAGGGAGAGAACAACTATTAAATCAACCCCTGTTCCTGAATCGCAACATCACAGAAGGAGATAACACAATCTACTTCAAAAAAAAAAGGTGGGATAACAGAATTAGGCAAATAAAAGACATGAAATTAAGGAAGGGTTTCTACCATTACAGGTAATTATAGATGCTGTCAGCGAAACGGGTGAAACATTTAACAACTCAGAACTCCAAGAATATAAGCAATTGAGAGAAAAAGAGTGCCACCTCAGTGGATCAAAAGAATAGATGACAAGAAATAGGTAGAGCAAGGATACAAATATCCAGACATACTTAATCTAGAGGAATGGCGAAATCACAAAGTTAAAAGAATGTAAAATCAAAGAGATTTATGGTGTTTTTAGGGATACAGTGTTTGTAAAGACGATTGCAAATAATTACTGAAAAAAAAAAGATACAATAAACTTAGTGACCGTGACATATGGAGAAATGAAAAGATTAAATACATGGAACCGATTTTAGAAGAGTTAAATTTTTTACAAAAGACACAACTGCATATTAACTGAAATGAGGCCATGTAAAATTGGTATAAGCACAAGTGCAACGTGTTGTATATATAAAAAGATGGACGAAGAATTATGGCATTTGTTTTTTTACTGTGAAAAGCTGAAGGACTTCACTGACAAACTGAAAAATAAAATGCTCTACGTGGACCACCAAGATGAAATGACAGCAGCAATGGGAAAAACGGTTTTTATTCTGTCCTCAAAAAACAACTGGTAATACATATGCACACAACCTTTTTCTGGTCATGGCAAAATATGCCATATGGAGAAGGATGAACATAGCTAAACATAAAGTAGAAGCAAATGTTTGGATCATTTTTAAAGAAAAACTGGAAGGAGTCATGAACTTATTGTATAGGTACTTTACAGAGAATGAAAAAATTGGGATCTTAGAAAAACTGTTTAAAAAACAATCCAGTGCTAAAACGGGATGCAAATCGTTAGTAATTAATACTGAAATTTTTGTACTGAATTAAAAAAGTTAAATAAAAAAAAGGAGTGCCCGATCTAGGTGCTGTAAGCTGTTCAGTTTTATTCCTCATAGTTTTTTTTTTTTTTAAGTTGATTAAAAAAAAACATTAATTCAAATAGGCCTCCCTTCAACCCAACTCTCGCTTACGGCCATACCAGTCTGAGAGCGCCCAATCTCGTCTGATCTTGGAAGCTAAGCAGGCTCCAAGCGGTTTCTTTTATTGTGTTTTAAAGTCAGAAATTGCGGGGAATGTCCTGTCTCCTTGGCCTGAGCTTCCAACAGGTGTTGCTGTCTACCCTCCTGAAGTCATCCTGAGGTCAAGATGTGAAGCCTGGGCATGGGAAGTTCACAGGCTTCTCTGCCTTTTGACTAAGACAGCAATCGACTCTTGGGTGGCCAGAAACTTTTGCCATTGTGGTTAGAGTCAGTCCCATTCTGAGAGGATGTTGCATCAGCTTCGTGTTGTTGGAGAAGGCGAAGGAAAGTTCCAGCATTCAGGTAAGTGCATTAAAAAAATTTTATCTTCTATTTAATTATTTATTGGTGTTTTTTAAAGCTGTTTAGCCATGTTGGAGGCACCACAGCGTGCGTTTTTTATTCAAGGAAGTGGATGGTAAGCTCCTGATGATGTCTCGTTTGAGGGTTTTTTGGAGGAACTTCCTAGAAAAATCTATTTTTAGACCAACAAAAATGTATTGTATTGGGACTCTGCCTCAGAAAAAGCATTTGGTGTTAGCTTTTGCTCTGCTTCCCTGCTAAACATTTTTTGGCAACATTATGAACAGAACAAGGCCCAGTTCTCCATGTTTTCAGTGGAAAAATTGACTAATAATTCTGATAAATACTTTTAGTGAATTATTGACTGATAATAAGAACATTAAACAATGGGAAGTCCCAAGCGGGCTCCATGGCCTGAAACATCTTACTTCCCTGATAGTGGATGTAGCCATGGTCCCCCCCCCAACACTGCAAGGGAATACCTAAATCTTGCTGCAAATGTGGCAAGTCTGGCCACCTGGTAGAGTCGTGCCAAGAAATTGTCTGTGGGAAGTGCAAAATAATTGGACACATTTATGAAGAATGCCCCAATGGCAGAAAGTGTAATCTCTGGGCATTCCAATCACCTTAAAGTTTGTTGGCTAAAGATGTCGGGCAATCTGTAAAGTTAACAAAATGGCCGCCCCACCACCTAACAGAGAAAAAGACAAGGAAATGGAGGTGGAGGCCTGAGGTCCCTGAGGTTTTGGCATGAAATTCAAATCCCCAGCCAGCCTCAGAGACTGGTCAAGAAAAAGAGGGAAGAGCGGAAAAAAATTGTTGGAGGCACTCCCCCCCCCCCCAATCCCTCCGAGCAGTGTGGAGGAAAATTTGTGAATGGAGAGTGAGGAGACTACCTCCTCTCTCCAAACTGTTTCAGAGGTAAGCATGGTCTCCAGTGGGAGTGGCTCAATCCCAAATGCTCAGCCACTGAAAAGACCTGCGGAGTTGAGCTAAAATCATCAACGCCGAAGACCCCGGCAGATCCCCTGCCCTGTAGAGCCTGAGGTAACGGACACAAGCTACGCTCCTGACCCCCAACTCATGGGGATAAAGGAGGAGCAAGTATCACAAGAAATAGATTGATTTTATAAAAGTTTTTTTAAATGATCTCTGCAGTTTAACAGGCCTTTTCACCATTTTTAACTATCCTGCCAATCTCCACAATAAATGTGAGGTGCGCGAGATCTCAGACAAGGGTAGAGCATTTTATCCCAATTGTGTACTTTTAACGCAGATGTATTTTTATTGCAGAAGTGTTCTCTACTTAAAAAAAAAAAAAAAAAAAGCAGAAGAGGAAGAAGAAGCAAACACATGGGAACAGATGTGGACCGCGGATGTGGACCCTCTTTATGGAGTGGTTCCAATTTTAACAAAGCAGACGGGGTTACCATTTTAATTAAAAATCCCAATATCTTGGTGTACAGCACAGTGGTAAAACCAGAACAGGCAATTTTAGTGTACCTGACCTTCTTGGGTAGGGATTTTAACATTTTAAATGTGTATGATTTTAATGAAAAACAAATAAACGGTATAACCTTTTAGATGAGCTGCATTTAATTGCATTTTATCTAGAGTAGACACGAAAGGGGCATGAAGTGATTTTAAGGTAGATAAACCATTGGTTGTATTGCAGGTATTAGTTAGAGATTTTAAAACGGTCAAATAGTTTAAATCTCTGCATCAAAGAGAGGTGGGCTTCACCTGGTTCAGTGGTGATGGTACCAGAGCCTCTCGAATTGACTACATTTTTACAAGAGACTGCCCGCCTACTGATGCCACATTGACCCCCTGTTTTTCTCTGACCACGTCATGCTATCTTGCACTCTTTAATTCCCCACATGTGTGATGGTAGGGTGAGGGCTGTGGAAGTTGAGCTGCCCTCTGTTAGAGGATGAGGAAGTAGTTAGGGAATACAGGGAGCAGTACAGCCTCTGGCAGACCATCCAGGACTTTTACGAGACATGTGCACAGTGGTGGGAATGGTAAGACAGAACGAGACAGTTTTTAAAAAAAACAAAACAAAGGAAAGCAGAAAAAAAAAATAGGGAAAGGCGACGCATGTCGGGGCTACAGAGAAGACTGCAGAGATATTTTAACCTTTTAAACCAAGGTTTTGATTTTACTGAGGAGAAAATGTTAAAGAAGAAATGTCAGTTTTAGCTAAAATCCGATTCAAAGACATAATACAAAGAAGCCGAGAACAAGAGACTGAAGAAGGGGGAAAAAATGCACAAGATACTTTTTAAATAAAATAAAGGCTTGGGCAATCACCATGATAAAGGAGGGAGAAAAGGATTTTAAAAACAATGAAAAACATTTAAAAAGGTGATCGAGAGATTTTATCGAGACCTATATCTAAAAAAAAAAATTAAAAAAAAAGTGCAAAAAGAAACCTTACGGAAAGTTTTAGATTTTTTAGATTGCAAACTGGATAAAGAGAGTGTGGTTTTAAAACAAGATTTTACTGTCCCCACTCCTATTTGTAGTTTGCGTCGAGCCACTGGCACAGATCTTGAGAAGGGACAAATGGATTAAAGGACTTGATCTACCAGGTAGACTGTCAGCGACTTGCACTTTGTACCAGTCTGTTAAGTCCATTGCTCTTTGGACCAATAAAAGGTCAGAACATAAAAGGGTAATATCGTCCATATATAGACAGGCCTTGGGTGCTAAGCTCAATAGAAGCAAGTCCGAGGCCCAGCTCTTTGGACCTTGGGGTGATGCAAGACCGGTTTTAGATTTGAATTTTAAAAGAAACTGACAAAAATTTTAGGCCTTAAATTCGACAAAGAGGCAGGTGGATGGGGAAACTGGACTGACATGTTAGGGAAAGTTGGGCAACGACTGGGTTTTAGGAGACAGACAGTTGACACTCGATGGCAAGGTTTTAATTATAAAAGCTGCAATTTTACCTCTGCTTTTACTCGTGTTCTGTTTATAGCCCTTCAAGGAGTTTCCTTTTAGCCTTTGAGAGGGCGGTCTTTCATTTTCTGTGGGGGTCCAAGTGGGACAGATTAAAGCGGGAAATGGTGAAGAAAAAGAGCAGTGAATGAAGGAAAAGGTCTCCCCGACCCCCACCTGTTTTTAGGAGCAAAATTCCTTTGATTTCCCGTGTGGTGCGGCTCTGAAATTGGGGTTTCATGGTGGGGCTGTTCTTCGAATTCTACGGGACCTGCGTGATATTGCTGCCTCGAATATTTTTTGCTTGCAGTATTTTTCACCCTCAAGTTTTCTGAACGTAACCTTTGCTGCCTTAGCCAATTGTTGAGCCTTTTTTGACAAATGCTCCAGACCATCATCAGAGGAAGTGCTTCAGGATCTTCGCTTAGTGCCGCTGTTTGCCATGGATGAGGTTCCAGTCACGGTTCATCTGTGCAACCCATATGTATCAGATGACATCAAGGCATTCTTGGGAAGGTATTGTACTTCTGTCTCAGCTGGAGAAAGAATCCGGGGTCATTATGGGATCTGGACCAGGAAGATGAGGTTCTTAGTGAACCTCAAGATTGATCCTGCAGTACCTAGAGGCTTACTCCATCCGCCAGGTAGCTTTGCCATTGGACCACTTTGCGGATTCCTGCATTACCCATGGAAACCTCTATACTGCCGAGGATGGGGTGGAAGTTGCCAGGTCCTTTTAGGCTGAACTCTTCCAAGCAAGAGAGGCAAGAGGGGACCTGGCTTAGATGTTGTCACAGGCCAGTTTCCAGAGAAAGAGGTAGCAGAACTCAAGGAACAAGTTTCCTTGACAGAGGACAGGTTTCTTTAAAGACTGGGGTAGATCCTGGTGGAGATGGCTTACCAGTCGAGTGGTACCGAACCTTGGTAGCAGTCTTTTGGGTGGGAAGCATTGGAGATGGGTATCGTACCTTTGTCGGCAAGAGTGGGGCATATCACTCTGCACAACATAAAGGGTGACAGGATGGACTTGGCCAATTGAAGGCCAATAATATTACTTACGGCAGACTATAAAATCTTGGCTAAGGTCAAAAGTCTGCACCCAAAAAGGATGATGGCCTCAGCAGTTTTACAGCAAATGGGTTTTGGTCCAGGATTCATGGGGATGGTACACTTGCTGTATGCGGTCGCTGGTAGCTGTTTGAACATAAACTGGCACTCCTCTGAGCTAACTGAGAATGCGAGGAGGGGTCAGACAAGGGTGTGTTATCACTGATATGTGCTATATCTTGAGCCACTGGTGGAACAGTTGAGAAGGGAGCCTGCTTTTCAGGGGTTACATATTACAAGGCCTAGCGGGTCTAGGAACAGCCAAAGTGTAAGCATATGCAGACGATGCGACACTATTCCTTGGCCGAGATGAGGACTTCGATGCGCTCAGACAAGTTTTGGGGGAGTTCTCGAGCGCTATAGGAGCTCGCGTCAAACGCAAGTCTGCTTCTTAGCCGCATCACACAGACCGGCCCAGCAGCATCCACTTCTGACATCTTGATCTTAGCCAAAAGGCAGAGAAGTGATAGCCTAAATGTCTTCTTATTTCTTCCCTGTCCCGTTTGTAGCAGGAAGGCACTTGGATATTCACATTCGTTTTGAGGTGAAGGACAGCAGGTTGCCCGCATCAGGATGTACGTGGAGCAGGAGAAGGGTGGTCAGCATGTAAACCCTGGGCTTGGGAAGTTTACAGGCTATCGCTTCTCTGAAGTGATGCTGCTGGGCCGGTCTGTGTGAGGCGGCTAAGAAGCAGACTTGCATTTGACGCAAGCTCCTATAGCGCTCGAGAACTCCCCCAAAACTTGCCCGACAGCATCAAAGTCCTCGTCTCGGCATTACCTGGAGTAAGTCAGGGAGCCAAATCACGGTTGGACTATTTATTTTTTCCAAAGGGACACGAGGCAAGAAACTACATAAATATTCCAATTTGGGCCTCAGACCATAATGTAGTTGGGATCACAGTGGTGATAAAGGGAGAAAGTAGGGGTCCAAACTTCTGCCATTTTAACACTAGCCTGTTGGAGGATGAGGATTTCCATACAGCATATTGTGTAGTTTGGAAGAGCTCACCAGCTTTAAGACAGGAGTGGCTTCTTGGGGAAGTTGGTGGGAAGAGATAAAAGCCCTCAGAGATCAGCCTTCTGTGGAGAGTGGTCCAAAAGAAAAACTCAGAATGAGCGACATGGAATCCAAGCCACTTCAGATAAACTACAGATCCTGGGAGAAAAGTTGGCCTCAGGGGAGTCCTCAGACTGTGAGTGATTAGGTGTTTTTTTTTTTTTTTTTTGTTCTTTGAGTGTTTTAAAAGACGTGCTAAAGCGTTTGAAATACTGACTGAGGCTTGAAAGGGCTTGGAGGGGGAGCGCCCATCCAGGTTTTTCTTTGAGGGAGTTCGAACTAGGCAGAGAAAGTCTGGGATAGAGGTGGTGCAGGATGAGGGGAAAGAAACCCAGTGACAGGAATTTTGGAAGTGGCATCCAAATTTTATGAAGACCTCTTTAGGTAAAGAGGCCAGAAAGAGAAGGATAAGAATTGCTTGCTGGATTGTCTCGAACCAAAATTTCAAATGAGAAACGCAAAGCTCTAGAAGGTGGTTCTATGTAGTTTTCTGGGATCTGATAGGACCAAATCTGCTGGCAATTCTTAAAGAGTGTATAGGTCAGGGGCTTCTTACTCCTTCCATGCGGATGGGCTGCATCACACTGGTTCATAAAAAAGGCAAACGGTCTGACCTGGCAAACTGGCGCCCAATAACTTTGCTAAACGTGGATTACAAAATCTTAGCAAAGGCCATCACGCTGACATTGAGGGGAGTGATTGGCTCAGTTGTCCACCCAGATCAGATTTGTGGAGTGCAAGGTCAGACTTGTGCTCTTAATTTGTGTCTCAGAGATGTTCTTAGCAAGGCTGAAGAACAAAAAGGTCCCCATAGCCTTAGAGTTTATACCAGGAAAAAGCCTTCAACTGGACAGGCCACACCTTTCTCTTTTGCATTTTAGGGAAGCTGAACTTTGGGCCTTTCTTTGTAGGGTTGGTAAAGCTACTCTGTGAGAAAGCGGTCAGCAGAGTCTACATCAATGGCTTTCTGTCAAGGGCAGTGCAGCAGACGGAAGGAGTGAGACAGGGTTGCTCTCTCCGCTGCTGTACGTGTTGGCGATCGTACCATTAGCTGCTAGTCTGTGAGCTGATTTCATGTGGCTGGGGGGTTGTGGTGAGGGAGTAAAGCCCTTGTCTCCTTGTATGCAGACAATCTATCGCCCTCATCTGTCAAGAACAAATTTAAAGAGAGAGTGAGAGCTCACTTAAATTCATACTGATGGGCAGCTGGGGCAGCTGTAAATGCCTCCAAGTCAACAGTTATGGCAGGTGTTTCGTGGGTAGGAAGGCCAACCGGCTGGTGCGGTTAACCGGCGTGTAAAGATGGGATTAATATACAGGGAATTACATTTTTTCACGCTGCTAGTGCGGCAGGAAACTGGGTTAGTATGCTGAAGAAAGTACAGCAACACCCAGGTGGACTGGAACTCTCTTCAGCCGGCATATTTGGAGAGTGAGGCAAAAGACCTAAACTGGCTGGGGGCTTTATGGCGTCTCCCAGTAAGAGAAGGCCTCTATCGTTTTGGGGGCTCATGAAACCCCTCATGCCCGATAGCACATGGGCCACTGTCTCTTCTGAGCCACATCCTATGTCTTTCTGGGAATTGGTAAAAAAGTGGAATGGAGAAAGCCTTGGGGTTCCCTGGAACGATGAGATGGTGCGGTTTGAAGGCACTGGAACCAAGTAAATATAAGATTATATGGACAATAGTGTCAGAAGGGAAGACAGCAATATGGGGTTGCAGGGTCCGTTTTTCAAATATTTTAAAGTTGAATTTGGTGAACCTTTGTTTGCAGACAAATCTCTTTTGGATGCCTTTTATGTTTGTTTTTTTTGTTAAAACGATTCCTCCTTTTTTTTTTTTGTTAAAATGATTCCTCTGTAGTAGAGGTGTTAGGTGAGGATGGTTTGATAAATTGTGTAAGCTTTTTATATTTCTTGCACATACCTGTAGGGAATATGTGTGTGTATAAAGAGTCCTGAAATATCTGCATGTGATGTGCTTGAGTCAGTTTAAAGTACTTTTTACAAATAATTGCCAAAGTTACCCTGGCTATATGTGTACCCCATCTCCAGTTGGTCTCTTAAAACAGCAAATCTGTTCTGCAAAGGAATCATATTCTCAAATTTAAAAGGTGAAAGAAACAACACATGTAAAACAAAAAAACTCAACAGTCTTGACCAACTACCTTTAACTAGGGATGGGTCGCTCGACACCCAGTTTCGACACACGTCTCGCATTTTCGACACGCTAGTGCTTCAAAACAGTGTCCTGGAGCATTGCATGAAATGAGGCTGTCACGTGACCTGTGGAAATGAAGCTTCATTACCTCACTGACACATCACGCAGTGCTCAAACACAGAGCGCGTCTATTGCGATGTTCCATACTCGCTGTCCTTTTATTCCAATGTTATAATTATATCCATAATTGTCATGTCTACATGTATGCCTATATGTTTTTGACGTAGTGTATTATTGTTTAAACAATTATAATGAAAACAATGACGTTTGATTGTCTGTCGTATGAATGTAAATTAAAACACCTTGCGGGCTCAACCACTGTTCCCAAAAAGAATAAAAGTCCTTCCTCAAATACAAATTTGTTTGCTGCTTGTAAACTCCGTCCTTGTGAACGCCGTCTTATTAAATATACAAACAAAACCTTCCGATGAACAAAATGTGAACGGCACAGCTGGTGTGTTTTTTTCGACCACCAGATGGCAAAGTAGAGCACTGTGTCAAAAAGCTTTGAAGCATCAACGCAGTTTGTTGTAAAAGCCTCACTGCTTCGGAAGCTTTGTTCAGCCTACCTTTAACCAAGGTTTTGTTGTATCTGTCCTCAGCCAGCAGAGTGTGATGAGAGAGGTGAGTGTCCCTCAAGTCAACGTCCAAAAGGAAAACCAGAAAGAAGTAGATTTGTTTTCTTCAAAATGCAGTTAAGTAGAAACTTTGTAATGAAGGGCTTCTTCTTCTTCTTGTTTGGTTAGTCGACTTGGTATTTGTATTTTTCTTCTTTTGTGTTGCTCTTCATCCCCATGTAGACTTAAAAACAAAGTTTAATGGTATTTTTATTGTTTAAAAAAAACTCAGAAAAACCTGCAGAACAGAACCTGCGGTAAAACAGATTCTTTTAAAATCCTAACGTATTACATGGGAACATGCTTCCTCAGTGGATTACTCAACTGGAGTGGGGTGCTAGGCCTACTTTTGAACTCATCTATGTGCTTATGTGGGTGTTGTTTGAAATTAAAAGTGAGTTGTGATTGGTAGATCGGTTCACTCAATTATTCACTCAATTAACAGTTCCACCTGGAGACTTGATTTTCCTCAAAATGGCTGTCACAAGAGATATAAACAAACCATAATCTGCCATTTTGTTTTTCAAAATAAAAGTAACCCACTGGCTCAATCCACTCTCATGCAGCTAGCTAGTAGTATAATGGAATAAAAAGTTCAAAAGAGGTTAGGGGGAACTAAAGGAGAAACAGAAGGCTCTGGCTAGATTAGGTTTAAAATGTATATATTAAAAAAAAAACCTAAGTAGGTATTATTGCACAGGCTCAACCAAGAATCTCCCTTTCGCCATCCCTTTCCCATCTATAAGTCTTATAGGAAAGATTTCAGATGTAGGGAAAAAATCTAAGCTTCTTTCTCTCCTTCTTTTTTTTTTTTTTTTTTTACAGAAAAGGACCCCGGGATTCCCCCTGGACACCTCTGACCGGATCTAAAACAAAAACTTAACCCTTAGGAA
This sequence comes from Clarias fuscus, assembly GCA_030347435.1. NCBI lineage: Eukaryota > Metazoa > Chordata > Actinopteri > Siluriformes > Clariidae > Clarias > Clarias fuscus. The sequence continues at coordinate 33,333,120 of CM059212.1, forward strand.
TCTGAGGGTGTTTTGGGGCCCTGAAGAAGTTCTGACATGTCCTGAAATTTGTATATTTTTCAGTTACTTATAAACATAAATATCTAAAGGCTGACTACACTGTATTCAGCACAAATTGGCCTACAGTAATATGTGAGCAGCATGTATGTCCAAGTTTGTATTTTGGAGAAAACAACAGTTATTCATGATTATTGAAAACTGCAACAAAAAAATATCACTGAAATAAGTTCACAGAACACATTCACAACATTTGTTTACAAAACTTTTTTTTTGTTACCTGGATCTTGTAGTCTAGAGTTTTTACTTCAAAATAATGTGATAATCATCTTGATCACTCATTCATAGAAAACAATATATTCATTTACATGTTCTAAGACACTTTTTGTTTGGGAAAGGCCGTATGCGAGGAGGCGTGAATGATCATGAATAATGCGCTACTTCACACCAGAGAGGACAAAGACCCGAATAATGATCTGCATAAATACCCCTTTCAGTCAGGTCTGTGACAGAGGGAAGTGCTACAATAAAATAATTTAAGGACAAAAACATATTTCTTTGTTTGTAGCTTATTTAGAATAAATCAAGATTCACTTGCAAGAATCTTAGGAACAGTTAAGATAAATAAAATGTGTAAAAACAGACATTCAGGGTAAAATGATGCAAACAAAAGCAGTGTATGATAACAAAAAAAGCCCTACAAAACATACATTCAGGGTAAAACTGCAACGGGAACAGAACAAAATAAACTGAAAAAATACATTCGGTGGAAAAAAGTGCTCCAAGACAACAACAACATTCAAAGTAAAATGGGGCAGACAGGAACAGTCCAAGATAAATACAGTCACACACCCCTGTGTCACTCTTGAAAGCAGTTCCTGTTCAACTGAAGACACAGGGGAACGTTGCATGCCTGTCATCTCCAAGGTGTTTTTTGCCACTTGCCATGCACTGCTTTGCAATGCACACACAACCTGCGACCAGCAGTGGCAGCATCTCTTTGATACGTTGTTCCATAAACTCTTTATGGAACTGGTTATCACATAGTTCTTTATGCACAATGAAAGCACTGGTAGCAGCAATGTCCAAGAAGTGTAGAAAAATCTTCCAGTACCACTTCATTGTTTTGTTCTGTGCGGTGTAGTACTGTAACAGCTGGTCAGACAGGTCAACGCCCCCCATGTGTTGGTGTCCATTTGGAGAATCAGCAAGAACAAACAACTTGAAGCCCCACCTGTGCCCCTGTGCTTTGCAGGCCACCATTCTCTCATCCACAGCTAAATTTCTTCTGGGATGATGAATAGCTTTGCAAGCATGTTCGGATATGCCCCTCTTCCTGTCATCGCAGTGTCTGTGGAACCGTGTCATCATCAGTCTGCGTTTTCCATAACTTTGTATGCATCTTGCCTGCTTGTTTGCCTCTGCTTTTTTTGAGGACAGGTGGCTGATCATTTTCACTGTCAACTATTTGAGGTTTACATGCTGGTAAAACAATAAAAGAAACTAAATCATCATCATCATTATTTATATATATCCATACACACACACACACACACACACACACATATATATATATATATATATATGTGTGCACTTACTCAGTATGATTCTCAGTTGCCTTCAAAACTGAACGTCTCGTGTGTCCCGGTGTGAGTTGCTGGTGAAGGCAAGGGTGATGCATACACATTCCTAATAAATAAATAAATAAATAAATAAATGTTAGCCTGTATTGTTCCAAGTAAACAAACAAAACTACAGTAGGAGCCACCTGGAACATGGCAGGTCCCATAGCGAACCATGACAAGTTTATGATCCCCTGCGATGATGCAGTTAATGATGCCTCGCCCCATAAACGCCCCCATGCGCTTTCCAATAAGATGGTTGCAATGCTGTATAATCTCGCCAGGTGGTGCATTGACTGCTTCAGTTAACTGCAGTGTCCAGGCAGCCTTAAACTGCATGTCTATATACTTTACAGGCGTTGTCGACATAGTTTCATAAATAGATGATATGGTAAAAAAATTAAATAAATAAAACCGATTAATAAAACAGAATTTGTAAAATCACTCATTACACAACACATGATGCTTATGCTATTTAAAATGTATTAATTTCTTAATAATTAAAATTAGTTATTGCAATATTTTCCATGACATCCTTAATAATCCTTAAAGACACGGTGACATCTGTAATTTATCTATACCGATAGCTGTAGATACGGAATATAAATGCAGGCTATGTATTTTACATTACGGTGTATTTTATCTAGTTCCGTTTAATACACTGATAGACAATATTTTGCTGCAAAGTAAAGCTCAAAATGTAACTTCTGCTTGGGTTTGTTTTTCGTTATATTTTTGATGCTTTTTTTTCGCTGATAGTCAAAAATTGGCATAACAAATTGATTAATGGTGCATAATATCTGAAACAAATATCTGCCCATACGGATGTTGCATGGCGTGGTATGGAGAGCCGCACCATGAGATGATTTTTAATGATAAGAGCTTTTATGCAGGGCATTTTAACGAAATAAGAGTGTGTGAGAGTGCTTATGATACGCACGGGAAGACGTTTCCGTTTGGAGATGGCATGGGATTATTAATTAGGAAACTTGAAAGGAAACAAAAGAAAACTGATAACACAAAATAAACAGAGCTGCGCCGTCTACGGAGAACGGATGTGGCTCTGGAAAAAAAAATAAAACTTTTGATCATCTCTGGCCTTATGCCCTTACTGAGGACTTATGAGAGAGAGTTATGCATTTTTTGTGCTGTGGTAGCAGCCTGCGGATCTGCCCGTTCTGAACAATTCATGTGTGGATCTGCATCTCGCGCGACCCGCATCATTACAACAGATCAGTATTTCTTTTGTTATTTATCCCTGCATAACGTTCCCCCAGCAAATATCTGATGGGGCATTAATCACTTATCACAACCGTGAATAGATGCGGCAGCAGAGACAGATTAAATCCCCATAAATATTCACACTTGAAAACAACACTAAAACAACTAAAAAGTTCCAGAGGTTTAGCGCCTCTTATCGCAGGACATGGATAGTTTACCTAGAGTAAACTACTATATTTTTACTGCTTATTTTTTTGCCCTAGTTTCATTTGGTTTTAGGCATTTTCATGTGCTGTGTGGTTGAGAGAGAGAGCTTATATTGTCTTGGATTACTACTACTACAATTAATAATAATATTTTTTGTTATGCAAAATAAACCTATGGGTCTCAATTATCATCATCAATCATCATTTCAGGTGCTATTTGTGTGTGCGAGAGAGAGAGAGAGAGAGAGATTTTAACTTACTTTATTATAGCAAATTTGGGGGGGGGACTATTTTACATTTTTATATACATATATTATCTATAGAGAGACAGAGAAGGAGAGAGAGACAGAAAGAGAGAAGGAGAAAGAGACAGAATGAGAAAAAGAGAGAAATAGAGAAGGAGAAAGAAACAGAAGGAGAAAAAGACAGACAGAGAGAAGGAGAAAGAGACAGAAGAAGAAAACAGACAGAGTGAAGGAGAGAATATTTACATATTTAAATTTTTTTTAAAGAAAAAAAACCCTCCACCCCACCAACAACTCCAATTTCCTTAAAATCTTTTCGTCACCCTGTTCTACAGTCCAGAGTGTGTAATTGTGTTACTGTCAATGTCCATGTCCTGTGGTTGTTCTTTACTGTGTATCTTTTTCTTGTTTGCCAATGTGAGATTTTTTAACATTTTATTGTTTCCGGGGAATAGTTTAGTGATCACTTGTCTCTTTTCTTTTCCAGTTAACTGTAAGAATTGGTTTATCTGTTCCTCCATGTTTTTTTGCGGTTCTCCGTGTGTGTGTGCGGTGCTGCATCCGGCTTCTTCTGTGTCCTGCGTTGTATTCAGTGTTTGGCTGCGGGTTTTTCGTTTGTTGATGTATTCTCTGATGGACGTCTCTTCTCTTTTCCTCCAGGGTTTTACTGTGTTTTTTTCTTTGGGTGTCGGTGGTGGTGTGCAGGTCTGAGGTTCCTGTGCCTCTCCGGTGCTGGCGTTGGGGGTGTAGTCAGCGCTGCGGGCGTGGTCAGCGCTGACTACTGTACACGCACCGGGATGTTTACTCTGTTACGGGCTGTGTACAGTAGTGACGGTGTTCATGTCAGCGCCGGGTGCGGTGTGTGAGGGACTGAGCTCCGTGAGTGCTGACTAGGGCATGTCGCTGAGGCCCGCTGCAGACTCGGACTCTCTGTGTTTTCCGGCTGACTGTCCCTGCGCTGCTGCTGCTGTTTCCCGACTGCGTCGCTCCCCGAGATCCCCGGCTGCGCGGCTCCGTGTGGACAGTTCAGCCTTTTGTGTCCGACGTCCCCGCACTCAAAACACCTCAGCGGCTCAGTTGTAGCGAAAACGGTGTAGCTGCTGTCCCCCGCTTTACACATAAAATTAACATTAAGTGTCCTTTCTTGGTTAGTTAAAACCATTAGGATCTGCCTCCAGAAGGACAGGACGTGCTTCACGCTGGAGCTCTTACACCCGAGCGGGATGGCTCTCATGGAGCTGATGAACCTCCCGAATCGGACCAGCTCCCTCATGATCACCTCGTCCTGTATAAACGGAGGCACGTTTGATATCACCACTCTCATGGCGGGGGCAGACAGAGGGGTGACTGGGACCGCTGATCCTCTCATGGTTATTCCGTCTTTTTTAAAAATACCACCACCGCTTTGTTCATCCGGGAGGCTGAGTAGATGTTCTCACACCCGACCTGCTCTCCCACCGCTAACAGTACTTCTTCCACAAAGACCCCAGTGTCTGTGACACACCTCATGCCATTCCGGAGAGACAAACTCTCCCCACCGGCCTCAGAGGCCATGGTGCCCCGCTCGCTCTTTCTCTCACGTTGAAGTTTTAAATGTATTTTAAACGGTATTCACTAAAAATAATTATGGGGAAATAAAGAAGGGGAATAAATAAAGAAAAACAAATAACTAAAAAAACGGAAAGTCCTTTCACACGCTCCCTCACACCTAGCGCATGCGCAGAGAGAGAGAGAGAGAGCTCATGCGCGCGTAAGAGAGCTTAAAGTATATTGTGATTTGTCCAAGGTTGCTAAAGCCTGGCTTACTACTACTAATGTCATGCTCGGATCTTGAACCCGGGTCTCCGGGGTGAGGGTTGAGGATTTTACCACTGAGCCACGGAGGGGATAGGGTTGGACCCAACTGAAACACACTCAAGGCAGAAAGTCTCAGGCAAGGTAGATTTATTTTTAAATATATGAAAAAGTTCACAGGCAGCTTGTCATCAACAAAAGTTCTTCTCACTTAGAGGAATTAATAAAAAGAACTGAAAAAATAATAAACTCTTAAATGAAAGCCTCCACAAGGGGAGAAAACAACCAGGTAATGAACAAGCAAAGCATAAAAAGACTGAGGAATTTACAACAAGAAACACTGAGTTATAGCCAGAAGTTCAGCAGGAGACACAGAGGAGGGACTCAAAAACCGAGTGAATAAGAGGGGAGAAAATGAACAGCTTAAATACACTGGGGGAAACAAGGCACAGGTGATCTGAATAACTAATGAGAAAACACAACGAAGAACTTAGGCTAAGGGGAACACAAATGACCTCTAGAGGCCAGGGGGCAAACTACAGGAGGAGCAAAAAGGCTGACAGGACCCCCTCCTCTAGGAACGACTCCTGGTGTTCCTTTCAGCACCTCCCGTGTGCGAAACTCCCGGATTAAACTGGGATCCAGGATGTCTTTGGCTGGAACCCAAGAGCGCTCCTCCGGCCCATAACCCTCCCAGTCCACCAGATACTGTAGTGAGTTCTGCATCCTCCGGGAGTCCAGTATCCGGCGGACTGTGTAGGCTGGCTGGCCGTCGATGACTCTGGGAGGTGGAGGGGGTCTGCGTGGGGGGGCAAAGGGAGAAGACAAAACAGGTTTTAACAAAGAGACATGAAACGTTGGGTTAATTCTAAGAGAATTAGGAAGAAATAAACGATATGAAACGGGGTTAACTTTCCTGGCAATGCGAAAGGGGCCAATGAACTTCTGGGACAGTTTCCTTGATTCAACCTGGAGGGGCAGGTTCTTGGTAGATAACCAGACTCTTTGACCAGGTCGGAAATTGGGCGCTGACCGGCGGTCGCAGTTGGCTTGACTTTGGTATCTCTGAGAGGATCTAAGAAGCATGCGTCTAGCCTTCCTCCAGGTTTGCCGACTTACCCTGGCTGCACACAATACAGGCCTTCACGTAGCCTTTTACATCCCCTTTGATGGTCGGCCACCAAAACCGCCGCCGCAGGAACTCGAGTGTACAAGCAGTTCCTGGATGGCATGTCAAGTGAGATCCATGGCCCCACTGCAAGACCCAGGCCCGAGCAGAATGAGGGACATATAGGCATCCCGTTGGACCGCCTCCTGGATCCGGTTCATGAGCTTGAGCCCTCCGCAAGTCCCACTGAAGGGGTGCAATGATCTTTGACCTTGGGATAATCTGGGCCAGAGGTTTCTCCTTTGTCTTGGTACGGGACGGGGCATTCGGTTTGGCATTTTTGGTGCCGGGTCTGTAAGACAGAATAAATTGAAAACGATTAAAAAACAATGACCATCGAGCCTGCCGAGGGTTGAGCCGCTGAGCTTGCTGGAGATATTCCAAGTTCTTGTGGTCTGTGAGGATGTGGAAAGGATTCAGAGCCCCCTCGAGCCAATGGCGCCATTCCTCCAAGGCGAGTTTTACTGCTAGCAGCTCTCGATCCCCCACATGGTAGTTGCGCTCAGCATCTGAAAGACGATGAGACATGAAAGCACAGGGATGCAATTTACTGTCCTCACCTCTTTGTGACAGAATGGCCCCTACGCCTACCTCTGATGCATCTACTTCCACCACAAAAGGTTTTTTGGGGTCAGGGATTGAGAGGATGGGAGCGGAGGTGAAGCGGCGTTTGAGATCCTGGAACGCCTCTGATGCTTCTGGACCCCAGCGAATCTTGGTTCCTCCTCCTTTAGTCAGTGCTGTCAAGGGGGCTACCACCGAGCTGAAATTCCTAATGAACTTCCTATAAAAAGTTAGCAAAGCCAATGAAGCGTTGGACCTCCTTGATTGAAGTGGGGATGGGCCAATTAAGGACAGCCTCAACCTTCTTAGAGTCCATCTCCACATGGCCAGGTTTGATAATAAACCCAAGAAATTGAGCTTGGGTGGCATGAAACTTACATTTCTCTGGCTTCACATAAAGATAGTTATCAAGAAGTCTCTGGAGGACCTTGCTAACATGCTGCTTGTGCTCCTCTAGTGACCTTGAGAAAATAAGAATATCATCCAGATATACAAAGACGAATAAATTTAGCATATCCCGGAGGACGTCATTAATTAGGGCTTGGAATACGGCAGGGGCATTTGTGAGTCCAAAGGGCATCACCAGGTACTCATAGTGGCCTGTGGGGGTGTTGAAGGCCGTCTTCCATTCGTCACCTTGCCAGATCCGAACAAGATGGTAGGCATTGCGCAGATCTAGTTTGGTAAAAATGGAAGCCCCTTGAAGTAATTCAAAAGCCATGGCCATGAGAGGAAAGGGATATCGATTCCGAACAGTGATCTTGTTAAGGGCCCGGTAATCGATACCCGGCCTGAGGCCCCCCATCTTTCTTTCCCACAAAGAAGAAGCCTGCCCCAGCAAGAGAAGTAGAGGCACGGATAATGCCGGCTGCCAAAGACTCCTTGATGTATGTGTCCATTGCTTCCCGCTCAGGTAGAGACAAGGAGAAGATCCGACCTCTGGAAGGGGAGGAACCTGGGAGCAGTTCAATGGCACAGTCATAGGAGTGGTGAGGTGGTACGGAAGTGGCTCGGGATTTACTAAACACGGTCTTGAACTGATGATAGCACCTGGGGACTTGAGAGAGGTCAATAAGTTCATGAAACTCGGAATTAGATGTGAGTGAATTCACCTGTAAGCAGGTAGGTTGACTAGTGACGCCCCAGCTGAGAATAGTGCTAGTGGCCCAGTCGATGAGGGGATTGTGTGTGTGCAGCCAGGGATAACCAAGGATGACAGGGAACTCAGGAGAGTCAATAAGGTAAAAGGTCTCCTTCTGCTGGTGTTGGAGGATGGTAAGCTGCAAGGGCTGAGTGGCCTCTGTTACTCGGCCCGGTTCCAGCGGTCTGCCGTCCAGTGCTGTCACTGCCTGGGGGTGAGACAGGGGTTGCATTGGGATCTTAAGTTGTGTAGAATCTATTATGGCCTTGACCGGAAGCTGATGACCCTCCCAGGACAGAGTGGCCGGGATGGCTAGGACGGCATTAGTAGGAGGAGCTCTAATTTTCCCCATCACAGCCCTCCCACAGCTGGGTGGGGGCCCCCCATTTCCCGAAAGCTCAGGACAAGAGGAACGAAAGTGGTCAGAGGATCCACAGCGTTCCCGCTCCTTAGGGGTGAGCCTGGATCGACCCAACTGCATGTTCTCCGGGGAATCAAAACGCTGTTCAGGGACTAGGGATGCTCTGGGAGGCACAGCAACTGGCGAAACAGACCTGGTCATAGGTACTTGGGGTAAAGGTGCCTTCCAACAAGCCAACTTCCGCTCTTTGAGGCGATTGTCCAGACGGATGGCCAGGGTAATGAGGGACTCGAGGTCAGCTGCTGGCTCACGGGGGGCTAACTCATCTTGCAGTGACTCCGACAACCCTTCCTGAAAGCAGACCATCAGCGCCTCATCATTCCATCCACTCGCCGCCGCGATGGTCTGCTGCACTACGGGAGCCCTGTCGGAGGGTAAGCAGGCGCTTGGAAGACTCTCGGCCACATATGACTCACAACAGGAATCCTGGGATTGCCCAGGAAAGTGCCTTGTCTGAGAGAAGGGTAATCATGTAAGCAATCTTTGAACGGTCAGTGGGGAAACTCGAGGGCTGGAGGGAGCACTGGGTGAGGAAGCCCCGACAGGAACTAGGGTCTCCAGTAAAGTGTTTTGGAGGGGGTAGGCGAGGCTCAGAAATGGAAGTGTCCCCCTGGGATGGTGCAGTGGCAGGTGAGGCCGAGGACTGTGGGGGGCCAGGGAGCCGTTCAGCAATCTGGTGGATGGAACTGGTGACCTCCGCCAGGAGTTGAGAATGCTTAGCCATCAGTTCCTCCTGCCGGCCGAGAATGGCCTCGTGGCGCTGAAAGGATGATTCATGTTGAGCAACCACCCTCATCAGGTCCCTGGTACCGAGTGTTTCTGGGTCCATGATGGTTTTTCTGTCATGCTCGGGTCTTGAACCCGGGTCTCCGGGGTGAGGGTTGAGGATTTTACCACTGAGCCACGGAGGTTGGGTCAGTTGGGTTGGACCCAACTGAAACACACTCAAGGCAGAAAGTCTCAGGCAAGGTACATTTATTTTTAAATATATGAAAAAGTTCACAGGCAGCTTGTCATCAACAAAAGTTCTTCTCACATAGAGGAATTAATAAAAAGAACTGAAAAAATAATAAACTCTTAAATGAAAGCCTCCACAAGGGGAGAAAACAACCAGGTAATGAACAAGCAAAGCATAAAAAGACTGAGGAATTTACAACAAGAAACACTGAGTTATAGCCAGAAGTTCAGCAGGAGACACAGAGGAGGGACTCGAAAACCGAGTGAATAAGAGGGGAGAAAATGAACAGCTTAAATACACTGGGGGAAACAAGACACAGGTGATCTGAATAACTAATGAGAAAACACAACGAAGAACTTAGGCTAAGGGGAACACAAATGACCTCTAGAGGCCAGGGGGCAAACTACAGGAGGAGCAAAAAGGCTGACAACTAATAAAAAATATTTTAATTAAACCTATTGGTCTCAATCACAAATTAAGCCAACGCTGTAAACAGATGACACAACAAATTATACATTTTCATATATACATTTCACAAATTGTACATATATATTTTCAAATATACCATTTGAAAATATATATACAAAAAAAGAAATAAGTGAAAACAATCACCAATTGTTGCTAAAGCCAGCCAGTGGCTGTTCAGGGTCAAGTTTATAAAGGCATTTGTTAATATAGAGTACTGCAATGCATCAAACACTTATTTCCTGGTTTGTTCGATTGTAAATATTGCTTATTAAAGATGCACTGTTTTATGGGACATGGCAGTTTTGTAATGTTCAGCCAAATAGCTTGCGGGAAGCTGTTAAAATTGAAACTGAAAATGTGTTATCTCTCTTATGCCATTGACAGCAAGCGACAGAGCTCATAAACGTATCTAAATACTGATATGTATTTCTTCTTCATTTTCTTCTCTCCTGCAATGATGACACTTCTTTGACTGCGCTTTCTCCATTCAGTATTATTATCATTAGTAGTGAAAACTACCGCTGATTAACTATCTCTGCAGAGGTTAAAACAGCAGATTAATTTTATTTGGGGTATTTCTAACAGGCAATCTACTAAATAATAATAAATAGATAAAATAACCCAGCACTTTAACATTTAACCCAGCAGTTTTTAGAGTGTAACATAAAAAAATATTCCATTCGTAAAATAGCATAGGTGAAATCATAGGTTGTGTATAGAGTAATTAAAAACAATACAACAAAGCTTATGGTAAATCAATTCTCAGACTCTACACACTCTAAAAAAAATAAAACTGTGCTGTACTCATTTTTTTTGGTGAAACATTTTTACACTAAAAAATATTGAGTAAATATAAAAACTTGCAAAATCATATAAAATATACTTCATGAATTGAGTACAAGTCAGTCAAAAAATTGAGTAGACCTGAATAACTATATTTAGTACAATGATGTACAAAATTGTGTAAATGTCATGGTTATCCTAAGTGAAAATGCGTAAAATAATTGAGTAGATATAATTGAAATGCAAGTTAGAAGAAATGGAAAATTAGACTATTATTTAACAAACAAATGTGCTGCATTTACTAAATATTTTAACTGAATTTAATTCAAACTGCTCCATCACAGAATTAATATGTTGCACTTACTTAATTTTTTTAACTATATTTACCCTTTACTCAAGGAGTATTTTAATTCAGGTCAACGTACTGTATCTAATGACACCAGATTATAAACAAAGAACCGATCCACACATTACCATTTTAATTAAACATTTAATTAAAATGTTTAATTAAAATTAATGTCTTGTCAATTTGACGAAATTGACAAGACATGAATTCTAAACTCATGTCATTAAAACTTGGTTTACTTTACAAATGACAGGTGACAAGATCATAAACAATGAGCTGAACTGATCTTATTAGAAAACAGTCTCACAAACAATACTTCTGCCACAAGTACAGTATTATACAGGTAATACGTGGAAAGTAGACTTTTGTATTAGAATCTAATGAGTCACATTTGAAATCTGAAACATTGCACACCTTCACACTTCAGTTTTCTGCAAACTGTGGGATCCATACAAATGTGTGTGCAGACCTTCTCAGGTCTTAAAGAAGCAATGATAGTCTAAATGAAGACAGGACACTAAATATCCATGACCAGCGGTACCATGCTTCACTCCATAATGATGGAAGTTTCTTTTGATGATGTGACAAATGTGCAGAGCTCACACTGCCATCCCATAAGCTGGCACCTAAATAAAGAACAATAGTGTACAAGTAAGTACAGGTGTGACTGTTACTGTAAAGCCTAGCACGCTCGTAAAATAGTACTTCCGTTCAAATACATACTTTTTGGACTAATAAATCACACTGATCTACGAGTGGTGTTCAAGTCAAAGCGAAACTTTCCGTGAAACAAAGACATAAAACCGATTTGACTCTACAGAGCTCATTACAGTCATTCCGTTGAATTTTCCAGTGAAATGTTTTTACGAAAAGACTGCTATGATCACCAAAGGCATTTTGCTCTTGCAGAACCATGCACAACCTCATATATAGAGAAAAAATATAGAGAGAAATATAGAAAGCTTTTACTCTTATAAGTGTGTTCTGTTATTCTGCACAATCAAAGGTCCTGCTTTGACTTAAACATCCCTTGTACTGTACATGTCTTTGTCCCGTGTATAAAAATGATACCCAACTTTATTTACGCATTATAATCAAATATATACATTTTTTACTTTAGTTAATGTAAAATCCAGTATATTCTGGATAAAGTGAAATATTTAAAGCATTTTAATTTCTATCTTTAGTTACTAGTACGTAGCACATTTATGTCATCAACGGCAAATTCAATAATGTTTAAGTACACTGTTTTGTTTGTGGAGTACTTGTAGTACTTTTGCACTTCAAATAAATTTTAGAGCATCAGGTACTTAGCAGCTAAAGCAGCTATGCAGCATTATACTGCTAATCAAACTACCTGCCTCTAGTGCTGTAAAGCATGACTGGAGCTGTACTGGACTCAGAGCTGTGCCGGACTCAGGAGGCTCTGCTCTCTGCAGTGTTACTGCTGTTGGACTCACAGCTAATGCATTTACGTTTTTTCAAACAGTTTCCTACAGCAGCGTGCTCAGTGTTTGATCATGTTAAATACTCACATAGAGTAACGGATAAAACACTGACAAGAGCCCGGACACTGCACCTCATTTCTGCTGTTTAAACTTGCTTTGGTCTGCATTTCCTCCTTAAAGTGTGTGTGAGGTGGACCGTTACAAACGCGTTAATTATGTGAACATGCTAGTTTTATATCCTCGCCACAGTGGCGGTACCGCATTTGGTGGGAGAAATTCAAATATTGAGCCGGTCGGAACGCGGCCGCCTACAGCGAGAAACCCGAAGGAAAGCTCGACTTGCACGCCCATGCTGCTCGGTGTTAAACGAATAAATTTCTACTTTTACACCAGATTTAAATGATCTGTATTAACCACGCTGTAGCTGAGCAGTTTGGTGGTTGGAACAAACAAGCAAAATCACAATAAACACCAGGACTGGACTATTGCTAGGTAGCTATCGTTAGCTCTGGAGCCCGGCTGTAACAGGATTCAGAACAGTAACTTACACCCGATAAAGTAGTGTATGAATGCACAAAGTCATTATTTCAGTAACATGTAACTTACCAGGAATTGTAAGGAGTGTTCCAGATGCTTCATGTCCATTCCCACAGCAGTGTGTCTTCGCTTCTTGTCTCTGATGTTACACCAGACTTCCCATGAGCACTTGCACAGGGCAATTTACTCAATTATTTAGGTTTTTGTTGTTAAACATAAAGAATATTGAGTTGGAATGATTGATGATTGTAGTTCTTGAAATTAATCAGTATAATTACTCCATTGCTAAAAATTTTTATTGAAATGTAACAAAAATATTAAGTGCATGTAAAAAATATAATTCAGTTAGTCGAACACCAATTTCTATTAGTGAAATAAACTTAAATTATAGTGTAATTTTAAGACAAAATTAATAGCTGGTTTTTGTCACGATGTGGGGTGCGAGGCATAAATGCAGAGGTCTCGATGGTTTGGAGAATGATGATTTTTATTTAAAGAAAACAGGAAATTAAACAAAACAAATGTACTTTATAAGTAAAACGAAACTAAAACACGTCTAGAAGTGACGGGAGACAAAACTAAACTTACAGACATTAACGGGTGAAATCAACAGTTGCAAGACAACACAAAAGAACTCAAACAAGCTATTTATAAAGAAACTAATGACCAACTCGGTTCAGGTGAGCGCCCACGTCACCTGACCGAGATGCATAACGGGAAATGAAGTAACAAAATAAACTACAAACAAAAGACTCAGGGCCCTTTGGCGCCCTCTAGGGGTTATCCCTTACAGTTTTTAGACATTAATTTTGATTTGTCTAACTCAAACAATCATGTATGTGATTTTTAAAGATTTTTATTAAGGTAACATAACTCTTTTATTACTATGAAATTTACAAGGCCACAGAATAATTTTTTAGAGTGCATGAAGTATAGACATGTTTTTGTTTTAGTCTACTCGCTGACAACGTGACAGCGCGCTCCGAGGTGAACACCCGCGGACCCTTACTGTAATCCCTCTTCTCACCTTTCATTCACAATAGGTGTTATCAAACCGGTTTCGCTGATGGGGGAATTGACAGAATTGAGGGGTTTAAAAACGAATTAACAAGACCGAGCAGACGTCTCTGCCTAAAATTAATTTTGCCACCACAAAGAACTGAAGCTCAGCACGTCTTCTTTCCTTGTTTTAATATGTAATATTGTGAAATAATAAGTGAAATGTATTTCGCGTATATGCTTAAATATTCCTTTTTATTTATGGACACGTGTATTATGTTTGATCTACATTATTGCGAGATGCGATGACTTTCTGGCATTTTTATCAATACATCGCACGCGTTTATCAGCATTTTGATCAAAAAGCTGCCTTTTGTAAAGTGAAAGTTTACGGCCAAATCGGGGTTCATGCACGCCGATGAACAGCTTTATTTCAGTCATAAATTCACAACCACATTCCAGCTATTATTTCCAGCCGTGGTCAAATAATGGATGAAATAATTATTTAATGCTGGACACAAATAGCAAAAAAACATGATTATTATAAAAAGCCCGAAGCACTTCGTGTGCATATAAGAACATTTACTAAAAAATTGATTTCTTTGTTCATTCATGTCTTTTGATGGTGCTCAATGTCGACACATTTTTACATTTTAACAAAGATATGTTGACACATTCACGAGGTAGTTAGTTAACACTATCAAACGCGCACAAGCATACGCAAACTCTCCGTGCAGATACACCATGGGGGGAACAACTGAACACAGGTCTTCACTTCGTAATACACAAGTCCATAAATAAAAAGGAATAATTACACATATACGCTAAATATATTTCACTTAAATATTTCAGATTAAAACAAGAAAAGAAGATGTGCTGAGCTTCAGTTCATTGTGATGCAGACAAAAGGAAGGAAACGGTTGTCGTTATTTTACAAAATCTGAACATATATTTTTTTAGTCTGTACTCAGTAAATCGCACTTTAAGCTCTGTAAGTGGATTCTCTTTTTCTTTACACTCATTGTGTCATTTAATGACACAAAACTATTTGGGTCGCTCCGTAAGTATACAGTATGGAGAAATAAAACATGAAAAGAAAAAGTTATTGAGTATGTAATCTAATTATTTAAAATATTTGGCTTCAGTTCTGTTGAAACATCTAATACTAACTAGTTCTTAATAATAAAGTTGTGTTTATTATTATTTTAATAAACATTATATACAGTCGTGGCCAAAAGTTATGAGAATTACATAAATATTGGAAATTGGAAAAGTTGCTGTTTAAGTTTTTATAATAGCAATTTGCATATACTCCAGAATGTTATGAAGAGTGATCAGATGAACTGCATAGTCCTTCTTTGCCATGAAAATTTAACAAAACTTAAAAAAACTTTCCACTGCATTTCATTGCTGTCATTAAAGGACCTGCTGAGATCATTTCAGTAATCGTCTTGTTAACTCAGGTGAGAATGTTGACGAGCACAAGGCTGGAGATCATTATGTCAGGCTGACTAGTTTGAATGGCAGATTTGACATGTTAAAAGGACGGTGATGCTTGAAATCATTGTTCTTTCATTGTTAACCATGGTGACCTGCAAAGAAACGCGTGCAGCCATCATTGCGTTGCATAAAAATGGCTTCACAAGCAAGGATATTGTGGCTACTAAGATTGCACCTAAATCAACAATTTATAGGATCATCAAGAACTTCAAGAAAAGAGGTTCAATTCTTGTTAAGAAGGCTTCTGGGTGTCCAAGAAAGTCCAGCAAGCACCAGGATTGTCTCCTAAAGAGGATTCAGCTGCGGGATCAGAGTGCCACCAGTGCAGAGCTTGCTCAGGAATGGCAGCAGGCAGGTGTGAGCGCATCTGCACGCACAGTGAGGCGAAGACTTTTGGAAGATGGCCTGGTGTCAAGAAGGGCAGCAAAGAAGCCACTTCTCTCCAAAAATAACATCAGGGACAGATAGATCTTCTGCAAAAAGTATGGCGAATGGACTGCTGAGGACTGGGGCAAAGTCATATTCTCGGATGAAGCCTCTTTCCGATTGTTTGGGGCATATGGAAAAAGGCTTGTCCGGAGAAGAAAAGGTGAGCGCTACCATCAGTCCTGTGTCATGCCAACAGTAAAGCATCCTGAGACCATTCATGTGTGGGGTTGCTTCTCATCCAAGGGAGTGGGCTCACTCACAATTTTGCCCAAAAACACAGCCATGAATAAAGAATGGTACCAAAACACCCTCCAACAGCAACTTCTTCCAACAATCCAACAACAGTTTGGTGAAGAACAATGCATTTTCCAGCACGATGGAGCACCGTGCCATAAGGCAAAAGTGATAACTAAGTGGCTCAGGGACCAAAACGTTGAAAGTTTGGGTCCATGGCCTGGAAACTCCCCAGATCTTAATCCCATTGAGAACTTGTGGTCAGTCCTCAAGAGGCGGGTGGACAAACAAAAACCCACTAATTCTGACAAACTCCAAGAAGTGATTATGAAAGAATGAGTTGCTATCAGTCAGGATTTGTCCCAGAAGTTGATTGAGAGCATTCCCAGTCGAATTGTAGAGGTCCTGAAAAAGAAGGGCCAACACTGCAAATACTGACTCTTTGCATAAATGTCATGTAATTGTCGATAAAAGCCTTTGAAACGTATGAAGTGCTTGTAATTATAGTTCAGTACATCACAGAAACAACTGAAACAAAGATCTAAAAGCAGTTTAGCAGCAAACTTTGTGAAAACTAATATTTGTGTAATTCTCAAAACTTTTGGCCACGACTGTAGACTTCCATCACTGGCGTGTCATGGACTTTATTTGAGGGTTTATTTTATTTTCAATGGCTGTTCTTGACTGACTGAAACAGTAGGCAGGGCATGCGACAGGCAGCGCTGGAGCAGCGTTAGGAGCGGCAGCAAATTTGTCAGGATCTGCATGCGGTTGTCAGGATCTGCATGCGGACAGAGCCACAGGAAACCTCTAGCATTATCTGTCTATCTATCTAGATACAGTATAATACTACAGGTTTCCTGCCACTGTTTGAACAAAAGTGAAGAAGCAGAGGTTCATTATAAGTCAGCCAGTAAAAAAATAGATAGGAAAGTTATAGAGAAGATAATCAGGATTAAATCACTTATCACAGTCAGAAATTAAATGAACAGTACATGGGTAATCAGGTGTTGGCACAAAAGTAAAATGCAAATCAAATGTGGACAAAAATCAAGCTAATTCAAAGTTGAACCTATATGTATTTGTGAAAAATTAAACAACTAAATTGAGAAAACAAAAATTTTATAAATAAACTACCTCAGAAATATGTTGGCTCACAAAACACTTCATGTCATTCCTTAATGGCATTGAGCTTTCACCTTTTTCTCTTTTTTTAAACTCCCCGCCAAATCTGAAGTTTAAAAATGAATTTAAAAGTCTGAATCTTCCACTTGTCAGCTCGATCCTCTCCCAAATCAGCTGGTTAAAGCCTGTACACCTTTACTCTCCTCTCTCACTTCCGGCATTGTCCCATCATCCCTCAAAACAATAACTCCTATCCATAAATGACCTGATGTAACCCTAATAAACTCAACAAATTCAATCCAATATTTAATCTCCTGTTCATCTCAAAGATAAAGAAAAAGAGAAAAAGTTCTCTCAAAAAAGTTATTTAAATACAGGTTAATATTCACCTTAATAATACAATAACCTTTTAAAAAATAAAAATTTCAGTCTGGATTCCGTACTAAACACTGTACAGAAGCTGTCTGTCTTTGCAAAACTGCAAATCTGTTGGTCGGAACAGTCGCTAATCCTTCTTCAACAGTGACCCTTTCTGGCAGTGAGAGCTCTTTGTTTGGGACTAAGAGTAGACTTTGCCCTTTAAACTGAGACCCTGAATTGATCTTAACCAATGCAGTCGTGACTTGATTAGCGGCTAAATTAATTTGTCTTTTTACTGTCTGCACAATACCTGCGTCACTTCCAGAATCTGTCGACTGGATTAGCTTCAGCAGCCACTTCTTGTTGTAAATGAAACAGAGTAAGAGCTATTTACTTCACAGATGGTATCTCTTTCTGACTTGTGGCCCCTCTTTTGACTATGAACTGCTTCAATTACATTGAACCCAATGTTAGGATGTTCAACTACATATGGGTCAGAGGATACTAACATCGGAACAAGGAGCGGTAAGATAGCATGAGTCTTGGCCAAAACTAAACTCAGCTTCAGCAGAGCCCATGAATGGTAAGACTGATTTACAGCTAGACCAACCAGGGTATTGGACCTCAGTAGCTGGTGGAATGGTCTCACTGTTCAATGAGGTATGTTTACTTTCCTTCATTCCTCATTGATAACACCTGTATCCCACAACACTTCCGCCACAACTTTGTCCAGCAAACAATGAACCATACATTTTCTGCCAATGAGGTTTATACGTTTTGAATTTTGATAAAACGCCCGTCATTTAATTTTTTCAAATCATCTTGCTTAATAGTATGCTTCACGTAACCGTTGGGGGACCCTCCCATTTCCCTGCTGTTCTCTGGGCCATTGACAGCCCCTGGAAAGGTCTCTGTCCACAACAAAAACGGTGGTTGCACTGCTCACCAGCTCAAGCTTCCTGACAGGCTGTACTGTACATTTTTACAGGTATTTACAGGTATTACTTGTTTGTTCTGCCCTGCGCCTTAGCTGTCTCCCTTGTCCCATTCAACTTTTTTTTTTTTTCATTTCTAGAACCTCTGCTCTTAGCTATTTAAGCTTGTGCCATCATCCACCCAGCCACCATGAGTGGCTTTAACTGCAGGTGCTGGATCGTTGCTCTTCGGATTCATACAGCTTATAGGACGTAGCTGAGCGTCCAGTGGACATACAGTACGTTGGTTTGTATTTCACTCAGTCTTGGCGACTTACCCATTACATTCTTTTTCAGCTTTTGTTTTTGCTCTTGTTCTAAGTTTGAAGCTTCATTCACCCGCTCTATCAGCTCTTCATCTTTAATTTTAGGGTTGCTCAGGTAAGATTTAAGTTGCAGCCTTACGGCTTCACTTAGCAGTCCAGTCTCTATAGAGCATAGGAACTTCCTTTGAATTAATTCTGGTCTGAACTGCTCGCCTTCTTCCACAGAAACTTTCCACAGAAATTTCCACAGAAACTTTTCTCTCAGCTTGATTGCTCTGAATAGAAAATTCTGGGCTGATTCTTTAGGGTCTTGTGTAATGTTCATTAACGTTTGTAACAGATTCAGATGGTGGGTCAACTTTGTAATGCCTTCTCAGGATTGTCTTCAGGGACAAAAATGTGAGATCCCATTTAATTTCCATCATATCCTTCAAATGGAGGCCTGGGCTTACAGCCCATGTCACCGCTTCAATGATTTCTGCCTCTGAATGACCTTTCCTCAGTATGGACTCAGTCTGGTTCATAAGGCTTGTGTAAAACAGTTTCTCTTGCTGTCCTGCTTCACCAATTTGTCCAGACATCCAAAACTCTCTCCTTAAAGTCACCTCAGGCAATGCAGGCGGTATCACGGTGGCAGCTCTGGCATCCTCCCTTAGCTGTTGTTCCTTCTTCACACTTCTTTGTCCTCTTTTTCTTCAATATCATCCAATGTTTTTTTCCACTAGTCTGATGAGAGCATGTCGTGTTTTGCTTTCAAACGCACGAGCAGACTCATCACATTTTAAGTGTCTAGCACTACTGAAGCTGAACAATGCCGATCTGCTTTCAGTTTGTAGAGTGATCTGATCATGATGCTCGTCCTTGCATGCCTTTCTTTACTGCTCACTTGTCTAGATTCGTCTCTGGAGCCCCCTCATTCACTTGCAGCTCCTGGCTGTTTGGCTCGGCAAAATATGTAACAAATCCCCAAGTGCAATAACAAATTCACAGAGGGCGGTTGCACATTTAATGTGTACTTTATTCTGAAAAATATAAATTAATTATTTTAAAAAAAATACAAATAGAATACAAAACACATTAATTACAGTTAATAAAAACAACAATAACAAAAAAAAAAACATTAATTACAACAAATCAGACACAAAGGACAAAGATCTATAATTTGACAAACCAAAGTAAGCCTAAAAGACATGAGATATGCTGTATAAACAGTAGAAAAGAAGTGGCAAGAGACACATTATTTTAATTATAAGTAGTGTCATAATGTAGAAGTCTATCGTTCTTCTTATTGAACTGAATTAGTTTAAGAGAATTAAAAGTGAGGTCATTTCTATTATGAAAAGGGGGAAATACAACGGTTCCTGTTTAATTCTCTGTTTATATATAAAGTATTTTGCATTTAAAACAAAATAATTAACCACAAATTCAAGAGGTTTATTTTCCCAATTCTGATAAAAAAAATTTAAAAAAACTTTAATACTAAAGGAATGAGACACATTGAGGTGGTCCAAGAGGTGATCTTTTAGGAGCAATAAGAATCTTTCAGTTTTTTTCACACTCAAAGAAGAAATTAATCAAAGTTTCATCTAATACATCACAGAAAGAACATTTATTCTCTACCTCCAAACATCTAGACAAAACTGAGTTTACCGGGTAAATCTTGTGGAGAATCTTAAAATTAACATATTTTAGTTTTGTTAGAGATATAAATGAATTCTTTCAGTAGCGGCACTCGTGGTTCACACGCATTTACTCTCGCTCTCAAACTCTCTCGAGATTCAGCGAGAGCAGTTCAAAAGTACGTTACTTCACTGCCACCTACACCTACTGGTGTAATCTGAGACTGAGATTTCTTCCAAGCCCACAATATCTATTCAATATTACAAACACAGTATGGCTGGTCCTGGTACGTGTTCCACAGAACAGCATTGCGGTACATGATAGAACCGTGTACCGTACTATAGTGCATCTACCATTGTGTCAAAGTGTGTACCATGGTAGAACCAGATTACCACACTGTGGTACATGTACTATATCAGCAAATATGTACCAGCGTACTGTCAAGAATATTCCATACTATATACCATGGTACAGGTACTATCGGACTACCACGGTAAATTATATTACGGGTTTGTTGTGTTTTTATTAAGTGATAGTTTTTATTAAGTGATTTTACATAAATTGCATTTATGTAAAATGTGTGGTTTCTGTTGTAATTTTCTTTGTAACAGGCAAAATGGACAAACAGGACATCACATCTGTACAGGACCGTCTGCACGCATGATAGAGGAGTCGGTCAGACAAAACACCTCCATCAGAGAGAAGAGGATGCTTCAGACATAACCGATGCAGACACTCCACGGCCCGGTCAGAACTTCCTCAGTCATCCTCCGTGACTCCAGCCAAGCTGTTTCAGTTTAGAGTAGGACTTCCTCCTGATGTTGCTCTGGATCCAGATGCAGCTCCACCTCCAACTTCTCAGCCACAGACTGAGCAGGTAAATATTTGACACATTTATTGTATATTAGTCATTGTAGATTTCATAATGTGGGGACCATATTTAATGTGTCACATCCTAGACTTTTACACAGACCTACCAGACTTTTTTAGATTTATCTAAAAAAACAAACAAATAAAAGTTACTGGAATCAGGTTAAGAACTGTATAGTGCTGAACACTCAGTGTGGTTGAAATAAAGTAATGACTGGCTGAACAGAGATCACTTAAACACTTGTTAAAGATGCATGGATGAAAACTGACAGTAGAAATCACAGCTGTGTTTAATATTAAAGGTAAGAGCTTTTCCACACTATGTGATGAGAACCTACAGGATTGGGACTAAACAGAAATTCACTGGTTAATGAGGATAATCAGGAAAAACAAGGCTCTGATTTCCCTGTGAGCATAAAGAATGGACTTTACAAATTACATCTAATTTATAAATTACATCTCAGAGTGCAGATACACCTGTTTTATTGGCCTGGCTGTGTGTGTGTGTGTGTGTGTGTGTGTGTGTGTGTGTGTGTGTGTGTGTGTGTGTGTGTGTGTGTGTGTGTGTGTGTGTGTGTGTGCGCGTGTGTGCGCGTGTGTGTGCGTGTGTGTGCGTGTGTGCATGTGCGAGAGAGAGTTTTGTCCCTCTATTTGAGCCAGAATGACTTATTGTGCTCTTGTCTTTAGTTGTTACAGAAAGCACACACACTCACCTCTGGCTCAACTGCCCCCTCAGTGGACGGTGATGATTGGAGGCAGGTTTTGGACTATAAGTGCCGACTGGCCCCTGTGAAGAAGTTCTAAATAAACTAAATAAACACTGGGAGAGGAAGAATTTATTTTTTTTACTTTGTTGTTAATTGTCCTATAAAAACTCCATAAATGATTGATTTTTCATTAATGTTTATGGTCAATCCAACTGAATTCCTTTTGTGCCATATCTCAGCTGAGCGGTGACGGTGTATTAATAAGTGTTCAATCGTCTCATCATCAGAATATCATTGTAACATAACGACTCCATTTGACAACACAGAGTACAGCCAGATGACCAACACTGATGAGTCACATCACATCCCTCATGGTATCACTTATATCCTTTATTTTCTATTTTTTAATGTGCTCTAGACTTTCGTGGTTTGTCATGAGAGGAGCATTCCTCCTGTTCTCTTCGTCATGGATTTTTAAAATAAATTTCTTTCATTTTGTATTTACCCAGTGGATTTGCATATTTAAAGATAAAATCACCAATAATGCATTGAAAAAATGGGACTTTATATCTTGCACTGCCTCTTTTTTGTTCCATGTTTTCCAGTTTCCATATTTTTTTTTTCACAGGAAGCGACTTACAATTTGTTGCCGATGTCGATTGCGTTCAAACCGACATGATCAGTTATGTATTGGAGTCCTCTTTTTGTCCTCCCTGTTATTTCCCCATATAAAACTCACACATAACTTGTTTAAACGACATATACATTTTTCATCTGGTGGAAAGATGCAGGCTAAGAATAGCAACTTTGAAAGTATAAAAGTTTTTATGATGTATATTCTGGTATATTCTGGTTTTAAAATCAGGTACTCTCCATGTCTCGGTCTCCAAGTCCTAATTTCCTGTTTTCTAATTTTCCAGTTATGTCGAGGGCAATTTTCTTTGGTTAGACCTATAATTCTTATTTCCTCTTTACAGCTTATAGTGATCTGTGGAGCAGTGCTGTTTCCCATCTGCACTGCTTCTGTTTCATCTGGGTTTAATCTGGCAACAGAGTTCCTTTCATACTTTTTTTAATATGCATTTACAGTATCAAGTTCTTTTTTACTTTTTATAAAAATTATGTCATCTGCATAAGCTGATATCCTACAGGACCCTATACAGGATAAGCAACATAGAGGATTAATGAATGAATAATAACTTTCCCTGGACTGGGTTGAAAGTGTACGCAGATGTTTGTGATCAGCTGAACAGGAGCCCTAGGACAAAGCTGTGGTGCTGCTCTAGGTGCCCTATAGTTATAGTGAACTTAGCAGATTAAAAGAAGTACCTGAAGGCCACAGTTAAACTCTAAATCTCTGTTTTCGTTTCTGTGTACAAGGGATGTCAGTGTTTACCCTTACACAAATGGCTGTTTGGATGTATGATTTATTTGGTATGAAATATAATCACATTATATAATAATAATAATAATATATAAAGAATAAATTGTAATTCTCCTCCTATTATCATTATTACAGGAGAAACGTACTAAAAAAATTCTATTACATCACACTCGGTATTAGTCCCGCCCCCTGCCTGGTCTCAAGTAGGTCCTATAGAGGGGAATAAATTCATGATCTTTGTATCGCGACTTTCGTTCATTGGTTTAATTTCGTAAAAGCAGCACGATGTCTGGAAGAGGCAAGGGCGGGAAAGGACTCGGTAAAGGAGGCGCTAAGCGTCACCGTAAAGTTCTACGCGATAACATCCAGGGAATCACTAAGCCCGCTATTCGCCGTCTAGCGCGCCGTGGCGGAGTGAAGCGTATTTCCGGTTTGATCTACGAGGAGACTCGCGGTGTGCTCAAGGTGTTTCTGGAGAACGTCATCCGCGACGCCGTCACCTACACCGAGCATGCTAAGAGAAAGACGGTGACCGCCATGGATGTGGTGTACGCTCTGAAACGCCAGGGACGCACCCTGTACGGCTTCGGCGGTTAAACGCTCCAACGGCTAACGACGCGAACACAACGGCTCTTTAAAGGGCCACCCACATCGCCAGCAAAAGAGCTTTTTACCCATATGTGTGCAGAAGTGATAAGTCTTCACAGTTTGCTAAACACTGTCTTCAAAACACACCGTTAAAAGCGACTATATTTATGTATAATCTGTGTAGTAGAGGCTTGTTCATCTTGTAGAAATAATTAGAAACGTTTTTAAGTATTTGAATGCATTTAAAACACCAAAAGACAAGAACTAATCATTTAAAGTTTCTGTTTGGTGGTACACACTACATGTAAGTGTGGACTCTTTAAACGATGACGTGTTTATTTATAAATTATATTTACATAATATTTTCTGATGGTTTTCTGACGTGATCTACTCATTTTCTTGATTAAATTATTGTAAATGTATGTTATTTTTTTTCAGTAAAAATAACCCGCGACTCTAAAACGGCGGGAGGGAAAACAAAGCGAAGCAGAGGGTGGAGGGGTAGCAGGAAAAGAGTGGGGTGGTAGGCGGTCCCTCATATGTGGAGTTCTGAAATGTCGTCCAATCAAAATCCGGTCTTGGCTTGTGCTTAATTACAAT
The DNA here is from genome assembly GCA_030347435.1 of Clarias fuscus. NCBI lineage: Eukaryota > Metazoa > Chordata > Actinopteri > Siluriformes > Clariidae > Clarias > Clarias fuscus. The sequence goes on from CM059212.1 coordinate 33,357,695, forward strand.
GTAGCCTGTACATAGAGGGCCTGCGAGGCGGCGCCTGCTGCTATTGTTTTAGTTTCGTCGAGAAGCAGTAGCACAATGCCTGAACCAGCGAAGTCCGCGCCCAAGAAGGGCTCGAAGAAAGCCGTGACCAAGACGGCCGGCAAAGGAGGCAAGAAGCGCAGGAAGTCCAGGAAGGAGAGCTACGCTATCTATGTGTACAAAGTTCTGAAGCAGGTTCACCCCGACACCGGCATTTCGTCCAAGGGGATGGGAATCATGAATTCGTTCGTCAACGACATTTTCGAGCGCATTGCCGGTGAATCCTCGCGTCTGGCTCACTACAACAAACGCTCCACCATCACTTCTAGAGAGATCCAGACCGCTGTGCGCTTGTTGCTGCCCGGTGAGCTGGCCAAGCACGCCGTGTCCGAGGGCACCAAGGCCGTGACCAAATACACCAGCTCCAAGTAAAGCGCGTCACCGCCGCCTTCATCAACCCAACGGCTCTTTTAAGAGCCATCCAGATTTTCTGTTAAAGAGCGATTTTTTTTTTGCCGTTTTCGTGTGTTTAGACGTTAACAGAAATATTACTCATTTTAAACTAACTCTTATGATCACACATTCAGGGCGGTTTTCTTACAGCACATGGCAGATAACATTTATTTTGCGAATTCATTGATTTATTCAAAATTAGTCCAGTTGTGTGTTTAAAATTATATATACAGTTACTGTATATAAAGGAGTGACAGGAAAGCATTTGTCTTAACCAAATAAAAAAGGAATGACCGCTTGATTTCCAGTTTTCAATTGTGTGCTTATGTAAAAAAATTAATAAAGGGTAATGATCCTTAACATTGTATTTTTCGGTTCTATTTCTTTTACTTATTAAGGTATGCTTGCTTTTCAAATTTGTCAGCAGTTGGGTTTGGATAACTATTCTGTTTGACGGAAAGAAGAGGATTATCCTCAAACAGGAAGACATGATTGCTGATGTCATTTTGTGTATTAAAAACTGTAGGATTTGCGAGAGACCATCTTTCACCTGTACCCTGTGCCAAATTACTGTAGTTGTCTTTTACGCTACTTTGTGCACGTGTACAGTATCACCAACGAGCAACGCCATCCAGAGTTAAACAAACTGCAGCGGTGCGTTACTGAAGTAAGGAAGATCAACAGAGGAAAAGATGAATAATAGGGTGAAAACCATCCAGTGTTCTCGAGTCAGAACTCCTCTGCCCCACGACACCATCTACCTTCATCATCCGAACTGGACAGCGTGGAGCCCTTAATATTAAATACTAACGTTATTAACGTTGTTAAAGGAGTCCCATATTATCACAGCATCTCCTGGTCTGTGGACCTTTTGGTGACATAAGATACAGGATGATCCATTCACATTAGCTCACAGCAAAGTTAACTTCGAATGCTCCTCATGTCTACTTACTTTAAGACCCCAGATCATTTCCTTGTTCAAAATAGAAAAGAGTAGAATGTGATGAACTCAAGTGTTTTGCTTATGTAGCTATTAGAGTTAAAGGTACTTTACTCTTTACTCATTATTTTATGTAGAACATCTATGTGTATACTCCAACACATCTCAGAGACACTTATGAAAACTGACTGCTCATGACCCACATAAGTTACACAGGCAATTTCAGAGTATCTGTGATTGCTGTGACAAAATGTGAGAATTTACTTTGTACAAGCTGTTATGGTTGCAGCCTTCAGCTAATCTCTTGCTTCTTGCTTTTATACTTTCCTGCAGACAAAAACTGGACGAAACAGACTGAGACCTCTGACAGTAGCACAAGACCAGCTAACAACCAAAGAAAGAGGCAAAACATGATGTGCAAAAGCAAGAGCAGGACTCTTGATGCCAGGATGAAATCTCAAATTTAGATGGAGGAGCACTGACTACAGATACAGAGGAAGGAACATCAAGAGATCGAATATGATGTTGAAGCAGACGATGGGCAAACTGTTTAAAGTCTTAATTTCAGTAAAGCAACTTCTACTTGTAGAGTGAAGTTCAGCGTGCACACATTTCCTCCTCTCCGGTGCGTGACGTAGCGTCCTGTTTTTGTATTGTTGCCGCGGAAGTTTCCCATTCGTATCAGCATTTAAATTATGTAGCTTTTTATTTCATACAATAATAATATTAATAGCAACTAATTTTTAAATGTTCATACAATTGGGCTTTGTATTTCTTTTTTTTTTTCTTTCGTTTTTTGCACTTTTTGGAGAACCCGCGAGTTTTTTCGTCTAAACGGAATCCAGCTCCAAACTCCGACTCAGGTACGTAATAATGGATACTATTCCGCTTGTGCAATGTGTGGAGTGCAGGATGTTTAGACATTCTACCTCCGTCGTTAGCAGTTACTTTATTTGTGATACTGTACGTGTGTGTTAGTTGGCACTCTGACGGAGAAGACATCAGCATTAGAGGAGCGCATCCAGACTTTAGAGAGGGTTAGAGAGCGCTAGAGCAGTGTTATTCCCGTAGCGGAAAGTCTCAGTGCCGCAGGCGGAGATAACCAGCCCCCGACTCCGACATTAGAGCCCTCACCGCGAGGCGAGTGGGTGACGACACCTCTTCTGCGTTTCACGTGTTCAACAGGTTTTCTCTCCTCAGTGATGCACCCGCTGAGAAACCTGAAAGAGCTCTGCTTATAGGAGACTCAATAGTGAGGCAGGTGAAATTAGTTAGGCCCTTAGGGGCGGCAGTGGTCAGGTGTATCCCGGGACCCAGAGCACAGGACATAGCATGTAATCTTAGGGCCGTAGGACAGCATAGGTTCTCCAAGATAGTGGTACATACTGGAGCTAACGATATACGCCTTCGTCAGTCAGAGGTGAGCCAGGGTAACTTTACAGAGGTGTTTAAACTAGCGAAGGCGATGTCCGATGATGGAGTTTGCTCTGGCCCCATCCCAATGAGATGTGGAGACATAGCTTACAGCAAGTTATGGTCGCTGAATCGCTGGATGTCCAGGTGTATAGAGTCGTCACTCAGGGTTCATCATATTGAGACTGTGTCTGTTTCCCGAGCTAAACACAAATTTAGAAAGACTCAAAAAGTCTGCTTTAGTGAAGCTAGGACTGTTAAATATAAGATCCTTCGCATCTAAAGCAGTAATTGTTAATGAAATTATCACAGATCAGGAGTTTGATATACTCTATTTAACAGAAACCTAGATTAAAGAGAACGAGTATGTAGCTTTAAATGAAGCGAGTCCTCCTGGATACAGCTACATACACCAGCCTCGGCTAACTGGTAGAGGTGGAGGCGTCGCAGGTATTTACAATGATAATCTGACTATCGTACAAAAACACGTGCACAAATTTTATGCATTTGAAGTTCTCTATAGTAACATAAAAAGTGTAGCTACAAATATTAAGTCTGCTCACTCGATCCCGCTAATTATAATTTGCAGACCCCCAGAGCCATATTTCGAATTTCAAACCTAGTCATTTCTGTAGAGAAAGCGTTAATTGCTGGAAATTTTAATATTTATTTTGAGAATCCAGAAGACCCTCTGAGAACAGCATTTCTGTCCATACTGGACTCAGTAGGAGTAAATCAATGTGTAGTAGGACCCACTCTTAAAGCAGGCCACACTTTAGATTTAATATTATTCTTCGGATTATGTGTAAGAAATTTGTTCACAATTCCACAGTCTGAAGCTATCTCAGATCACTATCTTGTCTCAATTAAAGTGTGTCATAGTAATACTGTACGCACAGCACCGTGGTACCATATTAAACGTACATTCACATCAACTACCACACAGAGCTTTATCAGTAATCTTCCAGAGTTACCAACTTTGATTGGATCGCCATCTGACTCCACAGAACTCGATCAGGCGACTGAACATATAGAGTCAACATTCCGTTATACCTTAGATAACGTAGCTCCAGTTAAAAGGAAAATTATTAGAGATAAGAAACTCGCTCCCTGGTATAATGATCACACGCGTAGTTTAAAACAGACCGCTCAGACGTATACATACGTAGACGTAGTGTATTATGGTGAACTGGTATGTTTAGTCTTCCCCACTCTCCTTGATCACTCAGGTTTGTTGACAGTGAGGTGATTGGTTGCTTTACATCTCAGGGAGCCCTCATGTCTGTGTTTCCTTCTGGCTCTCCCTTTGAGTTCTGCTGTTATAGTTAGTCCTGCCGGAGTCCCTGCTTGCACTCTACACTAAACATACATTCACCTTATACATTATGTGACTGTGACCATACCTAACTGTTATCTCTCCTCTTCTGCTCCCCCCCTCTTTCTCTCTCTGTCGAGCTACACATGTCGTTCCATTGATCCAGACTCCCTCTGCCCTCTAGACCTGCCTGACTCATCCTGGTGCCCCGCTTCTGGTTGGAGATCTTGTCACATGGATGTCCTGTGGGTCTCTTTGGGATGCGTCCAATGTCTGGGGACGGTTTCACTCCACTATGAAGATGGTTCTGGCCTCAACTGATGTTGACAGCTCAGTTCAGTAGTTCAGGACTGGAATTTCTACCTAAGCCTCCAATAACTACCTGGACTCCATATTAATATCAATTAATATCTGTTAACAACTGTTATACTGAACTGCCTGCCACCTAACACACAGTATGAATGCAGATCAATTCCTGCTTCCAGTTCCTCTCAAGGTTTCTTCCTACTGCCATCTCAGGGGGTTTTTCCTTGCCACTGTCGCCCGCTGCTTGTTCTTCAGGGACTATCTAACCATTTTGATTCATACACATTCACATTTCATACAAACGTAAATAATTATTTTGATTGTGTAAAGCTGCTTTGTGACGATGACAATTGTTAAAAGCGATATACAAATAAAATTGAATTGAATTGAATCGAATACTGTACAAGTAAATATAGAAATACGTTACCCTTTGAGTTTGATTATTGCTTTGTCCCTTTGGTTTGGTCGCTGGCTCTTTGTACATCTTTTGTAGATAATCTTACTGTATGTTTGTGCACTCACCGGTAGTAAAGGTGTGGCTGACATTTATTTTGGGGGAAAGCGAATTTGTTCACTGTTTTTTGGTTTAGGGAGATAGGTGAGTTACCTGTATTTTTGTTTTTTTGTTTGGTAGGTAAACTAGCTTGTAAAATACAGATACCCTTTTTTTATTGATTTGGCCTGGGTCCAGCCTGAAGCTGATCCTGGTGTTGTGTATCTTTATTTGCATGTGCTTTTTGTAAAGCAATACAAACCTCTCTTTTTTTGTTGTTATTGTTGTTTTTTTAAGCTAACGTATCTGTCTAGTTCTTTCTGTTACATTACACCATTGTGTTCCAAATTCTCCATACAGTTTAAAATAGAACCCCAAACCAATCCTTTGCTGTATGGCCCAACCCTAGACTAAAATGTAACATGTGTAAGGTCGGCTAGCATGCGGTAACTTTAAGCATAAAGTAAAACATTACATACTTCATTAGCCAGAATAACTTGAAGGGAGAAAAATGAACTAAATCTTTACAAGTATTTATTCTGTACAAGTCTTCAGGAAAACAAATCTGCACAACAATGTAGCTCAAAGTATTACTATCTGCCAAACACAACAGCTCTCACATGGGCAAGCATATAGTGTTCGTGATGGGTCGTTCATGAGCGTTTCGCTCTTTTTGAGAGAGTCTTCAACGTGACTCGAAGAAGAACGAGTAGTCAAAGAGTGTGATTCGTTCATTTTCTACTGAGCGTGCATGCACAAAGCAATCTACCTCCGTAGGTTATGTACAGGAAACAGAAATGAGTAGTTACCTTTGAGTCTTCTAGCCAGAATGGTTCGTTCTTTTATCACGTGAGTTTGATAGACGATATCTAGTGCAGTACACAGAAAACAGAATTGAACGGTCCTTTTCATGAATTCTCTAGGCTGAGTCAATTGTTCTTTTGTTATGTGACTTCCATTGATGCTATGTAGTGCAATAGATTCAAAAGAACGAACTATTCAAGTTAAAAGATATGAGAGTTCAGCTGGTCATTCTTTTTATCATAATATGTCCTTAGTTGCATTGTAATATTTTCATTACTGGAACTATAGCAAAAAGTTGTGTATGTAGACGTGTTGATAGTCTGTTTATTAAAAATTTTACATTTTATTTTATTTCTGATCAAAAGAACGAACTAAATGACTCATGACTTGATAACTAATATATGACTTATTACTTGATTAAATAACTAAAGGCCTAGATGAACGAGATTCACAGAACCGAGTCACTAAATACATGTCGCTATCACTAAATAGTGTTGTAGACAATTAACCCCTTACTCCTCTTGACTGGAGAACATTGGTTCCATTCTGAAAATACTATTCAGATCAATTAACCACATATCCTCATATTCTTAATTATATTCCTGCTTAAATAAAATATATATTTAAACATGAAACATACATATATGTAACAAACAATTAAATTGACTGTACTGATAAGGTACATGAGATATATGAGCGATATCTCCAGTGCACAATTCTCATTCTTCCAGGAAAACTCGTATTACAAAATATTTACAGTTCCTGTTCATACACGTTATATCCTTCATTGTGAACTGATATTTTCTTCTTGTCTCAGGAAACGGGGTTACAGAGAGTGATGGATTCCACAACACCCTCCCTAGGCTGGGTGCAGTGGCTACAGGCAGTGGTGGGCATCTTTATTTTGCAGTCTTCACCCGTCTTTAGCAAAAGCATGCCCACAGCACTCCCACGTGGTGACTTGCTTGAAGGAACAGCTTCTACACTAAGCTCTGCATTTAAGTTTAAGTGATGCATTTCTGCTGTATATAACATATATACTTGGCCTTGGTAATGTAAGTTGAGCAAATAAAAAAAAAAATCAGATATTTAGCACTAGCAGATGTTTACTCTTTTATCTTTCATTAAATACAAATGTGTGTAAAACCAAACCAAAGTATAGGAAAGTTTTCATAGCCCCACACAAAGAAGGATTTTTAGAAAAGTTCCAACTGTAAACCATGCGGACGGAAGATTTTTTTGAAAACATAGGACTCCTACCTGTTTAATTAGGCAGGATTCTTACTTAGAGGCATTCAGTCATAATCTTCTTTTCTGACACCTCCTGCTTAATACCACAAAAAGCCAGAAGGATCATGAGGCCTGCCAGTGATGTCAACCCACTCCGGGGACCATGAAGACTTATAATTAAACTTTCATGTAGCAGTGATAAAAGTCCTTTGAAAATGTTTTTTTTTTCTTTTCTTTTTTTAGCAGAGGGCCCTCCTGCTTATTCTAAACCCCTTATGTCTCTTCATAATGCATTATTATTATTATTATTATTATTCTCTCTCACTCACTCATCATCTATACCGCTTAATCCTGTATTCAGGGTCACGGGGGCCTGGAGCCTATCCCAGGAGACTTGGGGCACAAGGGGTTGCCAGGGTGCCAATCCATCGCAGGGCACAGACACACACATACACTCACTCATTCACACACTACGGACAATTTGGGAACGCCAATTAGCCTAACCTACATGTCTTTGGACTGTGGGAGGAAACCGGAGTACCCGGAGGAAACCCACCAAGCACGGGGAGAACATGCAAACTCCATGCACACAGAGACGGGAATCGAGCCTGGCCGGGGATCGACCTATTATTATTATTATTATTATTATTATTATATTTTGTTACAGAAAGTTTCTTAGAAATTAGTAGAAAAATGCTCACCAGGTTAGCAAAACAACCATTTTTAGTCGCTTTGATATTAGGAGTGCAATCAGAATTTGATCAGATCATAGGACTGATCATTAGCTTAAGGATACAGTAAGGAGCGCCATTGTGTATGATCACCTGACATCAGGATGGAACAAACTGTGAAGAGTTTTGTTCTTAATTAATGAAAACATTTTTGCCAAACGTTAGCGCTTTTGTGTTTGTGAGACAGTGCATAGCAACAGTTGGTAAATATTAAGCTAACCAAAGAAGACAGGGCTTACATCTGCAAAATAAACACTAATAATCTAGCAGTTATCAAGTGGAGGAAATTGCAAATTAACTTTTTATAAAAATAAAGCATTAAATCATAAAAACATAAGAATTTTTACAACTCAGTCAAGCTGGATGTTTAAAACACATTTACTATTTTTTTAAAAAAATCAATCAACAATAGGAAGCAGGAAAACAGGAGAATAGTGAACTTGAAAACGCTGAGAAATGAGTGTACAAGGCGCGTGCGCGCGTGTGTGTGTGTGTGTGTTAAAATATTTGTAAAAATACTCAAAAAAATAAATACATTGGAGGAATAAATGAATCTTTAAACTACATTAAAGGAAATCAGTAATATTTGTCAGGAACATGTCCATGCCCAACTGTGCCAAATGGGTTTGATGACTCATTGCCAGGCATGAACACTGCCAGGGTGACAGACAAATGTATATCTAGTCTCTGTTTTAGATTTCTTCATGAGTCTGTTGACAAGTTTGCAGGCCTTTTCTATTTTCCTGGTATCATAATGTCTCCATTGTCTCCAGTGTTCTCTGTGTGATTTCTGAAAACAGAACTCTCAAACTATAAACATGGTCTTTCTGCGCTCGACCAGGTCACCGGCACGGCGGACGTAACTGTCCCCAACAATTCAGATGGTTCGTCCTGTTGATGACAAAAATATATTTGGCTCAAAATGTGATTCTTAAATACACTTACGGGTGATGATGTTCAACTTCACACAAGATTTAAATGGTGTCAGTGATCATGATGGCTTCAAGCAGCTCTTTTGAGAAATGAGAAACATGACACTATTCTTTAGCAGTTGACTGTTATTCCTGAATACTGCTGCACAGCAAAGCTCTCATTACTTCTAACAAATTTAAAGAAGTAAAGAACCACACCATGCATGTGACCAGAGACAATCCATCGTTGCTGTCCATCTTCTGTGATTTTCAGAGAAATGCTCAGCTTAATTTTTCTGTGAACAAAAGACAAATTACGTTTGAGTAGATCCCTGCTATCTGTTTCACCCAGATGAGGATGGGTTCCCTGTTGAGTCTGATTCCTCTCAAGGTTTCTTCCTCTGCCATCGCAGGGAGTTTTTCCTTGCCACTGTCGCCGTCGTCCTCGGCTTGCTAATCAGGGACAATGTTATAATTTTGATTCATACACATTCACACATTTCATACAAAAATGATTAATTCTTTATAATGTGTAAAGATGCTTTGTGACAATGTCAATTGTTTAAAGCGCTATACAAATGAAATGTAATTGAACTGAATCTGTGTGAGTGAGTTTTATAGGGAAATATTGGGGAGGTTACAGAGAGAGAACTCTTGTACAAAATCACAGATCATCACGGTTTAAATGCAATCGACATCAGCAACAAACTAAAAGTTTCCTACTGAAAAAGATCTCCCAAGCAATAAACAGACAAGCAAACTGGATAGGAGACATGTATACATGCAATAAAAAAGAGACAGTGCAGGATGTACATCACATTTTATAAATGTATATTTGGTGATTTCATCCTTAAATATGAAAATTTACAGATCATTTGTGTAGATACATTTAGAAATGTATAGTAGAAAAATAAAGTTATAGACAAATCCATGACAAAGAAAATGGAGGAATTATTAAATACAAACATATCAAGACAAACGAAAGTTTAGAACACAAAAAATGTACAAACAAAGGATATAAATGAGACCATGAGGGATGTGATGTGACTCATCAGTGCTGGACGGCTAGCTGGACGCTGTGTTGTCAAATGGAGCTATAATGCAACATGCAAAACATGTCCTGTTAAAAACTGTTCTGATGATGAGACGATTGAACACTTACTAATACACCTTCACCGCTCAGCTGAGATATGGCACAAGAGGAATTCAGTTGGATTGACGATAACATTAATGAAAAATCAATCATGTATGGAGTTTTTATAGGACAATTAACAAAAAAGTATAAAAAAAAAAAAATTCATGATGCCGGCACTCACTGACCACACTGACTCTGAAAAGGTGACCTTGTTTGGCCAGGCAGTGGAGCGGAAACCCTCTTTTACAGTAAGTACTGAAATGTTGGTTGTTTAAACAAGTCTAAAAAATGTCTATAATGTTTTTTTTTTTTAGATAAACCTATCACCACTTATGTATGTGTAAAAGTCTAGTGCAGTATGTGACACATTAAATATGGTGCCCACGTTATGACAAGAAATATACAATGACTAATATACGATAAATGTCTGTCAAATATTCACCTGCTCAGTCTGTAGCTGAGAAGTTGGAGGTGGAGCTGCATCTGGATCCAGAGCAACATCAGGAGGAAGTCCTTCTCTAAACTGAAACAGCTTGGCTAGAGTCTTGGAGGATGACTGAGGAAGTTATGACCGGGCCGTGGAGTGTCTGCATCGGTTCTGTCTGAAGCTTCCTCTTCTCTCTGATGGAGGCTAGTGACGGTGTTTTGTCTGACCGACTCCTCCCTCATGGGTGCAGACCGGTCCTGTAGAGACGTGATGTCCTGTTTGTCCATTTTACCTGTTACAAAGAGAATTACAACAGAAACCATGGTACACACTTTGACACAATGCACTGCATGAAAAGAGCTGTATCCGGACGAATATGGTATGGGAAATCTCCGCTAAACTTTAAGTTTGCCAGATGTCTGAGGCAGAGTGCTTGGAAAGGGAGAATGCAAAAGGAAATTTTGTGAAACGACCAGATACCTCATGTATGTGGATGTATACGGGAATCGGTGAAACTTTCTAGGGGCGTTTTCACACTGGGAACGATCTGTTCCGTTCTGTACCCGAGCACGATTTCTCCCCCTCCCCAATCCCCCCCGCAGGTTCGCACAGTAATAGCGATTGTGATCCCGGGCACACTTGCGTATTTACACAACCGGAAACAGTAGGTGGCGGTAGAGAGGTAGTTGGTTTGTTTTTTTGCCGGAAAAAACTAAGAAAGAAGAAGAAACGCCCACTCGGGTCATGAACTGTGAGACACCTGTTAATGCTCCGTGTGGATGTTTTCATTTTTGTGACAAAAACGACGGCTCTCAGAGGGTGAAATGAGCGCGCGCTGCACGGATACAGCACGTGGCACTGAGGAATGACTTTACAACTCTACTCTGTAAGGTGAGGAATCAGGTGTGTCTACATTCTCTTCTGATTTACAGTCAAATAGAAATAAAGTGCTCATTAAACATTACTTTCTTTAGTCATCGCACATGAGCGTTATTTAAAATTTTTACTTTTTTATCATAAAAATAAAGTGTTTATGTAAATTGTAAATTAATCACAGATGTAAACAATGAATAAATAAATATAATGCCTGCTAGAATAAAGTTCAACAAATAGCATAGATACATATAATAAATATCTAATCATGCATTTTTCTGTTCTCCTAAGGATCATCTGGGTTTAGAGAGGGCTGGTGTGTGATGGCAGGATGTCCCTGTGACCAGGAGAGACCAGGAATGGCTACTAAATACTCCTATTAAGAAGACAACATTCCTACAAGAGAGATGCTTGTGCTCTTTTTTTTTTCTTACCTTGCTATGTGTAGATTTTCGAACTTAACTGAGGTGCTGAAACTATTGAATTTAAAACCTCACCATGCATCAATGTTTAGTGTTTAACATGTTTTGTGTGCCGTGTGTTTATATTGTATTTTTGTAAATGTAAAAATAAATGTATACTGTAAAATCCAAGATGAGTGTGGGGGATTTGGAATAGAGACAAAGTACTGGATAGAGTGCAAAATGTTTTATTAAACATTATTAAATAAAAATATAATAAAAGCAAGTTTTGTAACAAAAGTAGCTGTCAAATAGGACAAAAAATCTAAACATTAAAATGTAGCATATTTTTATATGTACTTGTACTTGCATAGCAAGAGGGTGTGTGTTAATGAAATGAAGACAAATGAAGAACAGTTGGTCCATCATTCCTTCCTCTGTATCTGTAGTCAGTGCTTCTCCATCTAAATCTGAGATTTCATGCAGGCATTATGAGTCTCCTGCTCTTGCATGTCAGGTTTTGTCTCTTTCTTCTGTTGTTAACTGGTCTTGTGCTACTGTCAGAGATCTCAGTCTGTGTTTCCTCCAGTGCCTGTGTGCAAGAAAGTATAAAAGCAAGAAATTAGCTGAAAGTTGCAACCATAACAGCTTGTACAAATTAAATTTTCCCAACATTTAAATTTTGTCACAGAAATCACAGATAACCTGAAATTGTGTGTGGATGTTATGTGGCTCATCAGCATCTCAGTTTTTATAAGTGTCTCTGAGATGTGTTGGAGAATATACATGAAGGTTATACATAAAATATGAGTAAAGAGTAAAGTAGCTGTAACTCTAATAGCTACATAAGCACAACACTGGAGTTCATCACATTCTGCTCTTCTGAACAGTGAAATGATCTGAGGCCTTAAAGTGAGCAGACATGAGGAGCATTCAGAGTGAACTTTACTGTGAGCTAATGTGAAAGGATCATCCTGTATATCTTATTATATACATTTAAATGTCACCACGAGATCCACAGACAATTACCTGGAGATGTGGTGATAATATGAGACTCTCTTTAACAGTGTTAATAACAGGAGTTAATAGTATTTAATATGAACTCACCGCTCACTCGCAGGCTCTCTGCTGGACCAGGCTCCACGCTGTCCTGGTTCGGATGATGGAAGTAGATGTTGTTGTGGGTCAGAGGGGTTCCGACTCGATCACACTGGATGGTTTTTATCCTATTGTTTATCTTTTCCTCACTTCAGTATCGCACCGCGCGCTGTGTGCTGCACGAGCCGAAGTGTGTTTAACTCTGCACGGCATTGCTCAGTGCTGCTTTACGCGCGCACGTCTAAATACTTACGGATACTTCCGTAAATATCGGGGTTTTATGTGTAGTGTCCGATTATCTTTGGATATTTTCATCTGTCTAAATTTCTAGCAAATACTGTACTTCGGCATTACTTCACAGAGATTCTTCAGCAGCCACGTTTGTTTGAGTACAGAGTCGAACTGGAATTACGTCACTTCCTCTTTAGAGCACGAGCGCATACTTATGTGTGAATCGTTCCCGAAACCACCTCTGCAATCGGTCCAGGGATTCGTTCCCGAGCGTGGAACGATTACATTCTCACAGACAAAAATCAACTGGTCCCGGGGCCAAGTGTACTCGGAAACGGATCCGGGACCCCAGTGTGAAAACGCCCTAGGAGTCCTCACAGCTAGCAGTGAGAGGTGATGGCTGTGAGGTGTAAAGGCCTTTTGTATGTTAATGACTAGAAGAAAGAGGTGCTGTCCTCCTTATCATAGCCGGGTGGGGGGGATTGGCCATGGTGTGCCTTTGTCTCTTCAACTTGAGAGTTTGAAGGAGAAGCAAGCTGCACACACTGCTCTTCTCAAAGAGGTTATCCAGCGTCTTCATGCATTTGAGCGCAAGTTTGATGAGCGAAGACCACAGGAAGAGTCAAGCCATGTGAATAGAAGGGCTAAGAGTGCACATAACACGGTCATTGCGGTAAGTTAAGCTTTATGTTAGCTGACAATATAGTAGTAATTTATACCTTGCCAAGTTAGCCTAAACACTTAGCTGCACATCTACTTTTTGTTACTTGCATTGTTGTAGGTGTCCAGAAAATTTAACAGTTTGTCACGTCAGAATTATACGATGTTGTTTACCACTGTATGTATTAAAGCGTTTTTAATTCAACATTACAGGAAGCTGTAAGCAGCCTCCATTATTCAGAAAACAACCCACATAAATACGATCCACAACCTGGGTAAGAATGTTGTTTCTTTACCTGCTATGTATGGGGTTTTACATAATCATTTTAAATGTAATTAATGACACGACTCTCTTTCCACACAGAATAAGTTCACTTCATGATCAGGCGGTGATGACATATCTGCTGGAGGAATTAAAGATGACTTTTGCAGATGCAGACCCTGAGTGTATAAAGGGTATTCAGAAATTGTTATTGTATTTATTTTCATGTCGCTTTATTTTTGTCCCTCTAATAATTCTAATTGTTTCTGTCACTTATCTGATTTATTAATTAATTAATTTTTATCCAGCATGTTAAAGGAATTACTATGAGACATTGCAGAGGAAATGCTCTTTGTCTCGGCCAGGAAAGTCTCAGCTAAGAGACTCTATTAAGACAGGGGCTAAAAACCGACAAAGATGAGTAAGTGTACATCATCTACTGTATGTATTAAGTTTGGTATTTCTCAGAGTGTTTTTAGGGATTAACGTATGGTGTGTTTTGCAGTTGCTGGAGTCCAGGTGTAGAGTCGTTCAAACAGATGCAGAGAGAGAACTGTGGCAGACTGCAATGCTGGAGCTGATGTCTGATGAGGAGGATGCCATTGTGTGCCATGCTGTCAGCGTGTAATATCTAATGGGACCAAGCTAGAAGGATATTTATTTTGTACATCTAACAAGCACTGGTGCATGTTTGTATTAGTATTGCTTTCAATTTAATTGCACCTTCATAAATGCACATTTGTTCATTTTTTCCCCATATTTTATGTTTTTTTCCCCCTTATTCTTACTTTGCTTTGTATATTTATTAGTGTTTGATTTGATTTTAATAAATCAAATGGGGGGGGGGGGGGGATACCTGCCCAATAACCAATCAAGTCACTAAGTTATGAGGGCTTGGGTTGGGCTAAATAAAAATGAGCTGGATAATGTCCCAATAGATGTCAGGGTTTTGGGAGTGTTTTAAAAACAACCAATCAAAGTAGAGATAAATAAACCAATAGGGAAGAGCAGATTTGTGCAAAGGTGTAAAATGCAAATGGGGCTTGAGGTGTGAAGGTCTCCTGACAAAATCCTTGAGTGGATTATTTGCCATGGCAACAAATGGCTGTACCATGGAAGGATTCCTCAGTGAGATACATCCGAATTGGTATCAATCCGGAAGTATCCTAGCTTGGTGGAATTTGATTTATACGGTCAGTGGTACTGTAGATACTTCCGAAAATCAGTGGTGTATACGGGAGTTTCCTAGTACAGATACACCTCTTTTCATGCAGTGATGGTAGATGCATTATAGTACGGTACACGGTTCTATCTATCATTCTATCATTTAAGATCACAAAACTCTGGACTTCTGGTAGTTCCTAGAATTTTAAAATCTACAAAAGGAGGTAGGGCATTTTTATATCTAGCTCCAAAGCTTTGGAATAGCCTTCCAGACAGTATTCGGGGCTTAGACACAGTTTCCCAGTTTAAAAGTAGACTCAAGACACATCTCTTTAATCTGGCATACACGTAACTCATCCCATAACCTCATACTCCAGTACATCTATCCTGAATGGCAATTACACTAATTCTCTCCATCTGTTCCGTATTCCTCTACCCATCCCGAGGCATTTCGAGATTGTGCCAGCTTCAGTAGAAAGAGGCCAACCCTGCGAGGTTCCTGAGGCATCCAGAGAAGGACCAACTCCAGCTTGATTCAGCTTTATGATGGTTGGAGCTACACATGCTGCTCCTGAGCTCCCAGTGATCCTGACCCCATCTGCCCTCTGCAATGAACATTGTTAAAAGCGCTATATAAATAAAATTGAATTGAATTGAATGTACCGCAGTGCTGTTCTGTGGAACACGTACTAGGATACTATCATAAATATGCTACACATGTTTATGAACTGTAACGGTAATATGTATATAGTAACCTCTGCAGTGCCATTTTACTTGTTATGGGAACCTTCAGAGTTTAATATACAATACTCTGGTGAATACCATGGTAGTTATCAGGTACCACAGTGGCTACCAAAGTGCAGTAGGTATCTGATATAGCACTGTCTGTAACGATACCATGCCAGTACCGTGCACTAACAGATCTAAAATGTATCCTGTATCCACTATCTCTAAATGACCTTTAAATAAATATTCATGTTATTTCACATGAGAGATTCCAATGCAACCCAGAAACACAACATATTTAGATCAGAAAGCAGACAGTCAACTAATGATGAAGGCTAACACACGATAAACTCAGTAGAAATTACTGAGTTTATATCGGTCACGACGAGAAATCTAACAAAATCTTAGAGAGATAAAAGATAAAATCTAATTATCTTATTGTATTTTGTACATGTCTCTGAAATTGATTTCCACCATGTCCTTTGAGGAACTGAAAATTGGTCAATATAATCAGTGACACACATGATTGTAGTTTGATGTCAAGATTAGCATGTCGACAAGAAATTCAAAATATGTGATAAAACAATACACGTGCAACAGTGAATCACTTTGCTACCTGAACAAAACACACCTCCCCCTACACCTGACACACACAGACACACACACTCGTTCTCTCAACTTGTCTCCCTAAGCTGTGCTTTACACAGGCCAAAACAAGATCCGTTTCAACTCCTACACACAGCGCTCGGCCAGTGCTCATGCATGGAGCTCACTCACAGGGCTCGTCTTCAGTTCGGACCAGAGTACTTACAACGGCGCGACGTGTTTTTGTCTGGTTTTTACACACGACACACACAAAATGCGCCGTGGGGAGGGAGGTTCCAGTGTTTTACAGCGCGCTCAGCGTTACACTCGCTTATTCTGTTTAGCTCCCTGATGCAGAGCCCGGCCGCCGCGCTGGCCAAAGCGCCCAAGAAGAAAGCAGCATCGCGGCCAAAGAAAGCCGGGCCTAGCGTCGGCGAGCTGATCGTCAAAGCGGTTTCCGCGTCCAAGGAGAGGAACGGCGTGTCTCTTGCTGCCCTGAAGAAAGCTCTGGCTGCCGGTGGATACGATGTGGAGAAGAACAATTCCCGCGTCAAGCTCGGCGTCAAGAGTCTGGTGACGGAGGGAACCTTGGTTCAGACCAAAGGCTCCGGCGCGTCTGGTTCCTTCAAGCTGAACAAGAAGCAAACCGAAGCCAAGAAGCCCGCCACCGCCAAGAAGTCTCCTAAGAAGGCCAAAAAACCCGCCGCCAAGAAGTCTCCTAAGAAGGCCAAGAAACAAAAGCCCAAGAGCCCCAAGAAGGCGAAGAAGCCGGCGACCCCCAAAAAGGCAGCGAAGAGCCCCAGGAAGGCGAAGGCTGCCAAGCCCAAAGCATCCAAGGTGAAAAAGGCAGCTCCTAAAAAGAAGTAAACATGTTAGTTTTGTTTCTTTCATATTTTCCCCCCTAAACGGCTCTTTTAAGAGCCACCCACGTTATTGTTTAAGGAGCAATAATCTCTTAAAAAACTACATTAACAAACTTACAAAATCAGTATTCATTACATGGTTATTTTATTCAAGTATACACTTCAATCTGGTCATAAGGGTACATTGAAATGCATCCATGTAAACCAGAAGTATAAAAGGTTTTAAATAACATGTTCCATTACATTTTCCACAGGTCCTTTAGAGCCTTTTTATAATGTTATTACATTCTAAATCAAGTCTTAAACATCTATTTCTTTCCGTTTTTGTTTTTTTTACAAACTTTTAAATTATAAAATATTATATGAATTATTATATTAAATTTTACAAACCATTTTAAATTACATACTCAGGTTGTTCAATTAAACATATATTTAAATATATAAAATATATTTATATGAAGATATAATTGAGATGCATGCGTGTAAATTAAAAGCATCAAAAGTCTTATCTATTTCTAATATCTTTTGACGAGGCAGGGGTGGGGGTTGGAGAGAAGTGGGAGTTCGACGGCGTGTTAATGATTGGTTGGTTTGTCACAATGACGGTAGTCAATGAGGATGCAGCAGTTTAGGCTATATTACAGAGCGCTAGCGAATGATCACTTACATTTACGGTTCTCTTTGAACACGTTGACGTAGTGAATCATGTCTGGAAGAGGCAAGACCGGCGGAAAACCTGCAGCTCGCCGTACGTAACGATGAGGAGCTGAACAAACTGCTCGGCGGAGTGACCATCGCTCAGGGTGGTGTGCTGCCTAACATCCAGACTGTGCTTCTGCCCAAGAAGACCGAGAAGCCGGCCAAGACCAAGTAATTTTACCTACTCTTGCGATTGTCAGTATCCAAAGGCTCTTTTAAGAGCCATCCATTTTTCCTTTAAAAGTGCGTTTTTCTCCATCAGTTCACAAACCTTGTTATAAAACGTATATGAATAGCAATTATAAATATTTTGTATTTTACGATTTTACGTGAAAGAATGAGATTTTTTTGTTAAAGATCTCAATGTGTTTTCAACTACTAGCACCAGTAATTCTACTGTATCAGTTCAGTCAATTTACTCCTTTCAGTTAAATATGTGAATAAATATAATTTTAGTTGAGTAGGAATATGAGATCTGCATGTTATTTTCAGAGTGGAATTAATGTTCTCCAGTCAAGGGGGAGTCAGGGTTTGTGTGCGACACTGTATGCTTCTTCATGTGAGAGTTGTGTTCGGCAGACAGTACTATTTTGAGCTACATTGTTGTGCATAATTGTTTTATTGAAGACTTGTTTGGAATGAATACATGTAAAGATTTAGTAAATTTTTCTCCCTTCAAGTTATTAAAGGTATGTGATGTTCAGAGGTGGAAAGTAACGAATTACATTTACTCGCATTACTGTAATTGAATAGTTTTTTTGTGTACTTCTACTTTAAAAGTAACTTTTAAAATCTGTCATTTTACTTTTACTTAAGTATGTTTTGTTTGAAGTATTGTAATTCGCTACATTTTAAATCATATGCGCTACTGAGTAAAACAAATGAATGAAAATGCAAAAAATATTCTGCTTTGTATAAATGCTTGGTTGCGCTCGCTTGTGTGTATCGTGTCCTGGTCGCGCACCGCTCCAGACTCCACTCCAGGTTTTCTGACTGTCCCCACATCGGCATCTACCTGACCTTCCACACGGTCGCTTCCGCCCTGAGAGTGACGTCATCAACCAGCGCCACCATATATGAACCGGAGAGATGCGGGAAAGAGGAAAGAGATTGTGATTTTGGCGTTTTGATATTTGGTTGTGACTTTTTTCCTCTCATTGACTTTGATTATTGCTTTGATTGCCCTTTGAATATATTTGTAGATAATTTCACCGTATGTTTGTGCACTTATCAGTAGTAGGGGCGTGGCTACCATTTATTTTGGGAAGAGGGAAGAGGTATTTTTGTTTGTGTTGCTGTTGTTGTTTTTTTGCAGGTAATCTAGCTACTAAATATAAATACCATTTAGTTTATTATTTTGGCCTGGGTCCACCCTGAATCTAATCCTCCTCCCCCTGCTGTGTGTGTGTGTATATTTTTTTGTAAAGCAATCCAAACCTCATTATTTCATTAGTTAATGACTGGATCTAGTTCTTTCTGCCATATACCACCACAAGAAAGACAACAGCTTTATTATGCAAAGGTGTTCCTTCAGTTAAAAAAAAACTAGTTTGAGATTTATATCTGCTCATCTTTTTTGAACTACGCTAGAATGCCTCATCCCACCCCCGCTGTTAAAAAAAAAAAGTTACTCAGTAACGTTTACTCTGAGTACATTTTTTATGAGCTACTTTTTACTTTTACTTGAGTAGATTTTTATAATGGTAACTTTACTTGTACTTCAGTAAAATTTCACTGAAGTAACAGTACTTTTACTTGAGTACAAAATTTTTAGTAGGCTTTCCACCTCTGATGATGTTCTACTTAATGCTTAAAGCTACCGCATGCTAGCGGACACAATGTGTTGGCTAAGCTGCATTAGGCGGAGCTAAAAATGGCTTATGATCCGCCTCGCTAATATCTGAAAAGCTTGATACTCCCTGTATCACTCTTGTATCCCCGCTGTCGAGTTACAGTAAATTAAAACGACTAAAAGCCCCATGAGCTTTTAGAATAAGAATGTGCTACCATGTTTTAACGCTGTATTATACATGTGATCATTTTGATATGTATACGTACAAAACCATGTATACCCTTGTAAATAACTTACACGTTAACGTTCGATACATTTTGTTTTAAAACGCAACAGACCGCTCTGTTTTGGTTAAAGATAAGGGGGTTTCAAACCGAGTCAGTGGTAGAAGAGGAGCCAATAAACACGAGTTGACG
Source organism: Clarias fuscus (assembly GCA_030347435.1). Classification (NCBI taxonomy): domain Eukaryota; kingdom Metazoa; phylum Chordata; class Actinopteri; order Siluriformes; family Clariidae; genus Clarias; species Clarias fuscus. The sequence goes on from CM059212.1 coordinate 33,377,641, forward strand.
TAACGCGTTCGAACCAATGACAGGCGGCGCTTTCAAGACGTCCAATCAGAGCAGGCGAGCGTTAGGCTATAAATAGAACGCGTTCGCTTGTGTCTCTAATTCTGTTTTTCTTCGAAGAAGTTCAGAGATTGTAAGCGATGGCAAGAACCAAGCAGACCGCACGTAAGTCCACCGGTGGTAAGGCTCCTAGGAAGCAGCTCGTAAAAGCGCGCCGGCTATCGGCGGCGTAAAAAAGCCTCACCGTTATAGGCCCGGCACTGTGGCTCTGAGGGAGATTCGCCGTTATCAGAAGTCTACCGAGCTGCTCATCCGTAAGCTGCCGTTCCAGCGCCTGGTTAGAGAAATCGCTCAGGATTTTAAGACCGACTTGCGCTTTCAGAGCTCGGCTGTCATGGCCCTGCAGGAGGCGAGCGAGGCCTATCTGGTCGGCCTTTTCGAAGACACCAACCTGTGTGCTATCCACGCCAAGAGAGTGACCATCATGCCCAACGATATCCAGCTGGCCCGCCGTATTCGTGGAGAGCGCGCTTAAACGTTAAATTCTGTTTAATCTTCACAAAGGCTCTTTTAAGAGCCACCTCATTGTTTCAGAAAAGTCAGCATGTTTCCATATTTTTACAGAGTTTGGCTTGTACATATCATCTTGCACAAGTTGTGATTGCAATAAAAAGCTTACACAATATATCCTGTATCTATATGTTTGACAATACAGTTAATGTTTATACAAGTTTGTTTAAAGTGTTTGTAAAGGGATGTTGACATGAACCTTTGCATAGATACAATTTATAAAACTGCATGGTTAAAACATCAAATGTAACTATAAAATGAGACACACTCTTTCACTGCCATAACCTGCAAATGTAACAAGTTACAGAAGATAAGTTTATAATAAACTATTATATAGTCATAGTCAGAGTTTGGCTTGTACATATCATCTTACACAAATTGACTGCAGCTTACACAACATATTCTGTATCTATGCAATGTTACAATACATTTAATGTATAAATATTTATACAGTTTTGTCTGAAGTGTTTATAAACATGTGTTAACATTAAAACCTTTGAATAGATACAGAGATAGCAGATAATAGATGAGATACATTATTCTCTTTCACTGCCATACCCTGCAAATGTAACAAAAAGGTAAGAAAAAGTTTTTTTTTTTATAATAAACTATTAGTCACTTAAAGGTTGTGTATATATTCATTTGGTGGTCTGATGTTACACATAATTTAAACAAAGTCTAAGTCTTCTTAACATATCAATGTGAAAAGCAACCATTAAGACTTGATATCAAAGGCCTGAGATTGTATTTTTAAAATCTAATAATAACGAAGTATGCTAAAATGAATATCCAAAGCTCTTGTTCTTCTTCAAAACCTGCATGATAGTTATGTTTCTCTGTATATGATAACTATTTTAATAGCAGTATTGTATCATATATAATGAGACTTTTTTCCATCACCAAACAGAATCACCTTTCTTCTATTAAATCATTTAAATAATACAGTTTGAGGCATTCAGTGCTCTTGTATGTTAGTTTTGAGACACTCTGTGCTGGTATATACATTTGAATGTTAAGGCTATTTCAGCAGAATGGCTGCATTTGTCCACCTTCACATTGTGCATAACGTGGTAGTTCTCTCTCTCTCTCTCTCTCTCTCTCTCTCTCTCTTTCTCACACACACACACACACACACACACAATTAATTAATGAACTGATTGCTCATACTCCCAGAACCACTCTTTTCATATTCCTGCTCTTTCAGGTTATAATAATGCGTTGTAGGGTTCTTAACCAAGGTTCTTAATTCAGGAATAAAAAAATTTCCTTAGTTGTTTTCTTTGCTTGATGCAGCCCAATAATTTGACACTTTGTCAATATAAAATGATTTTAAAAAAAAGTCCACCCTCATTGTACAAAATATGGAAGTGTGTGTGAACTTTTCAAGATCTTACTTTGTTAAAAAAAAAAAAAAAACGGTTGGCCTTGGACAAGAGCCTAAGCTGAAAAAAGTTAGCTTTGACGCAGAGTAAAAATACCCAGGTCTCTAGCAGTTGGTTTTACGTACAATTTAAGGGAATTCGTCTTGGGGAAAGGGTGAACACAGACACAACACAACTACATCGAAAAAACAAACAAACAAAAAAACAGGCCGCCTCAATGTAAAAACGGTTTAGTAACAATTTGCATAGATATTTTAAGTTTACTCAACTTTTAGAGAAATTTGCTGACCAAAATGGGATGACATGTACCCAGTACAAATCTTAAGTTGACTCATCTTGTAATTCAAATATGTAAGTCAGCTCAAGTACTATTGCTTGTAGGCAGAGGTGGGTAGTGTAGCCAAAGAATATTCTTAAGTAAGAGTAGCTGTACTTCAAAATAACATTACTCAAGTAGAAGTAAAAAGTAGTCATCCAAAATATTACACAATTACGAGTAAAAATGTATTCGGTGAAAAGACTATTCAAGTACTGAGTAACTGTTTCATTGTAATGTCAGGTTATTATTATTTTTTTAGATTTTATAATAATTATATATGCCAAATTGCAACATTCAATGAAACAGATAAATTTACCACAGCATGTTTCTTCCAGTTAGAAGTCGTGTTTTTATATGCTGAAGTGTGTGTCTGTTTTGTCCGATAGAGAAGAAACTGCAGTATGAGGCTATTCTTTTGCAAGCGAAACATGCTTTGTATATGATGCCAGGGATGCTGTCTGACTACATTTGGTTGTGGTTATTGTTGCTGCGTCTGATTGGTAAAACAGTCATTCGGTAGATCTACCGGCTGCATGTGTAGAATAAATGGTTAGAAAAGTAACGAGTCGAGTGTGTCCGAATGTCGCAGAGTAAGAGTAGCGTTTCTTCTTCACAAATGTACTCAAGTTAAAGTAAAAAGTCTGGTGCAGTAAAACTATTCATAGAAGTAATTTTTTTCACAAAGTTATTCAAGTAAATGTAACCGAGTAAATGTAACTCAATTAATTATATTTCAATAGGGTTGACAACTTTTTATCGACTCAAAAGGTACAGTAAATCTCCCATTGATATAGTTTGTTAAAGTGATTGTTTTTCTATTAAAACAATTTGGCCTAACAATACTCCGACAATTAAAACATACAAACAGTCAAAGTTAAAACAGTGATCTGCATAAAACAGGAGAATTGTCATGCACACTCGTAACATGAGGACCTGGAAGTAATACGGTCGCATTTCAGGAAGCATAAAAGGAAACAAGATGGCGCTTCACATTGCTCAGTCATTGAGTCTACCGATGCTGTCTCTGATGCTATCACCTCCATTTCGTGAGTACTCACCATTTTGGGTTATATTCCTGATTGAGTGTGTGTTGTTAGAACGCGGCTTTAATTGTGTAAACTCTTGCTCTCTACGTGAGAGAGTTCTAATAATAAATCGCATGGTTATCCTGCCTGCTCGCGCTACTTCCGCGTTTGGGTTTACCATCCACGCTACACGAGCTAACTGCTAGTCTTCTGATCATCCTCCGGTTGCTTTGTGACAAGAATACAAGTTCTATTTTGCTTAAAGATTAATAAAATACCTGGAGACCACCAGATCCTTATCAGTATTTTACTGATTCTTTTACAACACATTAACCAATTTTGAAGACTACTTTTCCCAATGTGTCAGTCACAAAAAAAAAAATCTATGGCAACATGAGTGTGTCTCAAGTCCAATAATAATTCTTCGGATGGCTTCAGAGGTGTACGTCCAGTTCCTTTTGAAATTCAATGTTTAGAGCACAGATCTGACCAAACATCATTCCTTAAGCTCCTGCATTGTCACCCAGACTCTCAAACTGCCCCTCCAACAGCTTGTTCATGTTCCACCTGTAGCTCCAAAAGGCCAGCCATCACTCCTCTGACCTCAATCCTCCACAGCAACGCTCTGGTTAAAGAAACAAGTCTTGTAAAGAGAAAGATGATAAATGTCACTGAATATCTAGTTATTTATTAATAAAGCTATATACCACCAAAAGTGTAAAACACTTTCTGGAATTCTAATGGTGTGTTAGAGCTATGCATTGTTTCACATTCAAAAGGGTTTGATATTTTCAAGGGTTTTACTTTGTCATTCTCAGGAGTGACATGTTTGTAGTGACGTTTTAAATCAACCGTGTATTTACTCAATTCGGTTTTCATACAGATAAGTGAATCGATATAACACTCAGACGAGCATTAGCAATTCTGAAGGCAAACTAACACAGACATTTTTATATCCCTTAATTTACCGAGTACTGAAACGCCGCTACTTTGGGGTTTTCTCTAAGTTTTGTTAGCTGAGCGCTCGCACGGCTGTATGTGCTGGGGGGAGCAGGATGCTGTTGCTGAGCAAAAACCAGGGCAAAGTGAGGAAATAAGATAGAAAAAGTATTAATTAATTCAACATTTATCTAGTTGGATTTTTTACAGTGTAGGTCCAAATACCAGCACTTCAGGTTTGCTCTCATTAAGAGACTTCCTCGTCTGTTTCAGAGAAAGATATATTTAAATATCATCTGCAAAACAGTGAAAAGACATTCTGTCCTTCCTAATTACTGTATGCATCCCAATTGAAGTAGGTAAAGTAAAAATAATAAAGGCCCAAGAAAAGACCCTTGTGGAACCCAGCACCTGAGTTGCAGATGATATATGAGAATGGAATGATCCACAGTGTCAAATGCAGCTGTGAGATCTAAAAAACCAAAGAATTGCAAAATCATCAGTGCTGTGAAGAGCTTTAAAACCAGACTCAAACACTTCAAGAATGCTGTATGCATCTAACTAAGACGGGAGCTGTACAGAGACAATTTTCTGCAGGACTTTGCAGAAAGAAATGGTAACTTGGATATTTGTCTGATTGAGGGATCCAGGTTGAGTTTTTTAATTAATGGTCGCAACAATGGTCCATATCCAATAGTAGGAAAGATCTCTTTTTAAAAAATCAAGGAGGGATAACATCTGTAGGACACGATGAACATTTCCTATTGCCTATAATCTCTAAAAATGAAAGTGAAACAGGATCAAACTGGTTAAAAGCGGAAGAGCATGTAGCATGAGCTCATGAGTGAGTAACACCAGAGTACTGCAGATGACTATTTGACTTTATGAGCAGGTGATTCCAGCCGGTTCTGAAGATAGAGGACTTCATACCAAATACTGATTGCTTTATAGCAATTTAATAAAAATAAAATAAAAATTAAACAGTTAGAATGTCATTAATACGTTGATTAATACATTGACAGTGTTGGGTGTAACGCGTTAGAGTACTCGGAATATTTTTTGATGTAACGAGTAATTTAATGCGTTAGGTCCGCCATTCAAGTACTCAGTTACTTAGTTATTTTTTAAAAAATTGAATCCATTATTCAGACAATTTATGTAGTCCGTGAGCCAGACAGCTGTCATTCCCAATCCATTAGTGCGTGTGTGTGAGAGAAAGTCGTCCTACAAGCCCCGTCCCAGAAACCCGCCCCCTCTGTTATTCCTGCTGTTATACCCCTATCGCATCTATGCGGTTTGACTATGCGACCGACACGCAGAAAGATGGAAACCTAATCACAGTGCCAAAACTCGCAGTGAATCATGATGAACATGCATGAGGAAGCACAAAAGAGTTTTCATTTCCTGCAATGGAAAAGTCCTCTAACTAGGTACTTTTATGATGACAGTAATTTTGTAATGTAATTACTTACTTTAAAAAGTAATGTCCTCCAGCACTGTACATTGATTTTTCTCTTAAAAGCACACTGCTTTCATGTTGGTTTATATGTACTTTCTCAGAGATATACACTTTTGGCTCCCTTAAATGGCATAAAATCACAGAACTCTTCAGGTGAAGAATAAAATAGTAATCAAAAATATAAAACAAAGTATATCAAGGATTTTAATGTGGTTTTTTATACAAGTTTGAAAAATTTCCCAGACTAAATGAATAAACAACTTGTTTTCCAATTTCAGATTATGTGCTCAAAAAAAAATCTAATCAAACGGAAATAATGGACAATGGGACTGCATTTTGCTGACACAAGTGGCATGAAACTTTTAATTGTTACTTCATGTGTTGTGTTGAATAACTTTCTTTAATAATCGATTAATTAATTTTATCGGAGGTGCCACAATTAAACATGCATGAAAGCAGGAATAATTAGACTGAGCCTTGGTGATACTGTAGGCGTGCACAAGGTAATGCAAAGACAACTGCACAGGGATCTGGCACAGGGAACAGGTGAAAAATGGTGTCTCGCAAACCCTACACAGTAGTGATGTTAGTGTATCACACTGGAGCTCCGAAGCCTGTGTCGAGCAAAAGGGGCGTTTCCAAATAAAGCCTCGTTTCGAGGCATGTGTCGTTTCCCTGAATGACTGATTCATTTGGTGCTTCAACTGGTTTGAATAAAGGCTCGTTCACATGGAGTCTCACTACTAACATCAGCACACTGTGCACGCTGAGTAAGCGGGACACTTGTACTCTGAGAAAGACTTACTCTGTTTGGAGAGCATTTTTAATTAAATTCTCTAAATAAGGTAGTTACTTTAATAAATTGCTAGAATTTAGTCAGAGTCATTTTTCTCCATTTTTAGAGGGAGGATGTGTATTTTTCATTACTTTACTTATTTTTCATTTAAACGTTCAGAGATGAAGGTAATGGGCACAGAGCATTTATTATTTTTTTTTTTTACAAATCTAAAACGATTGCAATTGCAGTAAGACAGAATTTAAAATAAATGTAACTGAATAGTTATTAGGATTTTTTTTTTTTTAAGGAGAAACCGCCTAAACTCATGTATTACATGTGTCACAGCTACATGCCCATTACTCTATAGTTGTGCTGCTACTTCTATTTAACTGTGTATAATTTTGTGTAATTTAATCTTTAATACCTGATTGTTTTACTTTTATACATTTCATATTGTACATATTTTTTGTGATTTAATAAAAAAGTAAATAAAAAATAAACCTGTACTTGTGCTGCTTTGCAACGTGAGTGTCTGTACAATGAGCTCTTAAATGAACCTTCTGGTGAAACTTTCGGCTGGAAAGCCTCGTCACCTAAAATCGGCAACTCACCGTCACTACTACACATAAAATGACATCAGCAATCGTGTCTTCCTGTTTGAAGGAAATCCTCTTCGTTCCCTCAAACAGAATATAGTTATCCATACCCAACAGCTGACAAATGTCACAAGCAAGCATACTTTCATAAGCAAAAAAAAAATACAATGTTAGGTCTCATTATCCCCATGTGCACACAATTGAATAATATATTTTTTTCCCTCTCTCTCTCTCTCTCTCTCTCTCTATATATATATATATATATATATAACTTTTATACAGCAAACTGTCCTTAAATGACCACTGTTAGCAATCAATTTTGAATTGATCAGTGACGCTACAAATGAAATTTTATTTAAAATAAAATAACATTTTATTTGTAGAAAACTATTCTGAATGCGTCATCATAAGAGCACTTTCCTACCACAATATCTCTCTCACACGCGTACACGACAGGAAATCGCTCTTTTACAGAAAACATGGGTGGCTCTTAAAAGAGCCGTTGGGTTGACGAAGGCGGCGGTGATGCGCTTTACTTGGAGCTGGTGTATTTGGTCATGGCCTTGTTGCCCTCGGACACGGCGTGCTTGGCCAGCTCACCGGGCAGCAACAGGCCCACAGCGGTCTGGATCTCTCTAGAAGTGATGGTGGAGCGTTTGTTGTAGTGAGCCAGACATGAGGATTCACCGGCAATGCGCTCGAAAATGTCGTTGACGAACGAATTCATGATTCCCATCGCCTTGGACGAAATGCCGGTGTTGGGGTGAATCTGCTTCAGGACTTTATACATGTACACACGTGGACAAAATTGTTGTTACCCTTCGGTCAATGAAAGAAAAACTCACAATGGTCACATAAATAACTTTAATCTGACAAAAGTAATAATTTAAAAAAATTCTATGAATGTTAACCAATGAAAGTCAGACATTGCTTTTCAACCATGCTTCAAGAGAATTATTTAAAACAATAAACTCATGGAACAGGCCTGGACAAAAATGATGGTACCCCTAGAAAATACTGAAAATAATGTGACCAAAGGGACATGTTAATTCAAGGTGTGTCCACTAATTAGCATCACAGGTCTCTACAATCTTGTAATCAGTCAGTGGGCCTATATATAGGGCTCCAGGTAGTCACTGCGTGGTTGTTTAGGTGACATGGTATGTACCACACTCAACATGGACCAGAGGAAGCGAAGGAAAGAGTTGTCTCAGGAGATTCAAAAGAAAATTATAGACAAGTGTAGCCCTCCCACCAAGTAGTATCGCACGGCTCAACCGCTGCCTAAGGGACACTTTTCCACTACTCCTAGGGAAAGCACATTTCTCTTCACTTACCGTGACTACAGTATTAAAAAAAAACCCAAGGTCTCAGATTGTCACTTGTTTGTGTCAGATTAATGTTTTCTATTTGGACATTTAAGCATACCTGTGTTTAACCGTTAACTTGTCCACACATACGTTATAGAAGGTTCAGAGACAACTACAATGGTTTTAACTGATTAATCAATGTGGATTTATTATCCTCAGGAACTCTTTTGTGTGTTTTTTCTTTCCAATCGTGAGAGGAAACAAATAGTTCGCTTCACACAGTCACATTCAACAATATCAGTCAAATAAACAACTAAAATTAATAACCATAAAAGAAAGACAGAAAAAAACATACACCCAAGGTCACTGAGATACTTTGATTGGCCAAATTTCACCTTAAATTTACCCAGCTGGGATTTTCAGTACCACGTTGGCGCGCTAGATGGAGCTCTTTCGATGAAGAAAAAACTGTACTCACACATCCAGGGAAACCACGTTTGCACCGTAGAAATCATAAACACTGATTTTCGAAGCACACCGAGATGAAAACACAGAATCCGTTACCGCCTCCCTACTTGAACAGGTCAGATGACTCCGCCGAAATAGTCTTCCATCTCCCGCTGTGGCCTCACCAATCTCTCAGTTGCAAAAGACGAAGATCATGCAGGTGGCACAACCCCCAAACTACACACCTCACTAAGATGCCGTCCCAGTTAGCCAACAAATTAAACCCGGGTATAGTTTTCCCAATGTCAAACGAATAACATGGCTTATATCACGGAACTTAGCAAAATAAACACGGGGATAGTCTTCCGGATGGGCTTACCAACCTAATCTAACACAAAACAATGAAAATTAAATAGTTACGACCCGTATTAAAGTCTCTCACGTGGAACATTTCCGTGCGCACTCACGCGAGGCGGAGGTGTGCGCTCGCCTCGTCCATACTTTATCACCGCGCTCTCTCCTCGTGCAGCGAACTTTTCCGGCTGCGTGACACGTTCACCCGAGCCACCTCTTAACACTTCTCTCTCCGAGCTGCAACACACAAGGTCCGTGAATCCAACCCTGCAAGCACTCTTCGCGGCAAAGAAGAAATCACTCGTTGCAACGCCAAACTCAGCTTGTTGTCGTTTTTTCACCAAACTCTCCTTCTTTTTTTTCATCCGGGGTTTTTTTTTTCCCGCTAACCACGCCCCTTCAACTTAAAGAGTCAGAGTCTGGAGTTCTCATTTTCATTTTAGCTCTCCTTTCACTCACATACCCAAAAATTATTTTAGAGCCATCCTATACAAACATAATGGAAATTATGTAGGGCTCTACACAAGCATGTTAAAGGTAAAGGCTATAAGACCATTTCCAAGCAGCTAGATGTTCCTGTGACTACAGTTGCACATATTATTCAGAAATTTAAGATCCATGGGACTGTAGCCAACCTCCCTGGACGTGGCCGCAGGAGGAAAATTGATGACAAATCAAAGAGACGGATAATCCAAATGGTAACAAAAGAGCCCAGAAAGACTTCGAAAGAGATCCAAGGTGAACTTGGAACATCAGTGTCAGATCGCACCATCCGTCGTTGTTTGAGCTAAAGTGGACTACATGGGAGACGACCAAGGAGGACACCATTGTTGAAAAAAAATCATAAAAAAGCCACACTGGAATATGCCAAACTACATGTTGACAAGCCACAAAGCTTCTGGGAGAATGTCCTATGGACAGATGAGACAAAAATGGCACTTTTTGCCAAGGCACATCAGCTCTATGTTCACAGATGAGAAAAATGAAGCATATCAAGAAAAGAACACTGTCCCTACTGTGAAACATGGAGGAGGCTCTGTTATGTTCTGGGGCTGCTTTGCTGCATCTGGCACAGGGTGGCTTGAATCTGTGCAGGGTACAATGAAATCTCAAGACTATCAAGGGATTCTAGAGAGAAATGTGCTGGCCAGTGTCAGAAAGCTGGGCCTCAGTCGCAGGTCATGGGTCTTGCAACAGGACAATGACCCAAAACACACAGCTAAAAACACCCAAGAATGGCTAAGAGGAAAACATTGGACTATTCAAAAGTGGCCTTCTATGAGCCCTGACCTCAATCCTATTGAGCATCTTTGGAAGGAGCAGAAACATGCTGTCTGGAAAAGGCACCCTTCAAACCGGAAACAACTGGAGCAGCTTGCTCATGAGGAGTGGGCCAAAATACCTCCAGAGAGGTGCAGAAGTCTCATTGACAGTTACAGGAATTGTTTGATTGCAGTGATTGCCTCAAAAGGTTGTACAACAAACTATTAAGTTAGGGGTACCATCATTTTTGTCCAGGCATGTTCCATGAGGTCTTTTTTTTTTTATAATTCCGTTGAAGCATGGTTGAAAAGCAATGTCTGACTTTCATTGGTTAACATTCATAGAATTCTTATTTATTATTACTTTTGTCAGATTAAAGTTATTTCTGTGACCATTGTGGGTTTTTCTTTCATTGACCGAAGGGTACCAACAATTTTGTCCACGTGTGTATATATATAATTTTGCCCTACTGGCTTACTTTATGGATTGTCTAGAAGATGTGCTCCGGAGGTCAACGAGAGTGCCAGTGGTATGAGTCTGGGAGGGTTTTCCCCCCACACTAAGATGTAAAACTGCCTGCTTTGTTTATTGAATTGCCGATTTACATCGTTGTGATTGAGATCTGGACTTGCTGTGGCTCCAGGCACAGTGGCCTTCCTTACCCAGATTGAGTTGTTTCCTGTTTCTTTGTGCAGGTGCTGCTTTGTGTCACAGATGAGATAAGTTTAGCGGGATGGCGCCATTCAGCTGGGAGAGGGGTTCTGGAATGTGATATATTGATCACTAATTTTGCGGTGACCTGTTGGCATCCCTACATATTCCTCTTTTGCTCAGTGAGGTTCCCATTGCGAATGTCAGTGGACACATTGAAGAAGAGGCAGAGAGAGAGAGGACAGGCACACACAAGACACAAACAACAACTCCATCACCAGCTGTATCATGGTGCAGAACTTAGTTAATTCCTATGCTCGGGTTAGGAACACTTACAACGCCCTAGGGGTGCTTTGTCTAGGTTTTATCTAGAATAGGTTGTTTCGATTGATTGACAACGGCTTGTTTATGATGATTTACAGTCACTTTTGTTGAAGGGAGTCAATCTAATTTCGGGAGCTAGATTCAAGCTCGGTTAAGGTAGTTCCCTGATGAAAGAGAGTGAAAAGGAAAATGCAGAGAGAAAGGAAAACACAGAAAAGGTCCACAAGGACACTGAAAGAGACAACAAAACCAGTGTCCCATGTGTGAAGCAACAACTCTCTACTAGAGGTTGGACCTAGCAGCGTGGCGGAGGAGGGTGTTTGGTGTGGTGAAGTGTATAGGACAGTTGATCTATGTCAGTGGGTTTGTATATCCCCCTTTTCCTGTTAGTTGGTAAAACTCTTCCATCATCATTCTCATCAGTGCTTGGGGTCGAAGCTTGGTGATGTCTTTGGCTCATGTGTGGCTTTGGCTTGAGCTTGTAGCTTGGAATCTTGGTGAGTTTCTGCGTCGATTTCTTGGGCTGGTTGATCCAGGGTGTATTTGTTGTTTTCCCTTGGAGGTTCTGAAGGATTCCCTTTGAGCATTTTCCTTTGGAGTTTGGTCGGGTACCAGCATAGGTGTCTTGGGTGGGTGCATTCCACTTTTTGGGTGGCGGCTTGCCGTTTGTCATGACATTAGGCGCCCTGACATCCTGAGGCAGCCCTGACTCTGAGTGTTGAAGTCACAAACTGCTAGCCAGCCACTCGTCCTTGTTCTGACTCAAGGGGAGCAAATTCTTTAAGGAGAGCCTCCCGGAGCAGGTGGAAATCAGTTTTGGTGTAAGCAGGCTGCCATTCTGCGCACATCAGGACTGGATGTTATTCGGAGCAAATAGATGATGTTGGTAAGTGATGTGAGGTCTTATTTCTGGATGGAAATCGATATCTTGTAGATAAGCCTGGACATCCTGACTGCCTGGCATATGTAGTGTGAATTTGTCAATGTTCCTGGCAAACTTGTCGAGGTCCTTGAGGCCCAAGCCGTGCAGTGCTCTGTGGCTGTAGGGAGCAGGTTCCCGGTGTTTTGCCATGAGGTAGGGTTATTTGGAGGAAACTGGGTGATGCTTCAGCACCGCCCTGTCACTTTTTCCACTACGTGTTGGTCCAAGAACCGGGGGGGGGGGGGGGGGGGGGGGGGGATGGGGGGGGTATCCTGCTCAGCAGGGGTGAGATGGGTGCCCGTCGCTTCCTTGACAGTTCATGGCACTACTCATAGACGGGCTTAAGTTCCTCTTTGACGCTGTCAAACTCTTCTTTAATGTAGTCCAGCTGTAGCATGAGGTGGCTAATCTCATTCCTTGCCTTCCAGGTGAGTTTCGAGGGCTTTAATTCTGCCATTTTTATCCCTGGAGTCAGACTTGGCCTTTTTTAGAGGCTGTTGTGCATACTGCAGCTTGTCGGAGAGATCAGCATAGTCTGCCTTGCCTTGTTCTCTTTCCTGCGTAGTAGTTGCCAGGGTTTCTTGCAGCCTTGTGATTTCCACTTTGCATTGCTTTACCTCATCACCTCCTTTCGGTTGGTCCTGAGCTTCCAGTTTTAGCTGCTTGATTCATCGTTGTGCACGTGTCAGCTCTTGCTGGAGATAGACGTGCCTGTTGCTCAGCTTGCGGTTGACGATGAGGGATCTTGGGTATATCTTTCTAGTGACTGACGGGTTTTGCGTTACGAGACATGTTTTGGCGCTGTTCTAGAACAACAACTGACAACTGACTTGAAGAGAAGAAACAAAACCTCCTCTAGATGCGTTTTCAAGTTTTGATGGTCTACCTATCAGTCTTCTTGTTGACCTGCTTTAGGTGTGGCCTGGTAGGATCCCAGCCAAAAGGGGAGGTACGGTGAGAGGCGGATGACTTTGAACCTAAGAATTTACATTTCACTAATATTGGTTACGTTTCTAAAGTTGTTTAGTGACTTTCACATGTACAAACCCAGAACAGCAGCAGTAGTCAAATCAGAAAAGTTAACTGAGAAAGAAGAGATTGTGGGTTTTCTCCCAGGGTTAGGACACTTAACAGGGTTGACAGAGTGCTGGTACTATAGGGTTATTACAATCAGACCCCAGTGGCAGTGTCTGCCATGAGGGCAACCATCACTGCACCAATCAAGCTCTAGGGGAAGTGCAATCAACTACCAGGCTTAAGCGAAGGGAAACCTATGAGCTTTGGGCTCAGTTAGTTAGACTGAGGCGAGAAGACAAGATCTAGTTGGTAGGGATAAGACTTAAGTTGAAATTTAAATTTAAATTTGCAACTAAGAATTATAGCTGAGTATCAAACTTTAATGACATCAACACTTAAATTGGTAGGAGCAATCTCTAATTATCTGAAACAATCACCTATTATTGAATTAGGGAGGCCAAACCCTCCCTTGCTGTAATAATGATAGTTGACAGTTAAGATTGAATGATGTTTATTATCAAAATCATACATGCAATTACAGTCAAATTTATCCACCGGTATCTGTACGATGGAAGCCAAACTGTAATTATTCATGAAATTGAATTAAAGTTCCAGATCAAAACAAATACTTCCTACAACCTTCCAGGGGGTCATCAAAATTAATAGAATTTTTAATTAATCAAAGTATCAGTGAAGTATGGACTGTTTGTCAGGAGAGAAGAGGGGAAAGGACCCACTAGCGTGAGTTAAAGTCGAATAAAATAAGGGTTAAGTCACTTCAATAGTTATGAACAGTGTATTCACAATCAAAAGATGCTAAGTGCTAACCGCTAGCCTTCAATACTACATGCGCACAGGTTATAATGTAAATGCGCTAAAACATGCATCGCTTAAACAAGCATGTTAGTTCAACCTAGTTATAGGTAGTCTGTGAACCTGCAACGCATTTAACACTGAAAAAAAAACACTATTTAGATTGTTTATAGCGCTAAACCACCTCGAATTCCACTTGCTAGAGTGAGGCAAATAAATTAGCTGTTAACTACACTTAACACAACAACGTTGCTGAGCTCTCGGTGGATCTCAGCCCTTCGTCAGACAAAACACACAAAAAACACACGTGGAATTTAACCACACAATTTACTTGATCAAGTTTAACACTTCTCCCATAAAATGCATTTTCCTTGATGGCCGAAAAGTTAATCTAACCAGAGCACTTTCCACTATATATTTGGGGAGTCGCCCACATGTCTTTTGGCAAACACAAACCATTCCTTATTATTTTTAACACTAAATAATGGCTTTTTTTCTGGCTTCCGTAAATCCCGTCTCTATGGAGTGTACAGCTTATTGTGATCCCATGCACAGATACACCAGTCTCTGCTGTGGAACTCTGCAGATCCTTCAGGGTTACTTTTGGTCTCTGTGCTGCCTCTCTGATTAAAGCCCTCCTTGCCCCATCTGTGAGTTTTGGTGGGCGGCCCTCACTTGGCAGGTTTGTTGGTACCATGTTCTTTCTATTTGAAGATAATGGATTTGATGGTGCTCTGGAGGATCATCAAACATTTGGATATTTTTTTTATAACCCAACCCTGACTTGTTTTGAGAGCTCCTTGTTCTTCATGGTGTGATGCCTCATGCTTAGTTAGTGGTGTTGCAGCCTCTGGGGTGTGTTTATACCGACAGATCATGTGACACTTAGATTGCATACAGGTGGACTTCATTTCACTAAATATGTGACTTCTGACGGTAATTGGTTGGGGCTTTTTAACGAAGGGGGTGAATACATATGGACATGCCATTTTTTAAATTAAAAAAAAGTATTAAATACTGTATATTTTTCTCATTTTACTTCACCAACTTAGACTATTTGGTGCAGTTTGAGAACATAAAATTCAGTTTAAAAAACTATTTACAGGTTTTATCAAAACATGAAAAATGCTAAGGGGGAAGAATACGTTATTAAAGTTCCTAATAATTTTTGCATTTTATATATATATATATATATTAGCAAATACCATTCAATATACTGTAACAGAACTTTAGTAATGGTAATACCAAGTGGTTACCAGGTGTTCCTTTTTTTCTGTTCTCCATGACACTTCATTAAACCTGAATTGTAGAATATAGCAATCACACAATGCACCACTCTTTACTGAGAAGAATACATTTAGTATGGTAGCAGCATCATAGGTAATCAGAGCATCAAATGTTTTTCTTGAGTGGATTTTTTTTTCAGCTTTCCATATAATGACAAAATGCTAAACCTTGTATGTAAAGCAGGCATTGTGCAATTGTTTCATCAAAGAATGCTCTTTAAGGCCATTTGCATGACATATGTTCCACACCAAAATCACCTGTAGCCTGTCCCAGGAGACTTGGTGGCGTACACCCCATATACATCTATCGCAGGAAACACGCACACATTCACACTCACACACTCATTCACACACTATGGGGAATTTGGGAACACCAACTAGACTAATCTGCATGTCTTTGGACTGTGGGAGGAAACGAGAGTACCCGGAGGAAACCCACCAATCACGGGAAGAACATGCAAACTCCATGCACACAGACCTCAGGGAGGAATCGAACCTGGACCCTGAAGGTGCAAGGTCAAGTCAAGTCAATTTTATTTATATAGCGCTTTTAACAATTGACATTGTCGCAAAGCAGCTTTACACAATAAAAAGAAGTAAGTTTTTATGCAATGTATATGAATCAAAATGACAAGATTGTCCCCGATGAGCAAGCCGAGGGCGACGGTGGCAAGGAAAAACTCCCTGAGATGGTAATAGGAAGAAACCTTGAGAGGAACCAGACTCAACAGGGAACCCATCCTCATCTGGGTGATAACGGATAGCAGGAATTGCTCAGCATAATAATGTGTAAGACTGGAAGTTCAGTATAACAGGAGATGTTTTAAAAATAAAAATGAGTCCAGTTTGTTCCCGGAGGCTCAGGTAGACTGTAGGAGATTCCGGTCCTGAGTTATCGAACAACTGAAGATACAGGTCCGCAGATCATCACTCGATGACAGGACAGTCTTCATGGAAACCATCCCCAGCCACCATACGAATCCAGGCAGACCACACGGGGCATCCATGCGACGAGATCTCCAACCAGAAGCAGGACTCCAGGATGGGTTAGACGGCTCCAGAGGGCAGAGGGGTCTGGATCACTGGCAACTCAGGAGTGACATGTATAGCTCGACAGAGAGACAGAGAGAGGGAAAGAAGAGGGGGGGAGAGAGAGAGGAGAGAGCAGAAAAGGAGAGAACAGAAAATAAGGAGAGATGGCAGTTAGGTATGGTCACAGTCAACATGTATAGGTGAATGTATATTTAGTGCAAAGTGCAAGCAGAGACTCCGGCAGGACTAACTATAACAGCATAACTAAAAGGGAGAGCCAGAAGGAAACACAAACATGAGGGCTCCCTGAGATGTAAAGCAACCAATCACCTCACCGTCAACAAACCTGAGTGAACAATGAGAGTGGGGAGGACAGCATCTAAACATACCAGTTCACCAGAATACTCTACGTCTATGAGTCCCCCAGATCTGCTCCTTTACCTAAGGTTAATCTATTTACAAAAATGCTTGGCTAAATAAATAGGTTTTTAGCCTAGACTTAAACACTGAGACTGTGTCTGAGTCCCGAACATTAATAGGAAGACTATTCCATAACTTCGGGGCTTTGTAAGAAAAAGCTCTGCCCCCTGCTGTAGTTTTAATAATACGTGGTACTGACAGGCAGCCTGCATTCTTTGATCGAAGTAGGCGTGGCGGATCGTAAGACACTAACAGTTCACTCAAATACTGTGGCGCGAGACCATTTAGTGCTTTAAATGTCAAAAGTAGTATCTTAAAACCGTGCTAACCACACACCGCCACACCAAAATCATAATTACTAAAATTTAGTCCAAGGAAGACCTGTCACCTGCCCACTGAACATGCTACTTATAAAATGTAAATAGCTAATGCACATCTATGATTCCTAATAAAGGTTCTGTGGAAGGTTTTTTTTGTAAAATTCCCACAAATGGTTTAGGAGGAGTTGTACATAGAGGAAAAGTGTGCCAAAGATGGGCGTTAATGAAGCCAAAGTGTGATGATGGACAGTGACTGCTGCTTTGTAGGAAACCGTTAAAGTGAAATAGCTAGTGCACATATACAGTATTAAACATGGCATACAATCTAAGTCTCCACAACACTACATTCATTAGTAATCACAGAGAATAAGTTCAGCAAGGTAGTTAATCTGAGCACTATTATAGCAAATGTTCTCCTGAATATAAATTCAGCTTTAGTCGACACAACAAAAAGAAATTTGTAATTATATTATAGCTGCATTACTAAACCTCTGACTGTTATAGTACATTGGACAGTATTAGATTATTTAATATTTTTTAAATAAAGTTTGTATAAAACTTAAACCACCAATGCACATCCATGCTTTCTGAAAAAGTTACTGTGCAGGTTTGGTCAAATTCCCATGAATGGTTTAGGAGGAATTGCAGATAGCATTCCCCAATCCTCTTCGTTATGTTTAAAAAAACTATATACGGAAAAAATAAGGAAAAAAAGTGTAAAAAAAAAAAAAAAAAAACTAGTGCACATTCATGCTAGCTAATAAAGGTTCTGTGAAGGTTCGATTAAAGTGTGACAATGACTGATGATGACAAGGCCAATGATGGAGACACAGGACGATGCATAGTAATCCCTAATGTGTCACTAGGCTTTGTATGCATTCCTGATAGGGAAAACCCACCCAATCTGGCAACACAACTCACAGGCTTATACTGTAATGTTCTAGACTGTCCTGATTGGTTTCCCTGCTTTACTTACCATGTCCCATGTCAGTACATTATGCCATAAACTTGTGCAGGTCTGTACATAATGGTTCCATGTTCCAAAATTGTTCTGGGTTAAAAGTAAGCCGTAAACTTTACTAAGGCTAACCTAGTACAATTTCCACATAAATTTTTAAGGGTTAAGTGAATTAAAAAATGAACCCTGTCACGAACTAACCGGAGATGAACCAGAAGACTAGCAGTTAGCCCTGTAGCGTGGATGGTAAACCCAAACGCGGAAGTTGCGCGAGCAGGCAGGATAACCACGCTGGTTATTAATAGAACTCTCCCGAAGCGAGAGCAAGAGTTTACACAAATAAACCCGCATTCTAAATACACACACCCAATCGAAAGCGAAACCCAAGAAAGCGAGTACTCACGTTTAGACGAGCGAAGCGTCTGCGATAGCATGGGCAAAACTCAATGACTGAGCAATGTGAAGCGCCATCTTGTTTACTTTTATGCTTCCTGAAACACGACCGTATTACTTCCGGGTCCTAGTGCCGGTCGTGTTACGAGTGTGCATGACAGTACCCCCCTGTCCAGGACCGACTCTCGACGGTCCTGGGGTGGAGGATACCCGACGACGGTAGTCCCGGATGAGTCCGGGGTCTAGGACGAACCGAGCCGGAATCCAAGATCGCTACTCGGGCCCGTAACCTTCCCAGTCAACCAGGTACTGAGTACCTCTGCCCCGGGGGCGTGAATCAAGGATCCGGCATATGGTGTAGGCGGGACCGCCCTCAATGATTCGGGGAGGAGAAGGATGGGTGGGAGGAACCATGGGTGACGTAGTGAAGGGTTTAAGTTGAGAGGTGTGGAATACCGGGTGGATCCGGAGCGCCGCAGGCAGCTGGAGCCGGTAGGTGACAGGGTTAATCCGGAGGTTGATGTGGTATGGTCCGATGAATCTGGGTGAGAGTTTCCGTGATTCTGTCTGCAGGTGTAGATTTCTTGTTGATAACCATACCTTGTCACCTACTTGGTACATTCGTCCCGGTGGGTGTCTGCTCGTCTCCAGAGCCGTCGACTCGACGGGCTCTGGCCCAACTGTTGGGCCGACGGTACTTCAACCTCCGGTTCTTGATGGTCGAACATCGAGGTTGGAAACCGTAGCACACCTCGAATGGGCTGAGGTTGGTGGCAGAGGACGTATGGAGGTTGTGAGACAACTCAGCCCATATGAGGTAGCGGGCCCAGGAGCACTGACGATCAGCAATAAAGCATCTCAGGTAGCGCTCCAGTTGTTGGTTGATTCGCTCCGTCTGACCGGGTGGTAGCCGGAGGACAGACTGCAGGTGGAGTTGATCAGACCACAGAAGGCCTTCCAGAACCGGGAGGTGAACTGGGGCCCCCTGTCCGAGACGATGTCCTTTGGGAACCCATGCAGACGGACTACGTGCTCTAATATCAGCTCAGCTGTCCTTTTGGCTGACGGGAGACCAGGTGTACAGCTTTGGAGAACCGGTCGACGATGGTGAGGATGGTGTCCTTTCCTTCGGAAACCGGCAGGCCCGTGATGAAATCAACGGCAATGTGTGTCTAGGGCCAGCGGGGAACTGGGAGCGGCTGAAGTTCCCCTGGTGATGGCTGGTTGCTGTCCTTGGACCTGGCACACACTGGGCACACCTGGACGAACTCGTCCACGTCCCTCCTCATATTTGGCTACCAGAAGGCGCGTTGAATGAAGAGTACCGTGCATCGCCTTCCGGGGTGTCCAGAAATTGGGGAGGAGTGTCCCCATTGGAGGACGTCGGTCTTGACGGAGTTGGGGACATAGAGACGACCAGGCGGCACACCTGCTGGTTTGCTCTCCGCAGTCGGCGAACCCTCGTTTCCAAATCCCAGTTAATTGGTGCAAGGATCTTGGTGGGTGGTAGGACAGGCGGGGGACCACCCGGGGGATGTCTTCTTCATGCTGTCGTGATAGAGCGTCGGCCTTGGTGTTCTTGGACCCCGGGCGGTATGACAGGTGGAAGTTATAATTTTCGAAAAACAATGCCCACCGCGCCTGTCTGGGGTTGAGTTGTTTCAATGTGCGGATAGTAATGAGGTTCTGATGGTCGGTCTAGACGATGAACGGCTCTCTGGCGCCCTGGAGCCAGTGTCGCCATTCCTCCAAGGCCCACTTTATGGCCAGTAGCTCGCGGTCCCCTTACTCCGTATCGCTGCTGAGCGGAGTCAAATTTCTTGGAGAAAAAACTGCAAGGGTGCAGTTTTTGGTCTGGACCTTGCTGGGAGAGAACGGCTCCGGCGCCCACATCCGAAGTGTCCACCTCCACAACGAATGATTTGTCAGCATCCGGGTGAAGAAGGATGGGGGCAGTGGTGAAGCGGCGACAGAGTTCGTGGAAGGCGGAGATGGCGGTGGAGGTGAGATGGAAGGGGTGAGATGAAGGCCGTCTTCCACTCATCGCCCTTTCTGATGCGCACCAAGTTGTAGGCGCTCCGGAGGTCCAACTTAGTGAAAATGGTGGCGCCAGAGAGGGCGTCCAGGGCAGAGTTGGTAAGAGGCAACGGGTGTCGGTTCTTGATGGTGATGTTGTTGAGTCCCCGGTAATCGACACAGGGACGAAGACTACCATTGCGTTTCTTCACAAAAAAGAACCCCGCGGCGGCAGGTGAGGAGGAGGGCCGGATGGTACTCCTCTATTGCCTGCATCTCGTTCTTGGATAGGGAATAGAGGTGGCCGCGGGGTGGGATGGAGCCTGGCTGAAGGTCGATCGCCAGGTCGTAGGGGCCATGTGGAGGTAGATGGCTGGCACGTTTCTTGCAGAAGACTTCAGCCAGGTCCCGGTAGTCTCATGGGATGTTATCTGTGTCGACATCGGGGACCTCGGTCTCCCTAGAGCACGTCCCAGCCTCGGCCCGTAGGCATAGTTCGTTGCAGGTCGGTCCCCATTGTAGGATCCGATTTTGGGTCCAGGAGATGAGTGGGTCGTGACGCAGTAGCCATGGGTGTCCTCTGTCTTTACCCCCAGTCTTTTGGCATAAGAAGAGTCAATGAAGTTGTCCGCGGCACCGGAATCGATGAACGCAGTACTTCCAACTCGCTTGTGGTCAAACTGGAGGTGTACTTTTACCGTGAGACGGGAATCATTGGTCAAGGGTGGTGGAGAGGGAGATGGAACCCGGTGAGCCACTCTCATTTCTCACCGGGTCTGCGCGTTTTCAGGTCGCAGAGGACAGTTGGCTCGGTGGTGTGTAGCAGATCCACAATACGCGCAGAGGCCCTCTCTGAATTGGCGTTCCCGTTCTGCAGCAGTTAAGGAGGCGCGCCCTAATTGCATGGGTTCATCGGCTCCTGTGTTAACCACGGCGGGAGGTGGAGAATCCGACAGGGTCTGGTAGGTGGAGCAGTGAATGAGGATCGGGCTTCGGAGACTGGAGCTTGGGGGAAGAAAGTGGTGGATCGAGGAGCAGACTGATGTAATGCCATCGTGATGGGCGGCAGGGTACGGGAAGCTGGCTTGGGGCGAGTGAGCAGACGTTGGTCGATCCGGAGGGCGAGTTGGATTAAGTCCTCCAAGGTCGCTGGGAGCTCTCGTCCGGCGAGCTCGTCCTTTATACGCGAAGCCAGTCCCTCGTAGTAGGTCGTCTGGAGGGCGGAGTCTCCCCAGTCGGTCTGCACAGCAAGGGTATGAAACTCCGCGGTGTAGCGGCTCACGGACGACCCTCCCTGCCGTAGGTGATATAGTTTGGAGTCAGTCTCCACCTCAGCAGCAGGATGTTCGAAGGTGAGTTTGAGTTGGCGGGTGAATTCCGTGTATGAGTAGGCGACGTCTGAATCTGAGCGAAGAACTGCCGTGGCCCACTCAGCTGCCTGCCCGGATAGCAATGAGACAAGAAGAGCAATGTGCAGTCGGTCTGTGGAGTACCTGGTGGAATTGAACTCAAACACGAGATCCAATGCGGTTAGAAAAACACTGCACTTCCCATCTGTGCCATCTCATTTATCCGGTAAAGCCAGAAAAACATCAGAAGATGGGGCGGGAGTTGGCGGTGCAAGCAGCCTCTGCGATGGGCGTGGCAACAGCCGGCTGAGCAGCCGCCCCGCGGAGGGTCGCATTCTCCTGTTGCAGCTCCGCCACCTCGCGGCGCAAGACCGCGATGTCTTGGAGCTCCTTGCGGAGAGACGCGCCTTCACCACGGAGCTGATCGATCAACTTGGCGTGCTGGTCAACCACATCGCAGAGGCGAGCAAACTCCGCTGGGTTCACTGCTGAAGGCTCAGTCATTCTGTCACGAACTAACCGGAGATGAACCAGAAGACTAGCAGTTAGCCCTGTAGCATGGATGGTAAACCCAAACGCGGAAGTAGCGCGAGCAGGCAGGATAACCACGCTGGTTATTATTAGAACTCTCCAGAAGTGAGAGCAAGAGTTTACACAAATAAACCCGCGTTCTAAATACACACACACACCCAATCGAAAGCGAAACCCAAGAAAGTGAGTACTCACGTTTAGACGAGCGAAGCGTCGGCGATAGCATGGGCAAAACTCAATGACTGAGCAATGTGAAGCGCCATCTTGTTTCCTTTTATGCTTCCTAAAACACGACCGTATTACTTCCGGGTCCTAGTGCCGGTCGTTACGAGTGTGCATGACAAACCCATCCAAAAGGGTAAATGTAAACTGCTGCAACATATACCTAAAAGTAATTTGTGAGTCATTCTGGGAAAACTGTGCTGGATGTCATGTTATGAGAAGTAACTGCCAAATTAATAGCCTGATACACTGTCATGTGATGTTGGAATGGGGGCGGAATTAAAACAAACAACAATAATAAAGAAAACACAGGTCTGACATGCAGTTCAATGTGCTTGTGTCTGCTACTTAAAAACTTATCAAAACATTGGATATCACTGCAGCTAATAAACGTTTTGACCAAAACTGTGATATATTTTATCTCATAGAATTAATTCATTTTACATTTTAAAAACTCAGTACTCAGTTCTGCCTGCCATGCGGCAGTTATCTAATAAAGATGTGATAATGAATAAATGAGTGTTTTTGATCATAGTTGTAAATAACCATGTTTTTACGACGTTATTATTCCACAGGTCTGAGCCACATGACTTTGGTCGTCCAGCCTCACGGGGGAAAATACTTAAAAGCTGTAAAAAAGTTACACTCGTGGTGTGGATATAGCACCGTGGACCTTCTGGATTGAGGCTTTGGTAAGTGTTTTTGGTAAGTACAGGAATAATAAACAACTCAAAGAGTGAACTCATGCGCACAAAGTGATCCAATGAACACTGCATTTGCAACAAAATTGGAGGAAAAATGCATGGACACCGGCCTGCTAGCAGAGAGCTAGCCAGGTAATTGATTCATTTAAAGTGATTTATTTTTTTACTCCTCAAAACAGTGAATTGTATAGTGAGTGACAAAAGACAAACAAACAAGCTAATGTCTGTATGGTGATGGAGCTAGAGCAAACATATGTATACATATTATTTAATTAATTGAAGTAAGAGGTGCTACTTTTGTGAGTAGCCATGTCGATTTGATGTCCTTGATGAACTCAGTCGAGGAGTTCCCAAGTAGGAATTTCCAGTGAAGGGGCCATTTCTTTTTTTTTTCTTGTTTAAAGTCAGCAGTAATGTGTTTAGTGAAATACAGCTTATCCTTCTGCTGTACTCTGTACATATACAGTAGGGACAGTTTGGAATCCTACAGAATTTAATAATCTGAAATATACTGCTTGGCGTAAAACAAAACTAACAAACAACAACAAAAACAAAAATGATTTATTACAAGGATTTCACAAACTAGATTTTATATTTTAAGATGCTATTCTATTGGGTGAAGATCTTTCTATATAAATAAAAGAAAGATTTTGTCTGTAAATTGGTTGGAACTCACTCTTTCAATTACTGTATATCTTTGCTTTGCCGCTGACCCAAAACCAGTCTCAGAATTTCTTTTGTCTGTATGTCTGTCTGTCCAATCAGATTTTGTAATAAAAATCTAACAATTAGATTTTTTTTTTATTATTATTTTTTTACTAATTTACCGCTTTTACCCTTAAGGTGGATGCTATACGCATCACTCAACAGAGCCAATCACCTCGATAGTTTACCGTGTATAGGCAGAGTATATAGAATACAGAGAAAGTACGGTAATTCATCTACAAACCACCAAAATCCTTAAGAAACAGAAACAAAAGAACAGTTAAAAAAAACCAACAATATACTATGAAAACTGAACTTTCAAGGGTGAATGCACAAAATTTTGTCTCTTATGTTCCGAAACCTTGGCGCTAATACAAAGCAGTAATGTCAGGCGCCACTATGAGACATGGGCCTTTGTAAAATACCTGAACTGAGAGCTTTGTGCTCTGCTCTCAAATGCCCACTTACCTAATTTGCTAGCAAACTATATATTACACTCTCTCACTCACTCATCATCTATACCACTTAATCCTGTATTCAGGGTTACAGGAGCCTATCCCAGGAGACTTGGGGCACATGGCAGGGTACACCCGGGACAGGGTGCCAATCCATCGCAGGGCACAGACACACACATACGCTCACTCATTCACACACTACGGACAATTTGGGAACGCCAATTAGCCTAACCTACATGTCTTTGGACTGTGGGCGGAAACCGGAGTACCCGGAGGAAACCCACCAAGCACGGGGAGAACATGCGAACTCCATGCACACAGAGACGGGAATCGAGCCCGGACCCTGGCGGTGCAAGGCGACAGTGCTAACCACATAATTTTATTACCTATATAAATAAAATGAAGGTTTTGTCTATACACTGGTCAGAAATCGCTCTTTCAATGATATCTTTACATTTTATACCTTGGAGGACCTGAAACCAGTTACAGTATCATGAACAATTAGCTGGACAGAATTTAATAGAATTTTGGCAGTATGTAGGTTTTTGCCTGAAGTTAAATATGAAGTGGTGTTATGAACAGTTATATGTCAGATTTAATAATTTACTGTTAATTACTAACAGTAGATATTAATTAGAATAGCTAAACTAAATATTTTTACTGGGATTACTTAATAGCATTACTGAAATAATGTATGAATAAGTGGATTTTAACACTTACTTTGAGTTCTATTTTTCGATTTTCATCTGTGATTGACTCTCCAATTACCGAGCAGGGAGGTGTATTTTTCTGACCACAAAAAAGTGCAACTTAGCGTAAACAAGTCGTAAGATACTCAACCTTACAAAATTTTACTTTTCTGTATTAATAAGATAGGCAGAGACTTTTGCCGTACAGAGAGAGACAGGCAGACATGTAAGTGGGCATCGACCTGAAATAATAATATCACTGATTACATTAAAGCTGATCAGCTTATTTTTAGCTTTAACCTTTTAACTATTTCTACAAACTCAGCTAGCATAATATATAAATAAACACAAACACACTATGGAGCAGACAAAGCAATGTCTGTGTCACTCCTTCCCTCCCAGGAACTCGTTTTCCACAATCATTTGGAAATGGCTTGGAGCGAGTTCAACAGTGTGTGTGGATGTGGCAGTAACTCCTAGCCAAGTAATGTGGTGTTCGTGAATGATTGTGTGTACAGTTCAAACAGAAAGATGCGTCTCTTCCCCAATTTGACAAAAAAATTATGTGCTGATTTTTAAAAAGATCAGGCGTTCCACTCACTGACTGTTAGACTGTTAGATAGGAGTTACTGCAGTGGGCTCTGAGTCACCTCCGCCGGGATCATCATTCACGGATGTACAGCCTTCTTTTAAAACATTTGCACCATTCAAATGTTTTACTGCAGCCAAGAGTTTCATTCATGTTCTGTACTTAGTCCTCTGTTAATGTTAATTGATTTGACACCTTCATTCTAAAAAATGTAATCACAAGTAAAGGTTTGACTTGAGCACTGTTTGAATATACAGTATTCGGTGCAATTCGGTGTTATTTTAAAACCAATTGTAAGCTTATTTTTTGTTAAGTAAGCCAAGACATTTTATTTGCTTCCATTACATTAAATTGGCCAAAGGTTTGTGGACACACCTCATCATTACATGCATATCTGCTTCAAATTCATTCCACCCACGTGGTTACTGTTTTAATAACCTCCATTCTTTTGGTAAGGTGTTTCACTCTTTTAGCCACAAGAGCATTACTGAGGTTAGGTACTGATATTGGGTGAGGAGTCCTGGGTTTCAGTTTATCCAGTTCATCACAACTTTGCAAACGTCCAGTAAATCTAGGCCTTGGTATTGTTTTCGGTTGTAACCAGTTTCCTCCCACAGTCCAAAAACATGCAGATTAGGCTAATTGGTGTTTCCAACTTGCCTGTAGTGGTTGAATGAGTGTGTGTGCATCTGATTTGGGGTTTCATTTGTTTGTCGTTTGCGTTGCTGCTGTAGACGCCCTGCAGTCTGATTTGGGGTTTCACTAGCCATGAACTTGGCATTACGTATCCTTGGCATTACGTATCCGTTTACTCTGCCTACTTACTGCCTACTTACTCTGCCTACTTTCTATGGCGAAAACGGATACATAATGTCATGATGTCATGATGATGACGCTGCCTGCTGTTACCTGCAAATGAATAATCGAAAACTCCAACAAACAAACTAACAAACAAATAAACAGAATTTCTGTTTTATGTATATGATACTAGAGTGTACCTGTGGCTCCACACACACATGCTATCATTACCTGTGAATGAAGCGTTCAATCAACTCGCTGTCGCTTCTCACGCTGCACCAGTGTTTTGGTAGATATATTATTACCTGACAGTATAACAATAAAGATGATGATGATGCTGTTTATTGTAACATTGACTGACACTGTCTACTGATACACGGCGTTCCTTGCCAAATGTAACAGTACCTGTCACATTGTAATGTAATGTTGATGATGCCACAGCCTTTGACAAAACTACTGACACAAACACAAACAGAACCTCTGTTTTATAGAAAGATTAGAATTTTGTCTCACACACAGACATATGATATGCCGTAAAATACTTATATGACTGTGCTAGACTGAAAAATAAGGATTTCTCTGTGATGAAATAAATTATACCAAGTACACTGAGTACAATTAAATAAATAAATAAAATCAAAAAGTATAAACAAATATATTAAAAACTTTACACTGAAAACATTTACAATACTGTATTTAGAAACTTACCAAAATAAAAAAAGAATTACAATAAGGGAGTGTATATATATATATATATATATATATATATATATATATATATATATATACATATATATATATAGTTTTTATGCGCAATTATAAATATATTATAATTGCGCATAAAACTATTTGCGCCCTCTAGCGAAAACCAGAACCCGGAAGTGTTAGGCGAGTTCTCTAGGTTTAAACGTGTCTGTCGCTGTGACGTCACGTGATGCCGGAAGTTTGACCTTCGGCGCGTTGAGTCCGAACCTACGCGGGAGAAGCGGATCACAGACTCGCCGGTGTTTAGGAGGAACTTTAAAATGGAAGCCGACACCGCCGTCCGGAGACTCAAATCCTCATTAAATAACGTGCCTTATGAAAACAGGGGCACTGCGAAGCGCCGCGAAGGCAGCGGTTGTGCGGAAAACAAGAAGAATCACCAAGGCGCGTTCGTGTTAAGCGAAGGAGTCGCGTGCGCGCTCGTGCTTGTGTTCATATGCGCGCTCTGGGTTTCCGTGCACTGGTCTTTAAGGCAGCTCGTGATCGGGAAGTCCACCGGCGAGTTCAACGCCACCAGGGCAAGGTAAGCTGTCAATAACGCCCCGCGCATTTGCAGAAGCGCACCTCGTGTAGTGCAATAATGTAGAAGAGTGAAGCTGAACCGCTATCAAACAGCGGTCGCGAGCTCTCTCTGTCACATACACCACGTGATCTAAAATCAGTTTACTGTCATCCCTCTTATAATGCCTTCACACCAATGCGACAATCACGAAGCACAGCAGTGGCCAGTCTGACATGTGACCGGAACACTTTGATCATGCTCAGGGTTGTCCTCCCAGGACCACTTGGCTCAAGGTGCGAGAATTCACCTGATCAGCCATGGAAATGCCAGTGCATCACAAGACATCACGCACACACACACTCCTTCACAACCTGCCAACAAGCCCAGGATTAAACCAGTGATTCAGTGTTCACTCTGAGCTCGGGTTACTCTTTATATTAAGTTGTCATGTCTGTTCCTAGGACAGACTTTGACCAGAATAATCTGCTCACTTCAGCAGTGGTGACTTGGTGGTTAAGGTGTTGATCTGCGGACCAGAAGGTCCATGGTTCGGGCTCCGTTGCCGCCAGGTAGCCAGTGTCGGACCCACCACCCCAGGAGCTGGCATCAAACTGGTAACCTGACCCCGTAAATAACTGCCACAGAAACGGCGGATATAATAAAAGGATAAATGTTGCAAATGACTTCCCTGTACCTACCTTTTTCTGCTGTGTCCACTTACTGTATCCTATTACTTGTTGAACTCCTGCAGAATGCAATCTAAATCAGTTATATTGTTCTGTTTTCATAGTGATGCTAAGTCACATTGTAAATTAAGTACGGCTTGGATCTCTCCATGATAACACAATGAATGAGAGTATTTTTTTAAGTTTAATGTTGTCCTGGGAGAGATCTACAGTATCTGTTTGTTTGTTAATGTTCAGGAAGTGGAATACCCGAGAGGGTTATCACACAGTTGTCTAGTCCTTACTGATCTGGCACGATAGCTGCTAGCTGTGATTATGTTCGGCCTGATGAAGCATTAAGATAACGACGGACATGTAGTAATGTAATAATTCCTGATATTGTGTCTTTAGAAGAATAATCGCTGAATAAATTCAGTTGTCTTAACATACTGTAGAGTACCTTCTGGATAACGACATTTGTTCCAAACAGTTGGCGAGTTGTTGCCCATTGTGTGTTTTTGTGTAGTTGAGTTAAAGCTATACCATCTTTTTTTCTCACTTTTGGTTTAGTAGGACATCTACTCATTATGGGAATCACCAGTCACCACCAGATACGATTCATCACTATACCCAAGTTCCGGTTTGTTTCATATTGCGATTCTTAAAGTAGAATATTCTATGTAATTCTTTTCTGATTTTGTTACAATTTTAAGACCATGAAACTTTAAAAAATTTACAAAACTGGAAAATTGTATACCTTGTCTGTATCCAACAGCATCACAACTGAATTGAACACGAGTACAGTGGAACTTCGGCATTCGTTCTGGAGCGATTGCATTGTGATATGAATTTTCCCATAAGAAATAATGTAAATGCAGATAATTCGTTCCAGCCACCCAAAAATATTAGATATTAACACTGTAATTATATTTTTGCATATAAAAACAATCAAAACATTTTTGAAAAGAATAGGGAATTAGAATGAGAAAAATATAAATGTAAATGAAACAAATAGAAATTAATTCTAACTTAAACTTCAAATCAAATAGTTTTTTTTTCTTCTGCCTCATCTCTAGCATCTCCAATAGAGGATGGTTGAGACAAACAATATTATTGCGCGTTGCCTGGATGCATTTGTTTAAAGTTATCTGTAACACGTGTGTCAATTTTGTGAACAGCGCTCCATTTTGCAGGCAATGAATTGATTTGTACTAATGAATTTTTGCTTGGGAACATAGCCAGTGGAGGAAAAAAACATACTCCATTTATTTAATTTATTGCATAGTTCCCAGGCAGGCAATGATCCAGAACCGCATATATGAAACCTAAATGATCTCACTCCCGTCCTCTCCCTACACAAGAAACACATTTCTTGGAATTTGGTTCCCAAAATAGAAACGGATTACTGATATGTAATCCGCAGTAACCCTGATGTGAAAATAAAGTACTTCCTGATTATCAGCGAACAAATACTGTAAATGCCACACGGCAAAAGGGAACCACCACTCCCAAGTAAACCAATGCGGCTTGTCTTTGTTGTGCAAGCTTCATACATGTCTGTCTGCGCGAGAGTAAAAGCCTCTCACTCCCTCCAGCAATCAATCACATGTCTGTTCTTTCAGAGGTAATTTGAATTCAGGGAACGATCCAGTTAAATCGTGGAGCGTTCCATATAATTGCATTTCACTGGAAAAAGCTCACAATGTGTTTTTCACTTGATGAGTGATGTATGGCAGTTATATACTGTAGCTGCATAGTAAGTTACTTTACTGTTTATTATTGCTTAGTTTCTTTTTAACTAAGCCTCAGATTCTCGCTGTTTGCCCACATGATGTTCGGAGAGATTCGTTTTGCGATTAGATTCTCAGTTTGATTAGCGTCCAAGTTTTCAGAAGTGGAATGCAGAAATATGTAACATGTTTAACAAAGCAGTTTCTGAATAAAGAAGCGAACATGCATGATGTTAAAGGTAAAATAGATTATGTAATTTTCTTTTGCTGCAGGAGCTAACTCCACCTGAACCATGGGCAGATGGGAGGAACAAATGGAGACTTGCTGACATTTAGGGACCTGCCTATCTAACTCGGTTACCACCCACATACTAACAAGCTTAGTGATAGCATAATAATTCATTCATATGCTAATGCATCGTTTGAACTCTTGTGCTAAGTCTTGTGTTAAGTTAAATTGCAACAAATCCCATTAGCGTCTTAGCTAAAATGATGCATCGCAGACAGACCGTGGTTTGCAATGCAGCCGTCACTCAAATTAGCCACGCCCCTTATTATGAGTAACTTTTATGGATTAATATAATTTTAACGGAGGAGTTACATAAAAATTAACCCCAATACAGTTGTCATGAATGGGAAAAAATGTCTTTTTTTTCTTTTTTTATTGCCAGGCTCTAAACGCGTTTATTTCTGTTGGCGTTTTAACAAGAGGGCCTATGGAGATTGACTCACTTTTGGAACCAACCCCATAGTATTTAGTACTGTCGCTTTCCACCTCTACGTTCCAGGTTCAATTCCTGCATCGGGTCTGTGTGCATGGACTTTCCATGTTCTCCCTGTGCTAGGTGGATTTCCTCCTGGTACTCTGGTTTCCTCCCACAGCCAAAAAACATGCAGGTTGGTCTAATCAGCATTCCCAAATGTGTGAATAAGTGCGATGGTGATGGATTGGCACCCCGTCCAGAGTTTACTCTACCTCATGCCCTGGGACTCCAGGCCCCCCCGCGACCTCCAACTCATCTTTATTTGTATAGCACTTTAACAACAAAAATGCCCCAAAGTGCTTCAAATAAATAATAAAATAATAATATAATAAAATAATATTAAAAAAGGAACATAATTAAAATAACATCACACACACATCTAATCGAACAATATGTAAAATCAACATCTCATGTTGGTTTAAACGCCAGAGAAAACGTGAGTTTTAAGATGGGATTTAAACACCCTCAGTGATATGGCCTCACGAGTGGTCAAGGGTAGGTCATTCCTCAATTTGGGTGCTGCCACAGAGAACCCCTGATCACCCCTGAGCTTGCATTTGGTCTTGGGTACCGTCAGCAAAAGTTTCTCTGATGATCTGAGAGGCCGGGGTGGAGCATAGAGCTTAAGCAGATCTGAGAGGTAGGGCGGGGCAAGGCCATGTAAACATTTAAACGTGACCAAAGGAAGTTTTTTTTTTATTTATTTTCAAACTATACAAAGAAAACACAACAAAAGAGAACACTAAACCAAATCCCCCCATCCCCCCCCCAACACCAGACAAACACAAGGATGCCATAACAATCAGATGTCCATAAAAAGATAAAAACAAAATAATAATAGTAATAATAACATATGTAAGTAATCTTCCCCACAACCTTCCTTTACAGTACAATATTATCAGCGTTCATGCCCTCAGTAAAAGTTAAGAAAGGCTGCCAAATATTATAAAATGTGTCAGTAGACCCCCTAACTGTATATCTAATTTTCTCCAGCTTAAGATAGTACATCACTTCCCTTATCCAGTGGCTAAATGTTGGTAGATCAGGGTCTTTCCATTAAGTCAATATTGGTCTCCTAGCCAAAAGGGAACAGAAAGCCAATATTTTAATTTTCCTTTGGTTAAAACTAGTGTTTTCTGGGGGCACACCAAACAATGCAATAAATGGAGATGGCTCTACTATCTCTCCAAATAGTTCAGAAAAGGTTTCAAAAATATTAGTCCAGAACATGTAAAGTCTTGGACAAGTTCAAAACATATGCAGCAGAGTTGCAGGAGCCTGCCTGCATCTACCACATGTGGTATCTATATCAGCTTTGATCTTAGAAAGTCTGCCTTTTGACCAATGTAGATGACGCACAATCTTAAATTGTATTACAGCATGTCTAAGGCAAATGGATGATGAGAAAATTCTGTAATATTTTGTGAGAGATTTCCTCTGGAATTGGTTCATCTAAATCTCTCCCCCATTTATTTCTGAGTAAATCTAAAGGTGTTGAATCATACATACAGTACTGAGTAATTCATAAATCCTGCATATAGTTTGTCTTTTTACTGATTTACATACAAATATTGAATCTAATAAAGAAAGTGGAGGGCTTGATGGGAAATTATTAGAATTCAATCCCACAAAGTTCCGAAGCTGCAAGTATCCATAAAAATGTGATTTGGGAATGTCGTATTTCTGTAGTGACTGTTCGAAGGATGCAAACCACCAAAAGAATTTTTTAATTAATTCGGCACTGTACCGGGAGCCAATGAAGAGAAGCCAGAATTGGAGGTATATGTTCTCTTTTACGCGTAGAGGTTAAGAGTCAAGCAGCTGAATTTTGGATCAGCTGTAGCCGATGTAATGCTGCCTGAGAAACCCCAAAATACAGAGTATTACAGTAATCAATGTGAGTGGTGATGAAGGTGTAGATGGCAACTTCAAAATGCCTAAAGGACAAAACTAAAGCACCCTGTATACACGATAAAGCGGTGTAGACAATGAGTGCGTGAGGGCAACTCGAGAAACTGCACATTTTGCCACTTCGATGTTGGATTCATTTTGCAGAACTGTCTATAGCTGAGAGGAAACATTTGGAGGGAACTGAGAGTTGCAGATCTCAGAACCTGTAAGAGATATTTGTGAAAGATTATTAGGATTTAATTTTATTGCATTTTATTGCCCAACTAGTTTATTCTATGGCTGACTATGTCCTCTGACCCCAGACTCCCGAAACAACAGCGTTCCTGGTTCGATTCTGAGCTGCAGTCACTGTCTGAGTGGAGTCTCAATACTCTTCCTATGTCAATTTTTTCTGTAAGTTCACCAGTTTCCTCCAATCTCTAAAAATGAATTCCAGGATGCTCCTTGGCTGTATAAATATATAATGTGATGGACTGATGTTCCATCCAAAGTGTCCAGTGATCCTGGAATAGGCTCTGGATCCACTTATATCCACATATATATAAAAAATCAATAATCAAATATTCATCGAGTGCCTTTCTTCGGCTTTTCAAATCATTAATATTCAAAACCTCTCATGAAGCAACAGGGAAGGAAACACTGGTCAAATAACACGAAATGTGTTCTTCTCTGTGGGCAGTCTTGTGTTGAAGGGTGTGATAATGAGCTAATGATTTCGATCTGCCATGTTTGAGCAGGAAAATAAAGAAATGTACAAAACGCCTCAGCAGGTACTGTGTTGTCCTTTGTGAATTCTCTATTCAGACAGTTTTCTCAGGTCTTTTCCCTTTCACAGAAAGAGAGAGAGGGAGAGAGAGAGTACACTGCAACCTGACGCTGTTTGTCTGCCTGTCTCTTACTTACCACTGACGTTATCAGCCTAAATCTCTAGTCTGAACTTTGTTCCTTCTTAAATATTGCATCGGCTAAGTCATGACCTTGATCCTCGGTAGGTCTTTTCTTCTGTGCGTGAGTTTTCCCTCTTCTAACACTTAGCTCCTTAATGCTGTGTTATTTAGTGAGAATTGAAAGAGCATTTGTATCGGGAGAGTGCGAGTGTTGCGTTCATGAGCACATTAACATGTTTCAGTTCAGAATGAAGGCATTTGAGGATTCACTGTGGTGTTACTAAAGAACCAGGACGCTTTGATCTTTATCAGCTGTGTAAGTACGTGCTTCTGTACGAGGGGATTCCAGTTAATATAAATAATGAAAATGAACTCCTTGAACCCGCATCGGTATTTTGTACTATAAAACGAGTAAAAGCAAATAATTGTGTGATGACAGACTTTTTTCACATTTTTTTTTTTTTGTGTGTTTGTGTGTGTGTAACAGGAAGTACCTGGAGCGCATCACCAGTGTGGGGCCTCGACCCGCAGGCAGTGCTGAGAATGAAATCATGACAGTGAACTTCCTGTTGGAGCAGTTGAAGAAGGTGCGAAGCGAGAGCGTAGACGGGCCCAACACCATCACAGTGGAGACGCGCAAACACAGCGGCTCGTTTAGCATCGACTTCCTGGGCGGATTCACTAGCTGCTACGATCAAATCACTAACATTGTGGTCCGCCTCGAACCCAGAGGTGGAGCTCAACACTTTGTACTGGCTAACTGCCATTTCGACAGTGTGCCCAACAGTCCAGGTAAACACTACGGCTATGATTTTCTTATACTTTTTATACTTTAGGTGTAAGAAGTTCGATTAGGCCACGGCTGACATTACTGAATGATCACCATCCATGCTTTAAGGAGCACCACACTGATGCTGAGTATGTCCCCTGTGCTCATGTTGACATGA
Organism: Clarias fuscus; assembly: GCA_030347435.1. Lineage (NCBI taxonomy): Eukaryota > Metazoa > Chordata > Actinopteri > Siluriformes > Clariidae > Clarias > Clarias fuscus. Next base: position 33,412,445 of record CM059212.1, read on the forward strand.
TTCAATTTTGTAGGTGCTGCTGATTTTCGGACCGCACATTCATGCTGCAGATCTCACATTCTACCACATGTTGTTTGGGATTCAGGTCTTGTGACCGGGGAGGCTGGTGAAGTTCAATGAACTCTTTGTCATGTTCATGGAACTGGTATGAGATGGCACTAAGTAACCTTTATAAGATGGGTAAATTGTAGCTAAAAAGGGGTAGAAATTGTCTGCGGAAACAGTACAGGATTTTCCAAAAATTCTTACATTATTTGAAATATGAATATCTGAGCACTAGATGTCCCAATTCAGTTCAATTCGATTTTATTTCTATAGCGCTTTTAACAATGGTCATTTTCTCAAAGCAGCTTCACAGAAATGAAAAGAAAATGAAAAGAAAATTTAAGGAAGTGTGTATGTGTAAGTAGAATGTATCTAGATAATGAGTTAATGTCCCAGGCAAACAAAATTAAATATCATATTCAAACGGATACAGATTTTATAAAGCTTCACAAATGTTCAATATGCCCACCGCCTGTGACACAACGCAAATCAATTTGGTAGTCCAGCTTCTGCCAAACACGCTGTAGCATATTTTGCATAACATTCTCCAAGGCCTCTATGATGCTCTGCTTGAGTTTGACCAAGGGGTAAAAAAGACCAGTCTTTTCACAAAGCCTCACAGAAAAAAAAAACACAAGGTGAACATAGTGGCTGTTTCAACATGACTTTTCATTGCTTATGAATGTCATTCTTCAGCCTGAAAAAAAAAAAAAAAACTTTTTAAAAATAAAATCTTTACACATCTCATTAAAATTTGAGATCATTCGAGCGAGAATTGGCTACGTTGTTAGATTTAGGAAATGATACCCGGACACCCGGTATTTGAATGTATTTGAAGGGCTGAGCTTCTTCTGCAAGAATAAAAACAATCCCTACATCATTAGATACCATACATAATCAGGATCAGGAAATCAGGAATTTATACACAGGAAAGCACTAATTTAACACCTCCCACACACACTTGAACAAGAAGATATATCCTTTGCTTTTGGACATATACAGTATTTTACCTACTGAAGTGCTTTGTAGTCTCCTTCATAAAACATGATGCCATGCAAGTCAGTGCACAAATTCTGTCCTGGAGTAAAAGTAGAGACAGCCGGGGTAAAATATTACACAAGTAAAAGTAAAAGTTCTCCCTTTACATTTCTACAGGGATAAAACATTCTGTCAGGGGTACTCGCAATCAGATTTACTCAAGGATCAAAAGTACTGAGCTTGTCTTGTACTGAACTCACTGCTGTAACCGTTAAGTCAAGTCAAGTCAAGTCAATTTTATTTATATAGCGCTTTTAACAATTGACATTGTCGCAAAGCAGCTTTACACAATAAAAAGAAGTAAGTTTTTATGCAATGTATATGAATCAAAATGACAAGATTGTCCCCGATGAGCAAGCCGAGGGCGACGGTGGCAAGGAAAAACTCCCTGAGATGGTAATAGGAAGAAACCTTGAGAGGAACCAGACTCAACAGGGAACCCATCCTCATCTGGGTGATAACGGATAGCAGGAATTGCTCAGCATAATAATGTGTAAGACTGGAAGTTCAGTATAACAAGAGATGTTTTAAAATTAAAAGGAGTCCAGTTTGTTCCCGGAGGCTCAGGTAGACTGTAGGGCATTCCGGTCCTGAGTTATCGAACAACTGAAGTCACAGGTCCCCAGAGCATCACTCGATGACAGGAGAGTCTTCATGGAAACCATCCCCAGCCACCATACGAAAATTAAACGAGTCATATTAAACGAGTCTCTCCCTCTCTCTCTCTCTCTCTCTCTCTCTCTCTCTCTCTCTCTCTCTCTCTCTTTCTCTCTCTCTCTACACACTTAACAACACCAGTACATTTAGTGGTACTTAAGTTACTTTTTAACTTGTATTTCTAGTATGCAGTATCCTTTGTGTGTGTGTGTGTGTGTGTGTGTGTGTGGCAGGAGCAAGCGATGATGCAGTAAGCTGTGCCGTGATGCTGGAGGTGTTGCGCTCGATATCCAATCTTTCTATTCCTCTAAATCACGGTGTCATCTTTCTGTTTAACGGAGCCGAGGAGAACGTCCTTCAGGTGAGACTGAGCAGAAGGAGAGACAGAAAAAGTAGTAAAAAAAATATATATAGATAGAGAAGAGGCAGAATGAGTGTGTCAGATCGACGACGACAACAAACACATGTCGAACACAAACACGGGCAACACTGAGACACACAGCCCACCTGCACAAAGCAGCCTCACCACAAAGCCCACAGCATTGAGAGGTGCGAACTGACGCCTAAAACACGTGATAAAAATGCAATCTTTGCATTTTGTTGTACAATTTTTATCCATTTCTTTAAAAAAAATACAGAAGTGAAACAATTTCCACCGATGTCATGAACCTTTGCTATGTGGAGACGCACAACGAGAAAGGAATAGAAAGGCAGATAAGAAAATAATGGGGAGAAATACTGAAGAATAGTGTGTGTGTGTGTGTGTGTGTGTGTGTGTGTGTGTGTGTGTGTGTGTGTGTGTGTGTGTGTGTGTGTGTGTGTGGTGGGGGGTGTATGAAAGAGAAAAGGTGGGGAGGAAAAAAAGATGAGTAAAAGAGAAAGTGAGACAGCTGGAATCGACTGTCTTTTCTGGACCATGCATGTTTTCTTTTTGTATTGTTTGTCTTGAGAGTGAGACTTTTTAACTCCATAGCAACATTTATCTCTGTGTCTCTGCATCTCCATGTCTTTGTGTCCATCTCTCTCTCTCTCTCTCTCTCTCTCTCTCTCTCTCTCTCTCTCTTTCTCTCTGTGTCTCTGTGTAATTGCCGCTGTGTCCCCACGTCTCTGTGCTCGTGTCTCATGTCTTTGTGTCTCCATGTCTCCTTGACTCCATGTCTTTGTCTCTGTGTCCCTGTCTCTATCTCTGTGTCTGTGTGTCCCATTCTCCCTGTCTCTGTGTCTGCGAATCTGTGTATCTGTATCTTTCTTTCTGTATTTCTGTGTCTCTATGTTTTTGTCAATGTCTCTGTGTCCGTGTCTTTGCATGTTCGTGTCCCTGTGTTGCCATGTCTCGGTGTTTCTGTCTTTGTGTCCACGTCTTCATGGCCCTTTGTCTTCATGACTCAGTGTTCCTGTCTCTCTCTCTGTGTCCGTTACTTTGTCTCTGTGTCCTGTCCCTGTGTCCTGTCCCTGTGTCCCATTCTACCTGACATTGTTTGTTTCCATGCCTCTGTTTTTTTTTTCTTTTTTTCTTTCCCCTTATATCTGCCTCATTCTCCCTGTCTCTGTCTCTGTGTGTTTTTCTCCGAATTAGGCGAGTCATGGCTTTATCACTCAGCATGAGTGGGTGAAGCAGATCAGGGCGTTTGTGAATTTGGAGGCTGCTGGAGTTGGGGGAAAAGAGCTGGTGTTCCAGACAGGTACGTACTTGTGTGTGATCTCCTGAACACTTTATTCAGTGTGTACTGTATAATCAGTTTCAGGTTTAACTAGTTCTCATTCATTATTAATAATATTAATGGACACACCTTCAAATTCAATGTTTTTTTTGTTTGTTTGTTTCATAATTTATTTTCTATATTCTAGAACAATACTGGCCAATGGCCAATCTTCATATTGTGCATTTTCATCTCTCTTCAGTATTTTAAAGAAATTATATTTATTTTTAGTGATATAAACTGACGTCATAGTCATTGATGTTATGGACCCATCTGAATGTTATGGTGTGTGTGTATGCATGTGTGTGTTCAGGTCCAGAAAACCCGTGGTTGGTTCAGGCATATGTTCATGCAGTAAAACACCCTTTTGCCTCCGTGGTGGGGCAGGAAGTTTTCCAAAGCGGCATTATTCCCTCAGACACTGACTTCCGCATCTTCAGAGACTTTGGCAGCATTCCTGGTATATGTCCAGACAGAAACGTGCACACACATGCAGCTGAACTTCAAGTATCGCCCATTTTAGAGGAATAAATAGATTACGGCAGGTATATATTATGCAGTTGTAGACGCAGGTTGAATTCAAAGCAAACCCATTCATGTTTCACTTATTTCCACCGAAAGTATATTTATGGACGTCTGTCTCCAATAGTTTTACAATAAGCAGGTTTATCAAGATTATGCTTAAACATTCAACAGGAGGGTTTCTTAAAATAATGACTGGTTGTTACAGTGGTACAGTTAGACTCATATGAGAGCATTTAAACAGAACATTTTGCATGTACATTGTATTGCATTTATATTATGTACTCAACAGTTATGTTTTCCCTCAGGTATTGACCTGGCCTTTATTGAGAACGGTTATATCTACCACACCAAGTATGACACTGCAGATCGCATCCTCACAGACTCCATTCAGAGAGCAGGTACATACACACCAACACAAACTTACACTGCTAGTTGCAATGCAGGAATGTTATGCACATACACATTTACTGGAAAACTGTTGTGAGTAATTCCATGCAAAAGGGAAACTACTTTTAAAATGTTTGCATAAGCATGTTGCATATGTGTTTCTCTTTTATATAATACATGTGATCCCCTCGCAAAGAGTATCAGATGTATTATACAAAAGATATATAGAAGCAACCTGATTATGCCAAAATTTTAAATGTAGTTTCCATTTTGGACGGAATTACTCACAAGCATTTTCCATATTTGACTTTGATAAAAAAAAAAAAAAAAAATCGTAGTATGAAGAAAGTGCTTACCCTCCCACAGAAGTTCTTTTGTTTAACTTCACGCCCATAATGCTGATAAATTGCTATGTACAGGGTGGGCCATTTATATGTATACACCTTAATAAAATGGGAATGGTTGGTGATATTAACGTCCTGTTTGTGGCACATTAGTATATGTGAGGGGGCAAACTTTTCAAGATGGGCGGTGACCTTGGTGGCCATTTGGAAGTCGGCCATCTTGTATCCAACTTTTGTTTTTTCAATAGGAAGAGGGTCATGTGACACATCAAACTTATTGGGAATTTCACAAGAAAAGCAATGGTTTGCTTGGTTTTAACGTAACTTTATTCTTTCATGAGTTATTTACAAGTTTCTGACCACTTATAAAATGTGTTCAATGTGCTGCCCATTGTGATGGATTGTCAATGCAACCCTCTTCTCCCACTCTTCACACACTGATAGCAACACCGCAGGAGAAATGACAGCACAGGCTTCCAGTATCTGTAGTTTCAGGTGCTGCACATCTCGTATCTTCACACCATAGACAATTGCCTTCAGATGACCCCAAAGATAAAAGTCTAAAGGGGTCAGATCGGGAGACCTTGGGGGCCATTCAACTGGCCCACGATGACCAATCCACTTTTCAGGAACCTGTTCATCTAGGAATGCTCGGACCTGACACCCATAATGTGGTGGTGCACCATCTTGCTGGAAAAACTCAGGGAACGTGCCAGCTTCAGTGCATTAAGAAGGAAACACACCATCATGTAGCAATTTCAAATATCCAGTGGCCTTGAGATTTCCATTGATGAAGAATGGCCCCACTATCTTTGTACCCCATATACCACACCATACCATCACTTTTTTTGTTCCAACAGTCTTGGAGGGATCTATCCAATATGGGTTAGTGTCAGACCAATAGCGGTGGTTTTGTTTGTTAACTTCACCATTCACATAAAAGTTTGCCTCATCACTGAACAAAATCTTCTGCGTGAACTGAGGGTCCTGTTCCAATTTTTGTTTTGCCCATTCTGCAAATTGTGTGCGCCGATCTGGGTCATCCTCGTTGAGATGCTGCAGTAGCTGGAGTTTGTAAGGGTGCCATTTGTGAGTAGCTAATATCCGCCGAAGGGATGTTCGACTAATGCCACTCTCCAGTGACATGCGGCGAGTGCTACGCTGTTTGTTCATTAGTGACAGTTTTCATGCGTCCACATTTTGGCAAATCCAACACTGAACCAGTTTCACGAAACTTAGCAAGCAGTTTGCTAACTGTAGCATGGGAGATGGGTGGTCTCGTAGGGTGTCTTGCATTGAAATCTGCTGCAATGACCCAGTTACTGCGTTCACCAGATATCAACACAATTTCGATCCGCTCATCACGTGTTAACCTCTTTGACATGTCAATGGCTGTGAACAAAGAGAAACTTGTGAATAACTCACGAAAAAATAAAGTTACGTTAAAACCAAGCACACCATTGTTTTTCTTGTGAAATTCCCAATAAGTTTGATGTGTCACATGACCCTCTTCCTATTGAAAAAACAAAAGTTGGATCCAAGATGGCCGACTTCCAAATGGCCACCATGGTCACCACCCATCTTGAAACGTTTGCCCCCTCACATATACTAATGTGCCACAAACAGGACGTTAATATCACCAAGCATTCCCATTTTATTAAGGTGTATCCATATAAATGGCACACCCTGTAGTTTACGTAACAACATGACTAAACTTGTCTCTGGTGCGAGAGCAAATTTTACTTTCATATCGCTGGAATTTCTCCAGTGTTTATTCTTTCAGCGGAACGTCAGTCAGTGCATTTCATGCTTCAGTGCATTTTATCAAAGTACAAAGGATAATTATTTACCCCCTTTCTTTTTACCTATATTACTTATGTTTCTGGTTGTTTATTCCACATGTAAATTATTACACGTGGAATAAACAGGAAAAATGATTACATGTGGAATGTCAGGAAAATGAAGGCAGAAAGGCGAAAGGGGGTCAAACACCGTATTAGTATGGTGTTCCTAATAATCCTTTAGGCGAGTGTTGGTGGAAAAAAATTAAGCTAGAAAAAAACATTTTGTTTGCGAGATCTCAAAAATATTCGAAATCTCGCAAAAGTTCGAAAAGATAATACTCGGATTAGAGTTACACGTATGTTGTTAATCAGGCATGGAGAGAATTACTGGGTAGAATTTTGAGTAGCTGAGTTTTTTAGCTTGGCTTAAAATATGAAGACATTCAGTTTGTACTCAGAGCTTGCCCTTTCTGTATTTCGCCGTAAGTACAGTATGAGTCACATGGTCTCGATTTCTTTTCCTCCTATGTCCCTTTTTTTCCTTCTCCAGTTTTTTTTCCTTGCGTTTCATCTCCCGTTTTTTTTCTTCCCCAGATCCCTGCCCCCCAAATGGTGTTGTAATAGAACATAATCATCTTATTTATTTTTAAATCAGCCATTAACTTAATTAATATATCATTACCATTTCCATATCGTTACCATTACCATACCAATCACAATGTACTCATATTAAGAACATAATAAATTATTTATCCCCCCCAACCTTTTTCAGATGTTTGGAATTTGATGTGTGTTTCACCAGGTGACAATATCCTAGCCCTTCTGAAGCGTCTGGTCACCACGGAAACACTGGCTGACCCATCAGAATATCGCCATGGTAGCATGGTGTTTTTCGATGTCCTGGGTGTAACGATGGTGGCGTATCCGGCACGAGTCGGTTCCATCATTAACTACATAGTTGTCGTAGCAACTCTTATATACCTTGCTAAGAAATGTCTACGCACTAGCAGTGTGGGTATGTACACACACACACACACACACACACACACACACAAAATGTGGTCAATCTTTTTAGTTTGCTAGAAGCTGGTAATATTTTTTAGTTAATCAAAACACAATTTCAATAATAAAAAAAAATAATAACCATGGAAATTGGACACCTTTGGAAACAAGGATGTTTTTGACAGCAGTATTAATAAATTAATAGCACTGAGCATTAATCAACTAATTTCTAAAACGTTTGCAGGTGCATTCAAACAAGAAATTATGTAGGCGTGCAAATCCAGATAAATCAGAAACACTTCCATGTTTCATCCATGGAGGCACAGTTGTATTGAAATCTGTGTTGCACTGAGCAGCACTGTGTGTTCTAATACCTTTCTATCAAAGTCAGCATTCACTTTACAGAGTTAACAGCAGTTTGTGCTAAATTAGCTTTTTTACATGATCAGAACAGACAGGCTAGTCTTTGGTTACCACATGAGCCTTGGGTACCCATGATCCTGTCATGTGTTTACTGAAGTATATAAAGAAAGAAAATCAGAATAAGCAGTTTATACACACACACACACACACACACACACACACACACACAAACAATATATATATATATAGATGACATTTGTTGCGGTGTGCAGGTGGCCGTTATGTGTTGGAACTAGTGTACGGCTCGTGTGTGTTCGTGCTCAGCTGGTTTGTGGCGCTGCTCACGGTCCTGATTGTGGCACTGGTAGTGACACTGCTGGGACGCTCCATGTTCTGGTTCACTCACTTTCACACCTCCATCCTCTTATACGGATCTGTTGCAGCTGGAAAGATACTTCTGATCCACACACTCGCCAAAAACCTCTATTACAGAGTGAGTGAAATACCCAGATCTCTTACTTTATCACCTAGAAAGTGAAAGAGTTGTATTTTCCTTGAATTTTCAATCTCTCTCTCTCTCTCTCTCTCTCTCTCTCTCTCTACTATTTTCTCCCTTTTAGAATATGCGGAGGTTGGATCTGGGCGATTTGTTCTTCGACGTCAGTCTACTATTGTGGTGTTGTGCCCTTGTTTTTCTCACTCAGCGTGGTCTGTGCTCAGCATATGTTCCCATGATCATGGTGTTTTTCCCTCTCGCCACCAAGCTGCTGCTCTCCAGACACTATGCACAGAAAGGTGTGAACCTCACCATGCTACATAATACACTAATGTACAGCAAGCGGCACACTGTAATGCAAAATCGTCGAGTTAGAAACATGCAAACGCAACAGGCGTACTATGCAAATAGTCATCTGTTTTACAGCTCATTAAGCCATACAAATGTGCACACTGATACACATCTATGCTACCATGGCAGCTTTGATAGATTAACAAATTACTCCAGTCATACCCCTTATTTGGCCATATAGTTTATGGTGAAACCCTGTATTTGTGAGTTTCAATGTTCACCATATTACAGTATTTATATCGATATTTCTTTGTCCCTGAGTGTGTGTTTGTGTGTACAGGTGTATCAAAGTCATACGTCCTCTTCTACCTGTTGGGGTTGTCTATTCCCTACGTTCATCTGCTGTTCCTCATCTGGATCGTTTTTGAGATTTTCACACCCATTTTGGGGCGCAGCGGCACTGAAATTCCACCCGACGTGGTGCTTGCGTCACTCATTGCTATGGCAACTGCCTTAATCTCCTCGTTTTTGGTCAGTGACTCTACAGACTTCGGCAAATATAGTTTCCAAATAGCACTATATAAATAATTATCATTAATATTATTTTGTAGTTTAATTAAAAAAGTGAAACTCGTATATTTTAGATTCTTTATACATTAAGTGAAATATTTCGAGCCTTGTTTCCCTGAATATGGCTTACAGCTCATGAAAAAGCATCTCAAAATGTTCGCCAAAATTGTCAAGTATGTACATTTATCCACTCAACACTTGGTTGAGCCTCTGTTACTGTAGCACAAATTACTCCTTTAATGTAGCGTGGCATGGACACGATCAGCCTGTGGATCTGCTGAGACGTGGTGGAAGACCAGGTTGCTTTGATATCAGCCTTCAGCTCATCTGTTGCTTGTGTACCTTTTCCCTTGTAGCACATTTTTTCCTTCTAGACTGTATTCATGTGTAATGAATCTAGAATATAAGTTCCACTTTTGAATTAATGTTTTTCCCAACGTTATTCTATCTTTAAGACGTAATTATGTATGTGATCTCTTATTCAATCTTTTTTTTTTCTAAACACACAGATTCATTTCCTGTACCTGGCAAGCAGCACTAAGCGCGCATTAGCTGCGTTATGGACGCTTTTTGCTGTGATGCTTGTCCTAGTTTCCTGCGGAGTTTTCTTTCCGTTTTCAGGCGATCCAGCGAGTCCACGACCCAAAAGAGTCATTCTCCAGGCACGTTATTTCAGAATATTAAATGAGAACGTACAAAAAAGTTTTTTTTATACTCTGACAGTCAGGTACAGTTGTGGGTTTGTCTTGTCACATGCCAAACAAAATGGCCAATGTTGATGATAGAGGTCAGAGGAAAATGGGCAGACTGGTTTGAGCTGACGGAGACTACGAGGACTCAGAACCTCTCTTTTCCAGTGTGTTGAGTCAAAAAAGCATCTCAGAAAGCACAATTTTGAGGACTTTTTATTTGCCAGGTTTTCCTAAATTTTCATGCAAAATAAAATGTCTGCAGATTCTTGTGAACAAGTCCATTAATACTGATGATGTTCCAGTTCTGTAATAGAAAAGGTTCATTCTGACTGGATAGTACACTGAAGAGTATATAGTATGTGTTTATGTATCCTTTGCATAGAAACCTTTAATCCTTTAACCTAAAATTTAATTGTCAGTGTGAAATATATATATATATATATATATATATATATATATATATATATATATATATATATATATAATGAAATATACAGGGTGGGCCATTTATATGGATACACCTTAATAAAATGGGAGTGGTTGGTGATATTAACGTCCTGTTTGTGGCACATTAGTATATGTGAGGGGGCAAACTTTTCAAGATGGGTGGTGACTTTGGTGGCCATTTGGAAGTCGGCCATCTTGTATCCAACTTTTGTTTTTTCAATAGGAAGAGGGTCATGTGGCACATCAAACTTATTGGGAATTTCACAAGAAAAGCAATGGTTTGCTTGGTTTTAACGTAACTTTATTCTTTCATGAGTTATTTACAAGTTTCTGACCACTTATAAAATGTGTTCAATGTGCTGCCCATTGTGATGGATTGTCAATGCAACCCTCTTCTCCCACTCTTCACACACTGATGGCAACACCGCAGGAGAAATGCCAGCACAGGCTTCCAGTATCCGTAGTTTCAGGTGCTGCACATCTCGTATCTTCACACCATAGACAATTGCCTTCAGATGACCCCAAAGATAAAAGTCTAAGGGGGTCAGATCGGGAGACCTTGGGGGCCATTCAACTGGCCCACGATGACCAATCCACTTTTCAGGAACCTGTTCATCTAGGAATGCTCGGACCTGACACCCATAATGTGGTGGTGCACCATCTTGCTGGAAAAACTCAGGGAACGTGCCAGCTTCAGTGCATAAAGAGGGAAACACATCATCATGTAGCAATTTCAAATATTCAGTGGCCTTGAGGTTTCCATTGATGAAGAATGGCCCCACTATCTTTGTACCCCATATACCACACCATACCATCACTTTTTTTGTTCCAACAGTCTTGGAGGGATCTATCCAATATGGGTTAGTGTCAGACCAATAGTGGTGGTTTTGTTTGTTAACTTCACCATTCACATAAAAGTTTGCCTCATCACTGAACAAAATCTTCTGCGTGAACTGAGGGTCCTGTTCCAATTTTTGTTTTGCCCATTCTGCAAATTGTGTGCGCTGATCTGGGTCATCCTCGTTGAGATGCTGCAGTAGCTGGAGTTTGTAAGGGTGCCATTTGTGAGTAGCTAATATCCGCCGAAGGGATGTTCGACTAATGCCACTCTCCAGTGACATGCGGCGAGTGCTACGCTGTGGGCTCTTGCTGAATGAGGCTAGGACAGCCACTGATGTTTGTTCATTAGTGACAGTTTTCATGTGTCCACATTTTGGCAAATCCAACACTGAACCAGTTTCACGAAACTTAGCAAGCAGTTTGCTAACTGTAGCATGGGAGATGGGTGGTCTCGTAGGGTGTCTTGCATTGAAATCTGCTGCACTGACCCGGTTACTGCGTTCACCAGATATCAACACAATTTCGATCCGCTCATCACGTGTTAACCTCTTCGACATGTCAATGGCTGTGAACAAAGAGCAACTTGTAAATAACTCATGAAAGTATAAAGTTATGATAAAACCAAGCACACTATTGTTTTTCTTGTGAAATTCCCAATAAGTTTGATGTGTCACATGACCCTCTTCCTATTGAAAAAACTAAAGTTGGATCCAAGATGGCCGACTTCCAAATGGCCACCATGGTCACCACCCATCTTGAAAAGTTTGTCCCCTCACATATACTAATGTGCCACAAACAGGACGTTAATATCACCAACCATTCTCATTTTATTAAGGTGTATCCATATAAATGGCCCACCCTGTATATACACACACAGTTTTGTATTATCTTTTCTGCTGAGCCATGCTGCAGGATAGTATGATAGTGACGGTTCCCTGTTTATTAATAAATGTAAATTTATGTTATGACATAAAGTAAAACTCGTTTCTCACTTCTTTTTCAGCACATCACACGCACTTTTCACGCTTTGGATGGCTCTTTGGAGAAAACAGATTCCGGTTTTTGGATTAACAGCTTTGATTATACGGGAATGAGCCACATCACCCCTCACATTCCTGAGATTAACGACACCATCCGCATGCGCTGCAGCGATGAGTTACCCTTCTGCGGTTTTCCCTTTTTCCTTCCCGTTAAATTCCTCATCAAGTGAGTCCGTGTATTCATCTTAAAAAAAAGCACGGCAGTCCAAAACCCTCAGGGCCGCCAGATTCTACATAATAGAATTAAGATATCTTTCAGACGTGATGTTTAGCAGTTTCAGACATTTCACAATAGTCGTTTTAAAATGACTAAAAAGTAAAAAAAAATTAACGATATTGTAATCTGTTGTTTCATATAGTGTTGCAGTTTTTGCACATTTTTCCTAAGTGAACAATCAGCCATCAATTAATTATTAACAACCTCTTTTTTATTTCACAGCTGTAGTAGCACAAAATCATGTGAGATAATAAATAAAGAACCAAAATTTTAAACAAACTTAAAAAAAACAACAACAACAACATAAAGGCACTAACTACACTACTCTTATCTTCTTTTCTTCATTCAAAAAGGACACAGCTAAAAATACAATGTCCACCATTTGACTTGCAAGTATGCCTTCTTGTGGTGCACACCGCAGATTTAATTACCAAAGGGGAAATAAATTGAGTAATGATTCATCATTAACATCTCGAGTTTTCGCTAAACTAACATTTGCTGCCTATGTAACATTTTGCTACCAAAAATATTTTGGACCACGTAATATTGCGACAGCTTTATTGCAGCAACATTAAATTGCAACAGCACATTCTTACTTCTCTTTTGAGTGCAGATGCTGGTTTTTTTCGATTGTAGCTGCTTTTTTAACATAACAAGCAAAAGTAGTTTTGTTATTTTTAATAGCTGGTGTTATGTGAATAATTATAAAGAAATGTAAAAAATGGGGAAAAAGTGAGTCTGAAAAAAAGAGAGTTTTTATAAAATGCGACATCATTGTCATTACTGTATTGGCTAAGGTTTATTACAAAAAAACATTGTATTTTCTACATCAATATTCTTACATAACACTTTCAGTGTAGCCCTATATTATATTAATATTTATATTAAAATTAAGGTTTCTCATATTGTTGCGTATTTCTCTGTTTATTTTAGGAAGAACTGGTATCTCCCTGCTCCTGCAGTGTCCACTAATAATCCACTGGAGTTTAAACTGCTATCCAAACACATATCAGAATGGGGAGCGGTAAAGTTGAGGTTTGAAGCTAAAGGTAAGGTGTGAGCATGTGTATGGAGTTATAAGTTGTATTGGTTTCAGACGATCTGTTATGAAAACTAAAAGGTTGTTAAGAAACAGATAGAATAGTGAAATATAAGGAGGATTTGTTGGAGAGTGTTTTCTAAACGTTCTGTACAGTAGTACACAGGGTTGCAATTAAAAAAATATATATTTTTAAAGTTATTTCTATCGGCACAATCCCGACAAATTGGTTATGGATTGGAAGACAAAAGCTCGAATACAGTTAACCCTTACCTTGGATTTTGAGCATAATTCGTTCCAGAAGCATGCTTGTAATTCAAAGTAACTCGTATATCAAAGCGAATTTCTCTATAAGAAATAATGGAAACACTGATGATCTGGTTCCACAACCCAAAAATATTCCTAAAAAAATGATTAACACAACATTTTAGGAATAATAAAGCCTTTTTAACTTTAAATAAGTGTACTGATTCTAGGGAGTGTGTGTGAGTCGAGGGGGCGTGGCTTGGCCCACCCGTTGCAGCCTCCCCTCGCCCCGGCACGTGAAACTCATAGGCAAAAGGAATGTATCCAGCTTAAGTTCAAAGTACACGGCACTCCTGTGAATCTTTTACTTACATTAGAGGGACCGTAGGTGCTACAGAGATGCTTCTTAGGTTGTTTGCGAGAAAAGGGGTTAATCTGGATAAAAGATTTTACAAAGTAGTTTGAAAGTTTTTTTCATTGTGTGTCCACTCTACAACCCCCATTTATTTAATCACTTATTAGTGATTTTTTTCTTTGTTTTGAAGGGGTGAATTATTTTTGATCCACATGATTTTTACCAACATGCTTTGATATGCGATCAAGGAGTTAAGGGAGAAAAGTCATGCGACACAGGTGCCAAACATTTTTTCATAATTTGAAAAAATCTCAACCTTGGAGCTCAAGGCACAATTTTCGTCACACTTGGAAGACCTGGCTAAATGTTTTGATACAAGTTTCATGGCAATGGGGGAAACGGAAAAGCAGGAATTTTGGGGAAAAAACGGTTGTTTGGATTTAGAGGAAGGATTGCCAATTAATGAGGGTTGTAGTAGCCCAATGTTTAAACGCCTTGAAAATAACAGATCCCCTTTAATAACAACTAAACTGGTGGAACAGACTGTAGTTGAACTTGAGCCGTACAGGTTGTGCAAACATGCAAATGTTTTTCCGCCACTGTATAATGTCATATTTGGGCTTTATTACTATTGCCTTTTTTGTCTTTATTGAAAATTGAGTTCACTTATAATACCTTGTCCGTATTGAACATCACCTGAAATGCAAGTTCGCCCACTGGTGGTGAACAAGTTATTTGCTACAGCATATGAGCATCATTATAACAAACATTACAAGTTAATACATCTTTAATAGGTTACATTCTTAACTCAATTAATTGTCATCCCTTGTAGTATAGTTTTGTTTAACCTTCAATCATGTATTACCCATAATGCACTGGGAGCATATTCAGTTTAAATAAGATGAGGCTATGAGCTATAAGGTGCATTACAGATGCAACATTCATGTATAATCAGATCAAGATAAGTGTAAGTGTAGAACTACTGCAACATAAAGCCATAGTTCATTAAAACTTTTCTGGCGTTATTACTCCTCAGGTCCGAGTCACATGACCCTGTACATCCTGCCGCACGCGGGATCTTCACTCACCGGCTGGTCGTTTGCAGACGGGACGCCACAGTACGATCTGGATGGAGAATACTTCATATTTTACTCTCACGGTGTGAATACGGGACCATGGAACTTCTGGATTGAGGTTCAGGTACGTGTGAATAAAGTACAGGAATAATAAACACCACAAAGAGCAAATGCATGCACACAGAATAATGACATTGAACTTAAGGAAGTCAGAGCTTCAAATTCAAATTTTATTTGTCACATACACAGTCATACACAGTACGATATGCAGTGAAATGCTTAGGCGACTGCCCGTGACCTTAGAATAAAAGACTATTTAAGACTATTTATACGAAAAGACTATAACAAAGAACGTAGCAATAGATTTAACTAAGAATAAAATAATAAAATATATGTACAGACTTAGAGTATTTTCACATAAGACACGGGGAGATTTACACAAGCTTCTCCACACTATTTCAGTGCTTATGTGATCACACACACGCTGATCATTTGATAAGCAAATGGAGCTGATGATGAGCAACAAGGCGTCAAATTAGGGGAAAAGTCTGATTGGCTTTGTCTGAATTTTTCACATTCATTTTGTATGTGCATTCACATTGGAGATCTCCTTTATCCGATTTATTGTAACTAGCCATAACTAGTATTACCAACTCAAGCAGACTGTTCCGAGTTCCTGAGGAGGCATTTTTTTTTTGTTTTGTCTCTTTTTACTTTTTGTCTCATTTTGTATTTATTCGTTACAGTAATGTAGTACTTTGGTTCATTTTTACACTCCAAACACACTCCATTCTCAACTCCTGGAGATGAGGATTACTGGATTATGGGAGTGGTAGTTATATAAATCATTATACAGTGGTACCTTGGCATACGGATTCCCGCCGCACAAATGTTTACCTTTAGAACTAAAATTTTTGTATTTTGTCCACTATTTAGTGAAGACATAGCACCATGGGTCCAAAGAATGTTAGCAAGGATGGTTTTCAAGCAGCCAGTGTCTAGAGGAATCATAAATTAAGTTTAAGTGAGGTTTAATTTCTATTCATTATAAATTTGTATGCCGAGGTATCACTGTATGTAACTTGTCCAATGTATGTTTTTAGATACAGTATTAAGAGCTGTTTTGTCCCTCTCTCAGCCACCTTCAGAGCGTTCGGAAGAGGACAGCATGGTCTCAATCGCCATCTCAGCTCACTATTTATTCGGAGAAGATCAGCACACTCCTGAACTCAATTTGTTTATGGGAAAATTTCCAGATTGGGCTTTTGCGACTTCATGGGTCAGTACTTTCCACATGTACCAGTACTGAGAGCTAAGAATCAAACTAAAACATGACTGCAGAGAGAGTCTCTATGAAACAGATCCACAACCATTATTTATTTATGACATCAGTGTCGTGGTCGTTCATTGACATTCATTCTGTATTTTTTCTCATCCATTCTTCTTGGTTCTCCTGTGTGGGTGTTTTCTCCCTATCTTCCCTCCTCACATGTAGTGTTTTTACTTTATTATATATATTTTTTAACCCAAAGTAATTATACACTGCCTGGCCAAAAAAAGGCACCATTTCAGAAGGGTCAAATTATTGGGCTGCATCAAGCAAAGAAAACAAGGAGGTTTGAGATGACTGGAACTGGGTTAAGAACCCTTCAATACATTATCAACACCTGAAAGGACAGTGCTGACCTGTCAACTTTGTGCAAGACAGGTGCTCGAATTCAAAAGCATGAATGAAGCATGAATTCACCTAAACACTCAGTTAAACACCAAATGCCATGTTGCAGGGTAAAAATAAATAAATAAATAAAAAAAGACCAAAGCTAGTTTAATAGTGAAAGTAAGAGAATTTCCACACACACACACACACAGAGGTGAACTAAAAGGATTGGAACTAACCAGCTGTGTGAAACAACTTGTTAAATCCGACAAAAGTTTCCAGTTTGCTAGGGATTGGACTTTGGAGCAAAGCTAATAAATATAGGTCATGTGGTCTAATGAGTTCAGATTGACCCTGTTCCAGAGTGATGGGGTGCGTCAGGGTAAGAAGGGAAGGGAATGAACTCACAAGCATGGACAAGGGTGTTCAGCCACATTAAGTCTGATTCCAAACCACAAGGAGCGAAAATGTTCAGTTCAACGGGAACTGTGACCGGTGTAGGGAACGAGTGAACAGTAGGTGTGAACAACTGGAAAAGAGAATGAAAAAAAAGTCATTGTGTGCAATGGAACTCGAAAAGGATTTCTGTATTTATCATCGTTAAGGACGACATCATATTAAAAGGACACAAAAATTAACATTTTAATTTATTCAAGAAATCCTTAGTATTGTAAAGACTAGTAAAAAAATCTCTGTACATCTTTAATCAATTATTAATTAAATCAATAATTTATTTACAAGTTATACACATTTCAGTAGTATGTTTTATAAAGGTGTCAATTTTTGTTTCAATAAATATTTAAATGTCCGTAGAGTTAAGTTTCCACAGCAGCAGCAATGGGTATCCTAGATGCTTAAGTTACCATGGTAATGCACAGAGGAAGTGCCGTCTGCGCTGGTGAATTCGCAGGGTGTTCCGAATGGTGGAGTTTTGTCGAGGGCTGTTCCATTCACCGACATTCCCTGCAAACGGAGCAGGTAGTAGGGAGCACCCTGTGAAGTACACTTCGGAATGGAACGCAGCTCGTAAATAAACTGAAGTCAGCTGACGACCTGAATGTGCTGAATGACCAGGTTATCGTATTGATACTTTCCTGATGACACTGTCATATTCCAGGACTCAGATTGTGAAAGAGTGCTTCTGGGAGCACGAGGAATCATTAAAAAAAAAAAAAAAGGCCAGGCAGTGTAATTTTAGGTGGAGTATTGAAATCTATTTGCCAGTATTTGACATTGTAACACTTTAAACTAAAAGAACATGAAAGGCAAAGTGATGAAGGCTAAACCGATGTTTCATGAGTTAGTATTGTTCTCTAAACTGTTTTGTGGTAATTTGGTGACTGCAGAGAACACAATGAGATGCTGATTATAACACGGACCACTTTGAATTACATGTATTAATAATGCACAAGTCTGTGTAGAATGTAACAGTTCTTTCTTTGTACTGGGGTATGAAAGGGTGCTTTTTTGTCTCATTTAATATTTATTTACTACAAAGATGACTTCTTTACCAAAAAGGGACTTTCACTCATTGATGTCAGAAATCCAGCAATAAAGTCTATGAAGAAAAAGGTACAAGGATGTTTTGGGTGTCTAAAAATGTTTAAAAATAGAATTTTACATAATATATGGCCCCTGTAATGCTGATTTATTTTTTTGAGCAGCCATGTTAATTTGTGTTGTGACATCGCTTGCTGGACTCAGGGTTAATGAGATGATCTGAGGAAATTTCCTGAGAAGAAATTTCTTTATTTATTCCCCCCTTAGTCAAACTGATGAAAGAGCTTATTTGCTCAGTGGTAGGTCTGCTGGATGGAAGGCCCAGGTTTAATTTCCTGTCAACACCAAACCTCAAGCCTGGATAAAATAGCAGGGATGCATTAGGAAGTGCATCCGATGAAACACCTCTGCCAAGCTGTGTGTGGATCTGATAGTCCACTGTGGGGACGGAAACAGCCAAAAGACCAAGAAGACCCTGACCCTGCGCTCTGACCCCAACTTACTAAAAAAAATGATTGGACTGTGCTGTAAAGGTTCCACTTTTCCATGAAGACATTCCTGGCCTCGGCTGATGCGGACAGCTGTTTCGCTGAGGAGTCGTGACTGCAGTCACTCAATAGTTCAGGAGTTTCCTAGTGCCTACTTGAGCCTCCAATAACGAACTGGAATCCATATTAACTTAATCACATCTCTTGTTATACTGAACATCCAATCTCACAGTATGATGCAGATCAATCCCTGTTTTCCATCACCCAATTGAGGATAGGATCCCTGTTGTGTCTGGTTCCTCTCAAGGTTTCTCATGGAGTTTTTCCTTGCCACTGTCTCCGGCGTCTTTGGCTCGCTCATCACGGATACACGAATTATCATTTATCATTTTGATTCATACACATTTCATACAAACTTAAATAATTCTTTTGACTGTATAAAGCTGCTTCAGATCATCCTCAGTAGGATCGTCCAATCAGATTATACGACAGGTAGTTCCTACGGAGTAATGGACTCCTTCAAAAAGAAGATAGAAGGCGGATTAATTTTACACTCAATGTGTAGGCCATAGCGAAGTCTCTCAAATCAGTGACGATCCAAACAACCACAAATCTTATTAGGTTAAAATCTGAAAAAATGAAAAAAAAAAAAAAAAGTACATGCTTGCAATTTATAGGATGCTTTTAAAAATAATTTATTGTTCTTTATGTACAGGAAAAGCTCTAGAAACATGGTAGAAAAAGTGAATTGTACAATAATCCGTGTCATTATAATACACACACACTCAGCCTCACACATACATACACACACTCATGATCCTGATGCGGAGCTGTTACAAGACGACAACTGTCCGTACACGTAGGAAGGAAGTCCGTCGTGTTCCTTTCGTGTTCAGAAAAATCCCGTGTTCGAAATAAGTACCGCGTCTGTTCACGAAGAACAACTGAAATGAGTAGAAAATATATATACACACACATGCACACTTGTATCACTATGCTCTACGCTCGTTCCTCCGTTGTATCAGTTTAGCTTTAACATAATCCACAGACGCAGGAGAAAACAAGACAGTGAATTATGAGTGTTTAAAATAATAATAATAATAAAAAAAAGAGAGAGCAAGAGAGATGGAGAATTTTTAAATAAATTCATTTTGCATATTTATATCATCAGCTTGTGGGCCTCGATCAGTTCTTTGGTAAGGAGACTAAATGAAGTGATAAAGCAAAGCGGTGGCTACGCCCGATACACTGACTAAATGTACTGGAAATGAAAAAACAAAACAAAACAAAAAACAAATACGCTAAACAAAATCAGGCAATCAGACAACATCACGAGAGCGAACGAGCTTCTTTATAGTTACAGAAACAAGGCTACTGTTTGACCTGAGGAGCAGCGAGACCTCGACAAGTTTGGTCCAAACGGAGAACGCGGGTCATTTTGAGGGTCAGAAAGACAAACCGAGCTGCTGCTTCATCATTGCACATGGATACACACGCAAACCGATAATAATACTGAAGTGACACTAAAAGTAGCAAGCGAGCAGTTTCGTGTTTGTTTCCCAACACTTACAGAGCTGTGAACTCTCTCCCTCTGGCAAGGAGATAAAAATATCTCTAAGAGCAACTAGGAATTAAAAAATAAAAATCTTTTCCAACATCAGGCTTCGAATCCAGGACATTTTTTTTAGATTTAAATAACACTATTACATCATCACCAGCCAAAGCATGAGAACTGCAGTGGTGCTTCAAAGCACATCGGTCAGATAATCGCAGCGTTTATTCTTTAGATTAATCGGGTTTATGTACCTTGAAACTTTACTACATGTGCACAAAATAACTAGATAAAAAAAAAAAAAATTAGAAATAAATTTGAAAACGAATTGGGGTGCCAACGTACTGATGGCGAACGAATTATGAAAACAGCAAACTCCTGAGCACAAGTTAAATAAAAAAAACAAACCAAAAAAAAAAAACAAGAAAATAAGGAGATATTATAATCATTTGAGCTTGAGCTCATACTCTGCAGCGGCTCTTTATGGCTTTGATAATTTAAAAGCGCACAGCCTTCGTTTCGAGTGTCGTCACATGATAAACAAGCTGATTTAACACTTAATGTACGCAGGACAAGACAAGTCAGAGAGATCGCTTTTACTTAATGTACTTAAAGATTCGATAAATTTTATGGTAGTAAATGAAAAACGAAAAATTCCGCTCACTCAAAAACAAAACAAAAAAACATGCATAAATAAATATATTGAACTGTACACTTACTGTGACGGAGCGCTGTTTACTGAACATGTAGTAATAATTAAAAAAAAAAAAAAGTCTTTGTGCAAATGCACAGCAGGCGTATCTTTCAAAGAACAATGACTAGAAATGAAGGGAAATAACACAAAGTCATGGTTTGAACAAGGATAAATGAGGTATTAGAAATTCTCAGTTGAATAAAATATTTTTTATATATTCACACGCACGCACACACGACATCCAATTTATCCGAATTTGTAAATGAAAAACAAAAACACAAAGGGGAGAAAACAAAAATCAATACAACATGAAATCAAGGGTCACGACTGCAGCTGCTGGAATGAAAGGAACATGCAAATGCTCTGTATAATTTTTTTTTTTTCATGGCTAGCAGTTTGCTGTAGAAACGCCGCTAGCTCTGAGTAGTGCTTGTGATCGGGCTCGGTAATTTGTCCATCTGATTTTTATATCAGAAAAAATTCATTGATCCAAAAAAACAGTGCTCTTGTACACCTGCACTTAGACACTCACGTCACTGATTAGATAGTAAAAACAGACTTTGTACCAATTTTTGTATTATTCCCATCATTTTCATTGTTACTTTGTACAGAAATGCTGGAAAAAAACTAAATGTCTAGTGTCATATTGCGGCACATCTCAGGTACATAATTTAAAAGCAATAAAACCTTTGGACAATAATAAAATCTGCATACATGATTAACAGCCTGTGCTTTTATCGATCGAACACCACAAACCCTGCCCTCATCGTTACCATGCCTAAGATTCCCAAATGCTGGAAAAAGTAAATGTAACTTAGGAGCAATGTACATCTTAAATCTCAATTTTCCAGATGGTCGGATTTTGCTTGTGTTTAGTTTTCATCCGAGAAAGCCGAAATTCATTGGGGGGGGGGGAATCTTGTGACAAAGCTCTTGTGACCAGTGTGCGCGCATGTGTGTATACTTCGTGAATCATCACTGTATGATATTTATCCAACCCTAGCAGCAACATTTGCATTATGATTACGAACTGATCGTGCTGAATGTGCGTCTTTTCCTCCACACTGAATCTTCACATAAGAGATAAATTTACAATTCATTTTGGAAATACAGCCACCTCTCATAGAGATCAATAATACTGGTGTTAGAACACAGAATAAACACACACAAACACACAGCAGTCTGGATGGCTGGATGTAAATGCAACCAAAAGACAGAACCGCAGCCATTAACTACAACTCTTAGAGACGGTTCCCACACACACACATGGAGTCTTTTCTGTCCTACACTTTCCCAAATTAAACCTTATTCACTACAGAGGCCACACGTAATCTCACACAGCTTTCCCTCTTTCAATGTTAAATACTCCCCGAATTCATAGCACTGAAGCACATCACTAAAAAAAAAACGGATGGGAATCATCAGGGACCAACCGATACAATACCGTCACGATTCCTAGGTCTCGATTAGATTCGTATTGCGATAGAGAATCACAAATTTTTAAATATACTGATTCATTATTATGTCATTTTGCCAATTTGTGACATTTTACACCTCAAATGTAAACATACAAAAAAATATTTTTATAAAATACGATTTTGGAGTCAGAATGGCGATACATGATTTCCACAAAACTGAAGCAAGTTTTTATCCCCCACATCTAAATCAAATGCATGCATTTACTGGTCCTGACTTTTTATTTACATTTAAAAATGTTTTTTTTAATGAAGAAAGGGGGGGGGGGGGGGGTGTCAGATGACCGGTATCATGGCGTGGATTTTAGAATTTGTGTCACAAAACTATGTGGAATTTCAAGAAAGTTTGCTCAAAACAAACAAATACAGATTTGTGGACGTATATTTGTATGTGGAAGTAATATGATTCAGTGCAATAAAAATTAAGAATTCAATAACTAACCATTTAAATCTTTGTGCTCTCTGCTTGCTTCCATACACACATCATGTATCGAAAGAATTATTATTATTATTTTTTTAAACAAACACTGACCGCCTCATCAGTGTACTGGTTCAAATGTTTCCCTCTCCACACATAGGTTCCTGTTCTGAGAGTTTTCAGCCGCACTCCTACACTGTGCCATGTGACGAGAATGTGAGCCCTGCATAGTGAACAAGGGTGGGGAAAAAAAAAAAAAAAAAGAGCCTCCTGATCATGAAACCATCCTCCCTGTAGTGCCCACATCCACTTAATGTGCAACTGAAACCCAGACAAGGTTCCTGCCTTTTTCCCGTGCTTACTGCCATGACCCATAATGCACTGTGTGGCCTCTTTAAAGATGCTGCATGGCTTAGTGAAAGAAAAGAAAAAAAAAAAAAAAGACATGGTGCTTTCGGACACAACTCGGAGGAATCCAGACCCTGCTGATTCTCTTCTCTGAAATCATGAGAGTGTGCAGTCGTAAGTGCCTTCCTCAGCTGCCTCGTCCTCCGATTCCACCTTGTGTTTGTCTTCCTTAACGCGAGGGGCGGAGCCGGTGGGGATCTCAAGAGTCATGGGGAGGGGGAAGGCCGGGACGCCGCGGTGTTCCTCGGCTCGGGGCAGAACGGGGTCGGCCATCTTGGAGAGAGACGGCTGAAACGAGTCGAGTGAAATCTGATCCATGGAGACGTCGCACAGCTTCTGCAGCTCGGGAGCGATGAGGTTCAGGAAGGGCTTGTAACCCAGACTGGGGACAGACAGAGACAGTTAGTTAGGTCACTACTACAGTTAGTTAGGTCACTACTTTCAGATTAAAACGTTAGACACAGCTCACATGCGCACGAACACAAATGGCAACTGACCAATCAGACGAAGCCCACTGGTCAATAGCGACGAGTCCAGCTTGTACACTCTGAACCGTGTCATTATCCGCAGCATCTAAAAATCCCACAACTTGTTTGATGACGCCGACATCACGCAGAATCAGACCAATCACAACGCTCCATTCCAAACATCCCGCCTCTAAAAACACATGCAGCAAATACCTGTGGAAAGACAATAACCAGATAAACTCAGTCCGGATAAAGCACCTGCAGTTACACACAGACACACACACACAGACACACACACACACATGAGATTCATCATTGTCTCGAAAACATCTTTCTTCCCAAAAAGCACACGAGTGTTTCAAAGTGCACAGCTGACTACTAACTGAAATCAACATTACAGGGAGAACAAACAAACTGTCCCTCAGTGATGATGAGTTTACCTCAGCTGCACCTGGGACTTGTGAGGACCCTTATTGGCCAGCTCCATGGAGATGTGCTCCAGCTGTGACTGGCTGAGGCTCAGGGTGGAGAAGTTCTCGTCCACCATCGTCCAGTCACCATCCACCATGGAGCTCGTCTCGGTCAGATCTGTGGCTGAGCCGATACTACACTCCTCCGCTGGAGATGAGAGGGAACGTTACATAAATTCATGAACGAGCTTAAACGAGCGACGGAGAGAAGCCAACTCACTTTTATTGATGAGGGGAGACAGAAAGGCTTCTTGGGTTTGCGGAGCTCCGTGTGAAGAGGCCGAGTCGGTCTCTTTAGGCTCCGCCCCCAGACCATCCAACCAGTTGTGATTGGTAGTGATCTGAGGCGGTGCCGTGTCCATGTCGCTGTTCAGTAAACTGTCGTTAGACCGCGACTTCAGCAGACGTGTGCTCAGGACTGCAGAGAGAGAAATGGAGAGGAGGCTCAGAAATTTACTCAAATATGTTACACAACTCACAAATGTAGACAAAACAAGCAAGGTGAAGCAACCCTACAATGAAGTTGTTTACACAGATAGGTACAGGCACACACACACACACACCTGCTCGACAGCGTCCATTTTTAAGGGGTGAGCCAGCCGGGAGAACAGGAAAAGGCCACAGGAAATCATTATGAAGGCATTTAAGGGCGGAGACGAAGTCAACGATACGAGCGACCCGTGTGCGCTCACGGGTCAGCCAGCCAATCAGCTCGAAGCCCAGCTGCGCCGAGAAACAGCCGAGGTCTTTCAGGCGAATCTGCTCCAGCAGACGTCGAGCGTGACGCCACAACATCATGTCGATGTACATGTTCTCAGCACTGTCGCTCTCCTTACTGCACACACACACACACACACACACACACACACAATACAAAAATCAGCAAATGATCATCAAATGTACTGTAGTTTCTAGACTACATTATACTGTAGATTTTCACATGCTCTATTCAAGAGTGTGTGTATGCAAAAATGCTTATAGATCTTAATCAAGAAGTCAAGATATCAGATACTGATGTCAAGATCAGGATTAAGTTTAAACGGAGTGTAACATTTGTGCGTGGTAATAGAAAAACAAAAGAGGAAGTGTGTCCACGTTTATCAGACCCTTTAGTGGAGTGTCCTGATGGCATGCTGAAGGTTTTCTGTAAATTGAATTTTCCTGTAGAAAGTGTTTCTGCTGTCTGAGACAGACTGATGCTGCGATGGCGGAAAAACTCAAAACCTCCCGAAGAGCTCGGCTCCTAAATGGAAGAGAGGGAAAAAAAAAATAAAAATCCACAATCAATAAAGTCAACATATTTGAATGAACCTGACTGGATATGTTTAAGGTTTAGGTTTATTTCCCTTTGGAATGTAATAAAATAAACTGCAAAAAGGCATTAAGAATCCATGATCTCCACAGATTTGTGTTGCTGAAACCCAAACAAATTCCTGTTCACCATGTATACACTATACCCACTGATGTTATATATGCTCCACATTTTATATATTTATTATATATTTTTCCGTCTTCAGTTTAACATAAAGGTCATGTTAAAAATGGTGTGCCTGATCTTCACCATGTTCAGTTCAATACACCTCACTCACCTGGCTGGTTGGAGTAGTGGGTGGAGTTTCACTCTCGCCTGACCCAATGGCCTTGAGGAATCGGATCATGTGACGACAGAGATCCCATTTTCCTTGCTCGAGTGCGGTGTTGAAGAGGAGAGTAGCGTGCTGACGACTCACTGCTGGAGCCTCCATGTTCTAGCATAGGACAAAGTACGACACGATTATGAGAAACTTTACTTACAAACTCAAAGCAACTAAATCTGCGCTCACATTACAAGCCACAGTGGACAATTAGGCTTTTTGCCTTTTTTTGGTCAGATTGGATTTGCATGCCATGAGGGTTCCCTTTCATAATTACAAGCGTCTTATCTGACTATAATGTGGGCATTGATGCGTCTTTTTATCAGCTATTGCTGGCACTGCTATGGAACCACAACGGTGCCTATTTGCTGGCTGATGAATTCCGATTTGACTTTTCTCATTCAAGTGACAGCGTAATGGAAATGGATCCGATCAAGGAAGTCGTATGAAAGTGTCTCCAATCCGACCTAAAAACAATTAATTAATAGCAGGTAATGAATGATCTTCCAGGTGTGATTTGGCATGGATTGTATTAATATAACCTAAACAAAAGATGTGTACAGTAAACAGAGCTGATAAGTTAACAACTGTTTACTGCTCATAGAGCTAATGTAAATAGTAAACATAACTTCGCTCTTCCACAACAATAAAAGTGATTTAAAATGCCTCATGTCCTTTTTTTTAAAAAATTGATGACCTACATTAATATTGAAATAACCTCTGTCCATTTGTTGTGGTATTAGAGGAATGAAAATGTTTTGCGGTGTGTTCACAAGATGTAGACTCTCTTTACTTTACATTTTTGTGAATCTCCTTACAACGAATTTTTAACAAAGCTATGCATGTATTTTATTTCATGTTGCTTTCATGTAATTTCATGTTATTTCAACCTAATGCTGATAACATTATAAACATTTGCCAACATTTAACTGTTTTCGATGAACCAATATTTTATTTTTAAATACCATTCCCCCTGCAAAACATCAGAACTGAGTTTTTTTTTTCCTTTGAATAATTTCCCTTTATACCTGGAGTATGATGAGATATGAGGCTGCTGTGTCCAGATCCCGTGCCATGATGCACTCCTCAAAGAGATCTTTTGGATTCCCGACGGCAGCAAACAGATAGTTCCAGAGGTTAAACTCAGTCTTGCGGGCACAGTGAACGATGGTGCGCAGGAACAGAGGAAACTCTGCCAGGAACTTGGCCACAGTGGGCAGCAGTGGGTCGGGGATGGGCTCGCGAGACGTGGCCTCCTCCTCCAGCACCACGTGCACCATCAGCTCCAGCACGTGCGAGAAATAAGGCAGCGATGAGCATGACTGAGCCAAAAGTAAGGCCTGCTCGCCCAAATTTCTCACCAGCAGCTGACGGAGGAGGTGGTGGAGGTAGATCTGCGATGTCCTTTCTACCAAACAGAACGGAAAAAACGACTCTGGCGGCTCTCGGGACAGAGAAAACGTGGAGGGCCTGCGAGAAAGGCTTTCTTTGCTGGAAGAGTCTCCTCCAATGCATTCCGAAGAGGAGGAATTTCCTCCTAGCCCGTCTCTGGAGGAAAAAGATGAGTCGTAGAGAAGGGTATCGTTAGCAGCGCCCAAAACGAGTGCGTCCTCTGACAGCACAGCGAGCGGGTAGATGTCAAGGAGGAAAGAGAGCATGATGCGGCGCGAGAGGAACGAGTGTGGTTTGCGGTTCTCGCGGCGTGGGAACAGAGGGAGCCACACCTTCATCCCGGACTCGCCGCACGACAGCCACAGAGCCTCCACCAGGTGGCGCTTCTTAGAACCAGAATGACTCGATGCCCACACGCTCTCCACACACTGCGCCAGAACCACAGGTGGAGAGAAAGGCAACTACAGGGAGACAGAAAAATTAAAAAACATTCAGAGGAAAAGCATATGAATATTGCAGAAAAGAGGAACAATGTTGGGAACTTACACTAATCTAGAAAGTAGCTAAATGAAAATATAAAAGTAAATATTTTGATCTATTTAAATCTACTGCTAGCGCATACACGAGGTCTGTAACTCACCAGTGTTTTCTGACTGGCTGATGTGTCCTTGTCTCGTACCTGTGGGCAAGACCGATCTCTCTGCAGCATGATGAGCTGACCGGCCAAATTCAACAGAATACTTTCTGCATTACATGCCTGAGAGAGAAAGAGTAATACATAAAATGGTAGAAAGTTGTGTTCATGTAAACAAAATGCAATATTTTATACACGTATAAGGAGTGTGTGTGTGTTTGAATAAAGGCACGTATGTGGGTGGCTTTGTGGTTTTAGTGATCAGATCTCCCTGTCACTGTTTTAAGTGAAGTGAACAAGGATGTGTCTGGGGGTGTGTCTGGGTGTGTGTGTACCTAAAATGTGGTTTTCAGTAACAGTGCCACCATGTTCTGCCTGGAGTGAGTGTTTCCGTTGTACCTGCTGTATGGTTTCCAGAGACCTTCCCATCTCTGTTTTAAGTGTGTGTATGCATGTATCTGCTGAGTGGGTTTCAGGCTCTGTTGCGCGTGTGTACGTGCGAGAGTCTGTGCATGCGAGTGTACCTGCTGTGTGGTTTTCAGGGACATTCCTGTCTCTGTTCTGACTGAAGTGAGGGTGACTGAAACCACCAGCGCAGGATGAGGAATGTAACGCGACATCGACACTTCCTGTAGTACATCTACACACACTGAAGTGCTGAGAACACAGAGAGAGAGACAGATATTTACTCTAAACAATCCAAGTCTCAAATCACTATTTTAAGCAGAATATTTCCATTAAGGATTGCTTTTGTTTGATGTAAATAGAACTTAAAATATCTTACAACAAAAAACCTGACAAAAATTACAAACATTTTTGATACTTTTTAAAAGTGGAGCTCTGTATAGAAGCTGTGGAAACAATGTTGCCAGATTTATCACTTTACTGCAAATTGGAAAAGGCCATTAAAAAGCTGTGAATCTGAATGTGTTTTCCATGTGCGTGCGTGCGTTAGTTACCCATCTTGCTTCTTTTCGATGCTATAAAGGCAGATGGAGCAGTCGGTGCGAAATAAAATGATCGTGTCTCTGAACACGTTGAGCAGCAAAGTTTCAGCATGCAGCTTTGTCACGCTTGCGAAGGCGTTGTCGAGGTTCGAGGACCGGAGATATAATCTCAGCTATGCAAAAAAAAAAGCAGAGGACATGAGGAAATACACAAATATCCTGTTATGGTTAATTCATAGTTTTATAATTACATATTTCTCTTTTGCGTTTTTGTGTGTTGTGTGCGAGAGAGAGAGAGAGAGAGAGGGGGGACAGAATATAAAAATTATTATAATAAAAGACTGTGCAGATCATAATTTATTACATGTGTAGGGCGCACACACTGATGTCAGTCAATACCGGCAGCACTGGGATTTCATACCAATGCAAGCAATAGACAAAAAACAGTTAAAGCAATGCTTCTGGCTTTCTTCCTTCTCTTGAACCTCAACAAATACAGCAGACTAACTACTTGTCGTCCTCCAGAGAAAAATCCCACGCATATTTTTGCTAAAATCACATCTATTGTTTGAAATGAATGAGTGGTCACACAAATATGACTTGTTCTAACCCAGCAAAGACGTCTTCATCCGCACATGCGTGCCATATAAGACGACGGATGCACCCACATTAGAGTCAGATAAAAGTCATTTGTAATTACAAATGTGAACCTTCATGACGTGAAATCTGATCTGTCCACAAAATCAGAATTGAACAATGCAGCTTGTAATGTGAACATAAAATTTCTTAAAATTTTTCTTAAATGTCTATTTTATGATTTCTTCATTATTGTGTTAATAATACGTTTAGATTTCTAATGTTAGGAAACTGTCTTTGCTTTGCAGCATTTCTTTTCATGTGCTTCAGCATTCCACACGGCACTGAAAATGCTGAACAAACTAATCTTGCACGGTTCACAGCGTTGTGTTAAAAGATAAAACACTTCAGAACAGAATAAACCGGAACGCACCACACTGCACCAATTCCTTCCTACATAATGTTTAACCCCATAATGTTTTAGTGCTGACATAACCTCTGGGACGTGCAACGTGATGTAGTACAGATTAACAAAACCAACGTCTGTTCACTAAACCCATACACACAAATACCAATCAGCTAGTGAAACGTAAATAAAGCTCATTGTGTGGAAACTGTGGTGCTTTACCTCCTCCTGCTGGTCGATGAAATTGTAACAGGCAACAACGACAAAGTCATTCCACCAGGTGAGGCCACCGGTCACGGTCATGCTCTGTTCCTGTAAGACACACAGGTAGGAAGGAATACAAAACAAAACTGTTACGACTGTCAGCCATGTGATGCATTAAACAGCCAATGTTTGTGCACACTACAAATAAATACATTTTTAAAAAGTTGCAGGTCATCCAAAAAAAAATCTCTGATCAGAATTATGCTTGAGAACAAGTAACAGTTTACCTGTGTAATGTTTCCAAACAGTTTCCATTTCCTGGTATATAATGAGTAATGTGCAAATCCGCGTCTCCCCGCGACCACCAAACACTGACCTGCCGAGTCTATGGCTGCAAACTACACACACACACGCGCACACGCACACGCGCACACGTTAATCTAAATACTAGGCAGGAATTCCATTCAAACCAGAGCACAAAACCACAAACACGCCTTCGCACCAATGTAATGGTCAAATCGACACACACACACTTACCCTTACTGGCCAGTTGGTTTCTAGGTATGTGCTGTGAATCTAAAAGAAGAAAAATATTTAGCAATTATTTGAGCAAGTTTGAAATCCGATACAGAAAAACACACACAAGCATGAATCAGTGTGCAATATAATTATTATATATCAACAATCAATAATAATAAAATGATACAATTTGATTGTGTACATCAATGTTTATGTTTGCAAAGCATGTGCAAACGCAGGTGTGCAACAATAAAACATCATGCAACAGGTGTGTTTACTGTACCTGCTTGTCCTTCTGTGTGTATGCACATGTATTTAAACGAGCCGTGTGTGTGTGGGTAAGAGTGGTCACTTTAAATCAGTGCAGCAGGTGTGTGTAGTTTTGCATGTACCTGCACCACATGCCAGTGTTTGTGTCCCAGTAAAGTGCTGAGCTGTGTGTGTGTTGTGCTCCGTGCTGAGTGTTGCTCCTGGTTGTGTATCTGAACCGCAGCATCTCCGCACGTCATCAGCAGCCGATCCTCCCCATGGAGAAGCACCTGTTCCTGATTACTCTGTATAGACCACAGCATTAGAGAGAGAAATCAAACTACTTCATCCACACACACACACACACATACACACACACATACACACACACATACACACACACATTTTGATGGTTGCACTGTGGAGTGCTTTAAACTTCAAAGCATGTTGTGTGTTCTTACCGTACAGGGATTGACTGTGAGCGCGCTTTTAATGAACTGAAACTGCAGAATGGAGGCCTGGCTTAACTGTTGAGACTGCTCCGTGCCAGCATCTGTACTGCCAATCACCCACAGGTGGTAACCCTCTGCCCCCCAGCTCTGAAAAGCAGACGCAAACAGGACATGATGTCACAGCCACCTCCACTACCGCTCCTGTAGTTAAAGTGCATACTTAATACATAAAGCGCATCATTAAACAATATATATAAAAAAAACATTGCACATCTCAACAACAAACAGCAGGGTTATTCCGCAAGTTAGTCCGTTTCCTTTCCTGTTCACTGTCCTAACGCTCAGCCACATTTTATCTTTATGAGAGATCAAATGAGCAAAACTGGGACAACTAGAACAGATCTCTATTAAATCTTGTGTTATTATCTAAAAAATGCTGAAAGGTTTCACCATAGAGCTGATCTTTAGTGGCTCCTTCTTTGTGCCGTCTGATCGGTACCTGAGGAGAGAAAGAGGAAGGACCTCCACTTAAAAAAAAAAAAAATACAAATTTACACTGTGGCTTTGAAAATGCATGCAATGTCAATAAGTTACCCTTCAACAAGCTGGTATCAGACAATACCTCAAATATCCTCTTATGATGTGCTCCATGAATTGCAAACACATTTTAGCCCCTGATGTAACCTATAGTCTGTACTTCAACTAATTTATTAAAATGCTTATCAGCTACACCCCTCTAAGGCATAACAATGTCAGAATGTGAATCATGACAACTCTGAAGTGCTTGTATTTTTGGCATGCAGACTATGCAGACACGCGTGAGACTCACGTGAAGTCTTCTCCGAGTGTGCAAACGAGATGAGCTCCAAACACACTCCACAGAGAGAGACCTCCACAGGCCCAGGTCACCATGACGACGCTGCAGTCTGGAGACCAACGGATTAGCTTAACTGGACCAGTTTTATTATGGATATCTGACAGAGAGAGAGAGAGAATGAATGAACATCATGGTAAAGAACAACAAATACATGTGTTTAACTAGTACTGCGTTAGAAATGCACTACATAAAAAGAAAAAAAAAGGACATGAAATTCTGCATAAAATATATTTTCACAAAGAAATTCTCCCTAAAATTCCACAGCACACTTTTTGCTTTTTTTCAGCAAAAAGTCCCAGAAAAACCTTCAGAGATTAGCAAGTTGTTATACTCCTCTCTTACACTAGGGGGAAGCAGTGTACAACACACAACAAACCTATAAACTCCTCCTTCACAAATGCTGCATTTACTAGAAATGTTCTGCCAATTTGATGGCTCTGGGCTATCAGTTAAGGTGAGTCAGAGATGAGCTCAAAGAAAATGGCAAAAAGGTTCAGACCAAGATACAAGATGGCACTTGCCTTATAGCTCTATCAACTGGCTAAAGTAAATGTAGCACACAGATCAACTTTACCCCTTCTATCATCTAACTTCTGCTTCATCTCTAATAGCAGAACACTAGCCATCTTCCTTTTTTTATTTATTTATTTTTTAAACAACTTTAAGAAAGTCACATGTAACCTGATTTCTCAAAAGTTGAGCAAAATAGTTTTCGTTAATGGCCTTTCAATGTTTTTGGCTGCAATAATGACAATAATGCCAAAAATGCTACATATTTATTGACAAACTGATTCTGTACACAAATTAACAACTGTATAGTATTTTGTCCATTTGGTCCCAAGCCACATCCTACTTATTACAGTCATCTTCCAGTAATGTACATGGTAAGGTTTTGGTGATAGTTTGAGGCAAGATTACGTATATGATGAGACATGAAGCTGGGATTTTTTTATTTATTTATTTTTTAACAACAAAAGCACATGATTTATGACTTTTTGAAATTTTCTGTCCATTTATGAATGTGAGACCTGAACTGAGTGTGGGAAATTAAGATCTGTGTTTTTATAAAGGTTTTATGTAGAAAAGTAGTTTTGCTAAGATCGTCTGTTTAACTGACTAGAAGGATTGCTTAGGGATGTAAATAGGAGTTCTTTTAAAAACTACGCAATTTGGTTTGAAACAAACAAAGCACCATGGACATTATTAAAAGTGCAGCCACACACACGCATGCACATACATTTAAACTAAACAAATGTTAATAAAAAGTGAAAGTATTTGGCCCATCTTTAAAATTTTTTTGCACATTTTTGTCACACTAAATTGATTCAGATCAAACTAATTTTAACACATTATGCAAATATCACCCAAGTAAACAAAATAGTTATTCCATTTATAAAGGGAGGGGGGAGCCACCCAAACCTTTGATCCCATGTGAAAAAGGAATGAAGTAAAAAAAAAAAAAATATGTACTTTTAAAAAGGTTTTAGAGTGGCGTAGTCAAAGTCCAGACTTAAATTCAATCGAGATTCTTAAACAGCCTGTTCTTGCTCGAAAACCCTTCGATATGGCTGAATTAAAACAATTCCTCCACAGTGATGTGAAAGATTCATTGCCAGTTATCACAAAGGCTGATTGCAGTTGTTGCTGCCAAGAGTGGCACAACCAGTTATTAGGTTTAGGGGACAATTACTTTTTCACATAGCGTCAGGCAGATTTGGACAGCTTTTTTCCCTTAATAAATTAAATCATTTTGGGAAAAAGCATTTTAATAAAAAAAAAAAATTAAAAAAACCTTTCCACTCCACCGTGCCATAATTATTTAATTAAATTTTAACGGAATCCTCGACATTCCTGGTCTAACACAAATACATTTTTACATTTTGAATGAGAAAGGAGTAACAAAATGAATCAACCATTCCAAAATATGCGCCTACAGGAACTGTGAGAGATGTACCTGGGTAGTGTTTGGGGCTCAACTCCAATTTGTGCGACAGCTGCATCGATCCTGTAGTGTTGTCTATCATGTAGACCAACACCGAGCCACTAAAACACACAGACATTTTCATTTTATTTACATTTTTCAGCTAAATTATTTTAAACGTGATTCAATCTCTATATTAATATCATTATTTGTGTTCATTTCCACATTTTATCCCTTCCCCACTGAGCGACTTCACACACGCAGCTGGCTTTCGACTGAAATCATTAAATGTTTAAAGGAAAAATGCGAAGCTTTTATAAACATCATCTTTAAACCTCTATGCTACCACGAGATTAAAAATAGCCGCATTCCTCTTCTTTACACGCACTTGGGAGACGTGAGCCTCATCTGCCGTTTAGCACAGAAAAATTATTCAGGATGTTGCTCTGCTTTTAATTTTGAAGATGTGTTGAAAATCTCAGGCTTTCTAAAGAGCCCAGAGAGTCACATCTGCACCACAGGGAAGTCATTCTGAAACCGTGATCATACTGAGATGGGAAATAGTCCTCTACTGCGCTCATTCTAATAATTGTTTCTATAGCGACTCCTTCAGAGAGACTGGTAAGACGGATGCAATGCCTAGCTCAGTGTTAATCGTAAAATATGCTACCCATCACGGAAAAAATGAACATTAATTGAGAAGTCTTTCTGTAATGAGATGTGTACTCGAAAAATTTAAGGAAGAAGTTTCTAGTGTCAAAGATTAATAAGTATCTGTACTATATTACAGGAAAAGTTGCTCTTTCTACATTCTTTGGCATTCGTCTAAATAAACAGTGCCACGAACAGGCCACTGACCTTTTACAAATGGACGTTTACCATATATGGTGACTTGGGCTTTTTTTTTGTATGAAAATGAGCATGACTGTGGCTAACCAGAGCAATTTTGAACGTGCTGAATTCATCAACATCCGATAAATGCAAATTTCTTTATGCGAGACGCTGTAAATCGGAGGGGGGAGGGGTGGGTATTGAGGTCTTAAAATACAACATACAAAACTATTTGTTTAGAAGGGAAAATATAATTATAACTCACAACATGGCACAAAATGCAGCTTTACTGAAAATCTTTAAAAAAAAAAACAACCCTTCAGTTACATTTGGTGCATTTTATATGTCGATCCAAGCTCTTACATCTGAGCCGCACAGATGTTCAGGCGGTGATTTAATATGTTAAAATTGCAGGTGTTGACTGTCCTGGGCTGAATCAGTCTTCACAAATAGTGACGGAACAATCTCCACTGTAACTGCTCTAATTTAACACACTCAAAAGTAAGTACACCACACAAACAATTACACACTCTTTCACCTTCTCACACACACACACACACACACACACACACACACACACACACACACACACACACACACACACACACACACACACACACACACACACACACACACACACACACACACACACACACACGTACCTAACACAACCAAAAGCCATGAGTCTGTATTTGTTATTCACTGCTACACATGTGCCGTCCGTCACATCTGCTGCCCAAACTCCCTGCAACTGCTGCACACAGAAAGCATCATATAATTAAAAGTTCACATAAAATTAGACAAATACTTCACATGCCTACTTCTAGGTACAGGGTCAACCTGCTGAAATTCTCATCTGTGGTATGTGCCTGACTGAAGGACCAAAAATAAATAAAATAAATAAATAAATCTTAAAATAATCTTTTTTCCCGAAACATTTAAAAGATTTATGAAGAGTTTATTATGATGTGCAAGATCCACCAGTACAGACTGTGTGCATGATTCCTTTTCTCAGTCCTCACTTGATCAAGGAGGGAAATGTGTTTAGTTACAAAAGGATGGAATTTGTACAAGGTCAGGGTTATTCGACGGGCTTTTCACGTCTTGGAAGAGTTTTATAGCAACTTGAGTCTCTTGGACCCTGGAACGTGTCGTTTCCTCAGCATGATCACAGAATGTGTGTCCAACATCAGACCTTCTCAGATTAGTCAGAGTAATGAAAAGGCTCTTACTCTCTTTGCTGTTGCTTCTCAACTGATGAAAGGTTTGTTTACATTCCATGGAGGGTTAAAGGTGTATCTCAAATGCTACTGGCTTCCTCACATGTTACCCAAGAGCAGCTTATGACGTCACTCTTCAAAGCACAGCGAAGGAGCGGTTTCAGTTTATGCCCTTGTGCGGAGTCAACAGTTTTACTGATTTTGTAATTCATGACCCATGACAGAGTGTGCTCGGTTTTGCTGCTAAACAGCGACTAAATGTGAAGCTTGCAACTTGTGCTTAATTCCTGTTTTTACTTCCCTCTCTTTTGGACTGAGGTTTTAGAAAACATGCTAATCGTGATTCTAGAAAAATCAGTACAAAATATCAGAGAGTCTGTAAATCAATAATGTTAGTAAAGCTTTTATTGATCGACCCAAGTTAGGTAAAGAAAGATTGTGTGCGTGTGTGTTTTTGGGGAAAGATTGTGAATCAGCAATTGTATTCGTTGGTGTGTCAATTATTTTACCAGAATAACACTTAAAATAAAAATAAAGTAACTGTTTTCATTTGAGCTGACAATGTTGCAGTTCCTCTATAATCCTGCAATAGAAACAGAATCAGCACCATCATTCCTAACCTTACAGGTTAATAAGGAAATGCAGACTTGCCAACAAAGAGGAAAAACATTCCTTTCATTTAAGAAAAATAAAGTTAGAGTGAGAAAAGTTAGGCGCAACCCAAGATCTAACTGCAGCCTTTGTGGATAGTTGTGTTAAAGCTTTGGCAGACTTTTTGAAATTTTCTGACCAAAAAATTTCACCCCCCCCCACGTTTTTTTGGTTTAGAAAAAAATGCACATTGCAATTTTGACATCTTTTAAAGAGACATGGTAGTATTCCCAGATTGGCGATGGCATGTTGATGTGGCTGTAGACGCACATATTTTGCAACATCACAATAATACTGGCACGTGCGATCGGCCAGTTGATAGACAACTGAAAATTATGTCATCAGCCGATTAAAATCGAAGCACTCTTTCCACACAACCATAAGAAAATGTAAGTGTATAGGACATTTGGTTTGATCACCGACATTATCTTGACAGCAGTAAGGAATTAATGCTACTTCGAGGGGACGGAAATCATAAGCGCTACAACTAAGTCACAAATCTTGGCACTTTTGAGGCAGTGGGTCGCAAAAACCTCTCTGGTCATGAAATGCCATCATTTGCTTGCTTTAAACGACAGTATTTAAATTAAAATTATTTTGAATAAAGATTCAAAATGTACCCGTTTGCACGGACACTTGAATGTGCACTAAAAAAAAAAGAAAAAAAAAAAAAAGGTGCGTTTACATGCTCAGAGCATTTATTCAGAATGTCGGGGGGTCGTTCTGTGTGCCTGTGAGGTGTTTGGTCTGTTGGACATACAGATAGAAGCTGTTTTCCTGTAGGTTTCCATTCCATCTTTTCTGATAAGTTTCCTCCTTCTGTTGCTGAATTTAGGCGTACTGTGAGGCCAATGTTTTCTGTAGTTTGTACTGGCTTTTAATAACAAAAATGGAAGAGTGGATAGAAGAGTTATTTCACAATCAATGCTAACCTAGCCCTTTGTGACTCTAACTTTTATAATCACTAAACATTCAGGATCTCATCATGGGACAAAAAATCTGATGAACAATAAATCTGCAGTTACGAAAACACTTTTCCTGCATGATAGAAATGCGAAGTCAAAAATCCTCAAAAAAAGAAAGGTGGAAAATACCTTGAGGTTTAATAAGAGAATTTTTTTTCTCCAACCTTTTACAGCTTCTGCTTTCTGATTGGTTAGCAAAATTCACTTCCTCCAAAAGCTGTTGGAGGGTCGTTAACTTAAAATTACAAAACCTAAAAACAGTGCATTTGGTAGAGTAAAAAAAAACAAAAAGGCAGACAGAAAGCAATATGAGAAGAACTTGAGCTGAAAAATGAACAGACGCATTTTAGAGATGTCTAAGACTTAGTTTGAACCTCTTATACTTCTTTTTGAACAGACTAGCCATAGTCTAACTGGTGAGCTTCAATTTAAAATGCCATTTTAAAATACTTTGTATCATAGGCCAAATTATTTTAGCAGATCTTACAATGACAGGAAAAGCGCAGAAGCCAACTAATCCAGTGTGGAAAAAGCTAAATTCACTTCATTTTAGACCTCATTGGCAAAAATAAATTGGTTGTGATGTAATTGTTAAATTCTTCAGCCTTGTGTACTTTGTAAACACAGCGTAATAGAGATGCGGGTAGGAAATCAATTCAGTTGTGAACCACGATTCTTTTGTTTGGTGATTTGCTCTAAAATTGCTATATTAAAAACTATTTGTATGTTTATAATAGAGATGAACCGATCAATCATTCGATGGCCAGAACTGTACCGAGTGCAGAAGCTTCTGAGTGGAACAACAGAAACACGTTTTTACAGCAGTACATCAAAAATGTAAATCACGTGTGAAAAGCCTCCAATCAATCTGCCTTTTCTCCAAACTGAGTAAATTAATCCTAAACACCACTCATTATACATACTTGCACAAATCTATTTACACATTTTCATCCCGTGTGGATTCGCCAAGTTTGTTCAGAAATTATAATTATAGCAGATACGCGTTGCTCGGTAAAAATGCAGCTTTTTTGCCTAATTAAATTTTAAGTTAAATGTCAAACTCGCACGGATTTAAAGTTATTTTGTATTGTTTAAGTTAGAAAATTTATGTTATAATGAACAGACTACACTAAATTCATCTTTATACTTTTTGAAGGTTTAAAATTGTAACAGAATCAGGAAGAATTGTAATATTGAATCAGAATATTTATTATGATACTTATAGAATCGCAATATTAATCAAATCAGCACCAAAGCATCGTGATAATTCCGCATCAGGTGGTGACTGGTGATTCCCACTCATACAGCACAATATCTCAAACACAAAGCTGTGACCTGTTTTTTCCTTTTTAAAAAAAGGTTATTTGCTATATTAAAGTTCATGGTCTGTTCTTGGTAACTAATGCACAAGAAAATGCATTAAAAGTTCCCTTTAGTGACATTTGTACAGAGTACAGATTTGTACTTGCAGACACCTTCAGCAGAAGTTCTTACCTCGGTGGAGAACCTGTTGGCTGTCGGCGTGATGAATCCGAGTCTTCCATCATCAAGCACGACGGCAAAACCATCCAACGTCATACAATACTCCATTTCTCTAATGTGGACGCCATTCAGATCCAAACATGGACCACCTAACACAAAGGAAAAAAATAAATGAAAATCCTTCCCATGAAGAAAGCATGCGACATGCATCGGGTGTTGTCTCACATTCATCAGCTGTGTTACACATAAATGGAGAGTGAATTGCAAATAAAAGCTCACCGCGTGAGGACTGCAGGTCCAGAGAGAAAGGAATGGTGCTGAGGTTTACGGCTCTCCGGCCGTTACACACTCCATCCCAGTGGAGCATGTGCAGATAACCGTCGGCTGTACATACCAACAAATCCTCCTGCAGTGACTGAAGACTGAGACAGAAAAATATAGATAAGTAGACGTTTCGCATTTATTGCATAACATTATACACGCACAGACTTTTGCTCAATGTTTCTCATTTAATGAGACATGAAAAGTAAGCGTGTCCAGGTCGAGACACAACAAGCCCACCATGATCAACAAGCCCTGGAAGTCAGATTCAATGTTGTAATAACTTAAACCCTGGTCTCATCTCAAATTTTAACAGAAAGAAATAAGACAGGGTGAGATGTCAGACAATAATACGTCCATTAAACTCTAAGGTTTATTTATGAATAAAAGAATGAAAGGCATTAAGCCAAATGGACCTTTTCCAAGTGATGAACATACTTTGGATTAACCTGTGTGCGTGCGCTGACTGAGTCTAGTACACACTTTACAAAGAGGACATCCATATTTAAAAATTTATAACCATGCATTAAAGTGTTCGTGTTTAAACGGTGTGTACCTGGTAATAGGAGCCTCCAGGTCGACTGGTTTCTTCATTTCCACGCTGAGAGCAGGAGCACATTGTTCCTCTTTATACCCAGGAGTAACCTTCACACGAACACTACCCCTACAAACACACACACCCCCATCACTTTCATGCTGCTCTTTGCACAATTATTACTATGAACCATTGTGTCAATAATTGCGATATATTTGACTTCACTTGACTTATTTATTCCCTCCTTTTTTAATTACTTGTGACTTATATGCTTCCTTCCACCCATCCATAAACAGCGGGGAAAATAAGTATTTGACACATCAGCATTTTTATCAATAAGGGGATTTCTAAGTTGGCTATTGACACTAAATTTCCACCAAATGTAGCCATCAAGTCAAATATTGAATTCATACAAAGAAATCAGAATATTTAAGTATGTAAGTTGAGTCATAAATAAAGTGAAATGACGCAGGGAATAAGTATTGAACACATGAAGATAAGGTGCAAAATGGCATAGAAAGTCAGGAGATCACCTGAAATCTGTCGGTATTCAGAGAGAAACCCTGCCCCCTATCAGTACTAATTGATATCAGCTGCTTTAGTCCTAATTGATGGCCTATAAATAAATGCTTCTCATTACCCAGGAGGCACTTCATGATGGGTAAAAGCAAAGAACTCCCCCAAGACCTTCGTAATCTTATCGTTGAAAAGCATTCTGATGGTAATAGTTATAGGCGCATTTCCAAAATGCTGAATGTTCCTGTGAACACTGTGGGGGCCATTATCCGGAAATGGAAAGCGCATCAGTTCACATAAACCGGCCACGATCAGGTGCTCCACGTAAGATCCCTGTCCGAGGAGTCCAAAGAATAAATCAGGAGATTTCTCCAAGAACCACTCAGGAAGAACTTCAGGAAAACCATGCATCAGCAGGTACTGTTGTTTCAAAGAAAACTATAAGCAATGCACAGAACCGCCATGGCATCCATGCACGCTCACCACGCAAGACTCCACTGCAGAACAAAAAGCATGTTGAGGCTCGGTTAAAGTTTGCAAAACAGCATTTGGAGAAGCCTGTGGATTATTGGGAGACTATAGTATGGTCAGATGAAAGCAAAATTTAACTATTTAGCAGTCATTCTACACACCATGTTTGGAGAAGAAATGGCACTGCTCACCACACCATGAACACCATACCAACAGTTAAGTTTGGGGGTGGAAGCATCATGGTTTGGGACTGCTTTTCAGCAAGGGGTACTGGCAGACTTCATATTATTGAAGGCAGGATGAATGGAGAAATGTACCAGGGACATTCTGGATAAAAATCTGCTGCCATCTACCAGAAAGCTAAAAATTAAAAGAGGGTGGACATTTCAGCAAGAGAATGATTCCAAACACAAGGCCAAGGTAACAATGAAGTGGTTTCAAAGAAAGAAAATCAAGTTGCTTGAATGGCCCAGTCAATCACCTGACCTAAATCCCATAGAAAATCTGTGGCGAGAACTGAAGATCAAAGTTCATAAAAGAGGCCCAAGGAACCTTCAAGTTTTAAAGACCGTTTGTATGGAAGAATGGGCCAGGATCACTCCTGAGCAATGTAAACGACTGGTCTCTCCATACAAGAGGCGTCTAGAAGCTGTAATCACAAAGCTTTTCTACAAAGTATTAAATAAAGTGTGTTCAATACAATACAATTCCCTGTGTCATTTCACATTATTTATTATGATGACTCAACTTGTATACTTAAATGTTTTGATTTCTTTGTATGAATTCAATATTTGGCTTGATTGATACATTTGGTGGAATTTTTGCATCAATAGCACACTTAGAAATCCCCTTACTGATAAAAATGCTGATGTCAAATACTTATTTGCCCCACTGTAACCACACACAAAAAAACACTAAGAAAAACTTGTATAAATGTTTTAATACTAAAGATTTTAAAAGTAAAATGTATTAAATTATTTACAATTACTATCGCAAGATATACAGTGTGTACAATCACATCTACAAAGTTTTGGCTTCATTGCTACTGGATGTCCGGAATTTCCTTTGATATCAGTCAAGTATGGAATCCTTTATAATTGTATATTATCATCATCATATATATAACAAACCAATAGAAATCTTTAAAAATTAACTTTTCACAGTTGATTAAAATGAAATAAAATTCAGTTCATCGTACTGCTGTGCTGAGGGGGGAAAAGGACATGTAATTCTACTGTATATTGCGTAATTCTGATATATTAATAATTTTATATTAATGAAAACATAGTAATACAAAAAATAATAGCTGAAATATGCTCTGGTTTTTAAGGTCTACATGCTCTGATAAACAGTCCATCTTTGCGCACCAAAGCATGTTTAGTTCTTAATGTTATTACTTTTATGAGTAGATGCATGGAAGTGTTAGTAGGCTCGATCACTGAAATGTGAAATTAATACAAATACATCAAAATGGTGTTAAAGGTCATATGTATTTCTTGTATCTAGTAGACCACTTTTGAGGTTGCACGTAATGCTGCCCCGATCTGCTGGTTAACACAGCAAGTATATTTCACACCTGTGGGGAAACACTGAAGACTCTGTCTGTCTGTCCGTCCGTCTACGTACAACAGAGCCAATACGCTGGCCAATGAGTAGTAAAAATACTTAAAAGCAAAATTTATTATTATTATTATTATTATATGATCACTACTACAATTCTTCTTTTCTTTTAACTCAGATTTCATCCCATCCATCTCTTGAATTATACTCTATCTAGCAGCCTGATGCATGTGACGGGCTGCATTTTTTTTTTTTATCTTGTCATTTTCATACTGGAGACTACATGTTTTAATATC
Organism: Clarias fuscus; assembly: GCA_030347435.1. Lineage (NCBI taxonomy): Eukaryota > Metazoa > Chordata > Actinopteri > Siluriformes > Clariidae > Clarias > Clarias fuscus. The sequence goes on from CM059212.1 coordinate 33,455,387, forward strand.
TTAGTGTTTCCATGGAAAAGGCAACAAGTCACCTCTCTCTCAGAGAGAAAGAGAGAGAACGATAAACAGCGTAAACAGAGACAAGTTCAGACTTGAAAAAGACACCAGCTTTTCTCTTGACGTGCTTCTAAGAGTTTTTGAAGGTGAAGGCAGATCGTCGATACGTGCAAGTGGGGTGGACACTACAGGAAGTGGAAATAAGTGTGTAGAGATGAGAAGAAAATAAAGATGATATAGCAGGGGTTAAAAATGGATAGGTGTTTGTAGTTCAGAAGAAAGAAAGAGAAACCTCAACGCTCCCCCACCCCCAGCCAAAAAAAAAAAAACCTTCAGCAGAAAAAGAAGTGTGTGTGTGCTGCGCTGCCAAAACCACACAATTCTTTACCACATGAACCTACAGATCTGGGTGCCATGACCGGGTAAGATCTAAAAATACAACTAACTGACACGAGTCGTTCTTCAAAAAAAAAAAAAGTTATCCGACGACGCTTTCTGCTCACCGTGGTTGTAAAAAGCTGTTAACTGAGGTACAGTAGATAGAAATAGTCCTCTGACCTCTCTCATCTGTCCCGCAGAATTGTTTGCTCACCAGATGGATTTGTTCTTATCCACATGATTACATTTTCACATTAGTGAGCGAAAAAACATAAGGGATTTATGAAACACTAGTCTGGGATCAACAACCATGCCAACTGCTGACATCACAGAGCTTTTACCCCCGATTTTTGAGCTGAAAACTAACTGAAGCGTTTGTGTACGAGCATAATTTGAATGCATTGCGCTACTTCTACGTGATAATTGCATGAAAATGCATGGAATGTAGTTACTAGGACAGTTCCACATTCTGTATTATAATAGATAAGCCACATCTGGCATGATACAGCATAGATCTAGTCTTTAATTTTTATTTGAGAATCATCCGTTTTAACTCTCGGTTGCCTTGACCTATTAAATACTGCAGGAAAAGAAATGCTACTCACTTTTTTTTTTTTTTTTTTTTAAAGTATGGTTTGAATGATATTGAAAACATTAAATCATGCACACAAAATTGTGAATCATGCTTTTTCCCCTAAGGGAAATGAACTCAGGATTTCTTGCACATATTTTCAACCAAAGCAATTATTGAATACGTTTACGGAAAACAAAAATCATAAAAAAATATTACATTATTATGTGTGTGTGTATGTATATATATATATATATATATATATAAAATGTGATTTTAGAAGCCCATAAAGTGAATAACTTAAAAACTGTTGAACACCAGTGGAATTATAACTACACGTATAATAAATAAATAAGCTGTTTGTTTACTGTACATCATTGTATTTCAACAGCATAAGGTAAATGGCAGTTTGTAATTAAATACAGGAGTTTACAGTACTGTATCTATTGTTCAATGTTTTTATCTTATGGAAACAGGGCATCAAAAGGATAATCAGTGTCCCGCCCTTCAATTTATGATTGGCTGGTATTGTCCATCCTCTAGCATGCAATTGGCTGGAACTGAGCAAGTGAGCGTAGTGATACAGAATTTAGGACTAGCTAATACCAAGACGCCACAAATGAGGAAGGGAGATGAGAAAACAATTTGAGTTGTGCGACTGAATCATTTGCTAATCTCCGGCCTGCAGTGAAATAAACGCGAGTGAATTGCCGTTATTCAGAAATGAGATTGTATGCGTGTGTGCAAGTTGAGATCCTGATTCTCTCCTCCCCCCCTTCGATTAATCGTACAGCCCTGTGTACACAGCATTTATCGCAATACAACTCATCTTTTGTACGTGTTGGATATGCGGCTTGCTGGTACACATCACTGCAGACACACTATATAGGTGTGCGTCAGCTACTCGTCAATATGAACAGAGACGTTTATTCAGACGAGGGCGAGTGTCCGTTCCGCTGTAAGAAGCTTCAGTAACGCATGCACATGAAGAAATGTGTTTGGGATTTAATGCATTAAGGAGAACAGAGAGAACAAATGAAGAAACGTATGAGTAAAAGAGATCACTCACTTTGGATAGATGGGCTCGTACAGATATTTTTCATCTCCACCTCCGACGATGTCGAACAGCAGCACGTATCCATTAGCAGCCTGGAAAAAGGGCAAATTATTGATGAGTGGCTAAATAAATAACGTGCTGGTGTGGATTACAGACACACACACACAGCCAAGAGACTGAGACATAATGATGGACATAAACGTACACCATGTCCAAAAGGAAGAGATGAACAGATTTCTACAGAACAAATCACCCTGTTCCTGTGGGACAGAACGTCTCACACACACACACACACACACACACACACACACACACACACACACACACACACACACACACACACACACACACACACAAATGTAGCACTACCCTTAAAACATTCAACTGTCGATGTCCATAATGTAACTAAACAAACTAAAATATATTTGTGTATATAATTAAGTATTTAGACACCATTTCCTCGCATGCTCCATTTCCACCTCAAATACTAAAATGTATGTACATGGAAGAAAAAAAGAAATACAATTAAATAATCAGTGTCAATAAATGATTTGCTACACACAAAAAATTACAATATGCAAGCGAATTTTGCCCCTGTAATCTCATAGTCTAACACTCAGACTCGTTTCCCACAGAAAACACCGGGAGCCACAAATCCCTCTAAAATGACATATAAAATGAATACAACATTGCGCGCACACACACACATACATACATATATATTTTATACACACACACACACACACACACACACACACACACACACACACACACACACACGGGTACCAACAATTGTTGGTACCACTTCAGTCAATGAAAGAAAAACTCACAATGGTCACATAAATAACTTGAATCTGACAAAAGTAATAATAAATAAGAATTCTATGAATGTTAACCAATGAAAGTCAGACATTGCTTTTCAACCATGCTTCAACTAAATTATTTAAAAAAATAAACTCATAATAAACAAACTCAATAGGCTTGGACAAAAATGATGGAACCCCTAGAAAATACTGAAAATAATGTGACCAAAGGGACATGTTAATTCAAGGTGTGTCCACTAATTAGCATCACAGGTGTCTACAATCTTGTAATCAGTCAGTGGGTCTATATATAGGGCTCCAGGTAGTCACTGTGTTGTTTGGTGACATGGTATGTACCACACTCAACATGGACCAGAGGAAGCGAAGGAAAGAGTTGTCTCAGGAGATTCGAAAGAAAATTATAGACAAGCATGTTAAAGGTAAAGGCTATAAGACCATTTCCAAGCAGCTAGATGTTCCTGTGACTACAGTTGCACATATTATTCAGAAATTTAAGATCCATGGGACTGAAGCCAACCTCCCTGGACGTGGCCGCAGGAGGAAAACTGATGACAAATCAAAGAGACAGATAATCCGAATGGTAACAAAAGAGCCCAGAAAGACTTCTAAAGAGATCCAAGGTGAACTTCATGCTCAAGGAACATCAGTGTCAGATCGCACCATCCGTCGTTGTTTGAGCCAAAGTGGACTACATGGGAGACGACCAAGGAGGACACCATTGTTGAAAACAAATCATAAAAAAGCCACACTGGAATATGCCAAACTACATGTTGACAAGCCACAAAGCTTCTGGGAGAATGTCCTATGGACAGATGAGACAAAAATGGAACTTTTTGCCAAGGCACATCAGCTCTATGTTCACAGACGGAAAAATGAAGCATATCAAGAAAAGAACACAGAGCCTCCTCCATGTTTCACAGTAGGGACAGTTATGTTCTGGGGCTGCTTTGCTGCATCTGGCACAGGGTGTCTTGCAGGGTACAATGAAATCTCAAGACTATCTCAAGGGATTCTAGAGAGAAATGTGCTGGCCAGTGTCAGAAAGCTGGGTCTCAGTCGCAGGTCATGGGTCTTGCAACAGGACAATGACCCAAAACACAGCTAAAAACACCCAAGAATGGCTAAGAGGAAAACACTGGACTATTCTAAAGTGGCCTTCTATGAGCCCTGACCTCAATCCTATTGAGCATCTTTGGAAAGAGCTGAAACATGCTGTCTGGAAAAGGCACCCTTCAAACCGGAAACAACTGGAGCAGCTTGCTCATGAGGAGTGGGCCAAAATACCTGCAGAGAGGTGCAGAAGTCTCATTGACAGTTACAGGAATCGTTTGATTGCAGTGATTGCCTCAAAAGGTTGTGCAACAAACTATTAAGTTAGGGGTACCATCATTTTTTTTTTTTTTGTCCAGGCCTGTTCCATGAGTTCATTTTATTTTATAATTCTGTTGAAGCATGG